>CM066033.1:950912481-951337904 GCA_033557465.1 Ichthyophis bannanicus | reverse complement strand
CAATGCTGGCAGAGGTGAGGGGGGGGGGTGTCTGTCTATACAGTGTGTGTTGGCTACAAACACCCTCCAAAGGCCACACTGCCAGCACAAACAACAAAAAAAAACCTGGGGGTTGCCAGTATTGGCCTGACAATGTGCATAATGAGCAAGCAGGGTACCATGGGTATAGCTCAGACAGGGTGTGCTGTCCAGGATTCATCTGCACAGGGCATGGGCACTGGCTGGGACATTGTAATGCACAGCCACCACCTACACAGACAGGGTGACCTCTGTATGCTGCTGGTGGATCACTCTCACCCTGAGCGTAGGCAGTGATGACAGCATGGCTAGGCACTCCCCATAGTGCTGTATAGCATTTCTCTCCTGTGATCTATATGGGTGTCCTGTTGGGGCCTCTTCATGGACTGATCTGCCTGTGTGTGCTGGCACCACAGTTTGGGGTGCATGCACTCCTGGCAGGACTATCCAGCAGACTCTGCACAGCTGGCATGTGTCCTGATGGAGCTCCTTGCAGGGTGCAGCAGCTGATGGCTTGCTGCAGGAGAATATCAGAGAGTGCTGGGTGCACCCCTGAATATCTAGGCCTACTGTCTGTCTGATAGTGTGTTATGGATGTGTGTGGAGCTGCTTGGACTGCCCTGTAGGGTGTCTGTCCCCCAGCAGGACAGGGGTTGATGGCCCACTCTACTGCCATTAGTGCAGGGGGGGAGGAAGGATGGGGATCTGTTGATGGGAGACCCTGTTTGTCATGGGGGTGGGGGGGTGGTAGGTACGTTGCCCACCTATGGGGAGGGGAAACCACCAACTAAGACAGACGGGGGATCCATGATGTGGTTGGTTGCAACACCTTCTTAGCACACAGGTTAATACTGATTTTGAGCTCTGGCATGGCCGTTGATGTGGACCTGGTCCTGGGCGCCACCTCCCACCCTCAGGGTGAGCACATTACCTGCACAATGTGACGGTGTGTAGCTACCCCTTGCCAGCAGTCCTCACGCTCAGGCCCCCCACCAGGCCGAGGTTCTGTGTGGGTGACACGGACAGTTCCCCCTACCATGCCGTGTAGCATTTTGGGTGCAGTCCCCATCTTGTGTGCTTCTTTGTGCAGATGATTTGCATTTGCATTTCATCATTGGTACGGGTGGCCTACCGCGTACTGTATACAGCAGCAGACTGTATGTGGGGTGACGTGCAGGCTCTCTGCAGCCACACAGGCGCTTACTCAGAGCTATAGTGCCGTAGCCCAATGGTTCCGTCACTGTCTTTATGGCAGGAGGTCATGGGTTCAAGTCCACAGAGGGGTTCTGTGATAGGGTTGTCCAGAGCATTGTACTTTTTTACTGGACGATGTTTATTTGCCATCAAACACACCCTTGCCAGACTGTACCCATAAGGGTGCCTCTGAGGGTGCATTATAGGGCGCCCTAGAGGCCACCTTATGGTTGCCATCCCTATGGCGTGCACTATACATTATCCTGTGGCGCAGCATACAGGGTGCCCTAGAGGGGACTTGCTAGGGTGCCTTTGCGGACTGTGCACTGTAACATGTGCCTTACGGGCCTCCATATATTAACACGCTGTTAGAGCGGGTTTAACTGGTAGTGGGTAATAAAATAAAAACTATAAGGCCTCCTACAGCACACCTCACCATAATACTTACTGCCCCAGCCAACCTTGCTCACTGGGCACTGTGAGGGGTTGAACCCCTGACCTCTGCACCATTGGTCAGTATCCTAACCATTGTGCTATGGCTCTGTTCCTGTTTGCTGTGCACATCAGTGCGCCACTTATGCCGCCCACTATCGGACCGCCCCCTCATACATCAGCGCGCCGCCCTCTGCCCACATCTATCTGCGCGTCGCCCTCTGCCGCCCAAACTTAACAGTGCGCCGCTCTCTGCCGCCCCCAATGAACGGTGCGCCGACTCATGCCGTTAAAAATAAACAGTGCGCCGCCTCATGCCGTTACAAATAAACCGTGCGCCGCCTTCTGCCGCCCAAAATTACTATGCCTCCCACAACCACTTTTTCCCACTACATTTGATGCCTCAGCTGGCCTCTTTCATTGAGCACAATGGGGGTCTTGAACCCATGGCCCTTGCACCATGGGTCAGTGTCTTCACCGTTGTACTACGGCTCTGCTGTGTGTTTATGCAGCAGCGGCCCACTTAGCCTTCCCACGCGCCAATGTGGGCCCCGCACATTAGTACGACACGCACAGGTTTGCTCTGGTGTCTGTCTATGTCCGCCCTGAAACGGCCACTCCATATATGGCACCAGTACACTAACGGGTAACCACACAGCAACCTTGTTTAATTAACATCGCCCTTATTATTGGCAGTTATTGCAATGTGAAAGCCATAGCACATCACATCATACAGAAGCCAAAGAAACCATTGTGTATGTGTTGATAGGTTCAAGACCCAAATGTGTATACACATCAACATTCGAAAATGGTGTTCATTTCCGTAAGATAAATGACACACAACAGTGTATATGTAATGTGTGTCGCGCAGGTTCTAGCGATAAACTTTTCTTGCGCATTTGCGTGACGCAGTTGCACGTGAAATATTGCAAACATGCGCCAGCTGCGTAGGCCACATGCACGTACTGCGTTCGGTGCGCACATGGACGCCATACATTTCTGAACTGCGCCATATGCGTGGTGCAGGTGCACGTAAATTTGCGCGTCAGGTGCCCTACGCATGTGCGTGATGCACGCTGCGTCCAATCAGGTGATAATATCTGAAAATGGCGCCCAGAGTAAGGAAGCCCTCCTTCAACCTCCGAGAGCTCAGGCACCTGTCCCGGCTGATCGCACCACGCCAGCACAAGCTCTTCCCAGGGCCACCGGGCACAGGGACAGCTCCAAGGTCCTAAGGGCGTGGCAACGTCTACAAAGACGGTTCAATACAGAAGCAGACTACCCACGTGAGGTAAGTGTATGGTGCCAGTACCTCAAAATGAGATCTGTAGCCTGTGCTAATTGCAAATGTCCATGCTGTTGTTTTTGAGGTACTGTGAGTCAGTAATGTGCAGAAGATGAGAAGACATAGCAAAATGTATCTGTCTCATTTGTGAGTGTGTTGACCTGCACCCAGGTGGTGATGGACATGGTCATAGAGGTTTCCATGCTACCCTTGTGGCATGTCAGCTGCTGAAATGGCTGTGCCACAAAATACTGTAATTATGATAGACCCTAGATCATCATATGTAAATAGAAAAACCAACATCTGGATATGGTTGGGATCAGTACCTGTAACAAAGCACCTTGGGACAAGCACAAGGATAAGTGAAACGTAGCATGATGGTATGTCACACACCAGATGAGATGGGCATTGTTGCCCATGTTGTTCAATACACACGCCTATCTGCATGGGTCCACAGCGCCCATCACAGTGGGCTAGCAATCACCCTAGAGAAATGCTTGTGCGTGCCCATCCAATTTCAGGCATCCACCCTATCACAAGGAGGACAGAGAGCCCATCACAGTGTGTTTGCTGTCAGCCCTGTGATATTGGTCTGTGTGCTGTCAGAGCCCCAAACAGTTCCCCTAACTGCAGAGGTCCATAGAGCTCATCCCAGTAGGCTCTAAGAACCCATGGAAAATGCTTGTCTGTGCATGGGCAGGTTAACACATACACCCTATCCCTTGGATTCCATGTGGACAATCGCAAGGGCCCATCTGGCACCATGGGGATATGGTTGTGTGTCCCTAAACAGTTTGCTTTATGAACCCTATCCCCTGGAGTCCAGGAATGGCACCACAGTGGCTCATCTGGCACCATGGGGATATGGTTGTGTGTGCTCTAACAGTTTTGCTGTATGCTCCCTATCCCCTGGAGGCCAGGTATGCCACTACAGTGGCTCATCTGGCACCATGGAGATATGGTTGTATGTGCGCTCTAACAGTTTTGCTGTATGCTCCCTATCCCCTGGAGGCCAGGTATGCCACTACAGTGGCTCATCTGGCACCATGGAGATATGGTTGTGTGTGCTCTAACCGAGTTGGTGGTGTATGCTCCCTATCCCCTGGAGGCCAGGTATGCCACTACAGTGGCTCATCTGGCACCATGGAGATATGGTTGTGTGTGCTCTAACAGTTTTGCTGTATGCTCCCTATCCCCTGGAGGCCAGGTATGCCACTACAGTGGCTCATCTGGCACCATGGAGATATGGTTGTGTGTGCTCTAACAGTTTTGCTGTATGCTCCCTAACCCCTGGAGGCCAGGTATGCCACTACAGTGGCTCATCTGGCACCATGGAGATATGGTTGTGTGTGCTCTAACAGTTTTGCTGTATGCTCCCTATCCCCTGGAGGCCAGGTATGCCACTACAGTGGCTCATCTGGCACCATGGAGATATGGTTGTGTGTGTCCTAAACAGTTTGCTTTATGAACCCTATCCCCTGGAGTCCAGGAATGGCACCACAGTGGCTCATCTGGCACCATGGGGATATGGTTGTGTGTGCTCTAACAGTTTTGCTGTATGCTCCCTATCCCCTGGAGGCCAGGAAGACCATCCCAGTGTGAATCTGGCACCATGGGGATATGCTTGTGTGTGCCTAACAGGTTAAATGCATTCTCCCTATCCCCAGGATTCCTGTGAGCTGCGCAATGCGTCGTGTTAGTCACCCTTTTGCTAATGTGTGTGCAGCTGATGATCTGTGGTAGGACAACCAGCCCACAGGGGTACAGATCAGCAATAGCTATGGTGGGTATGTCAGTAAGATAATGTGTATGTTCATGGCAGGTAGCTTGGACCTATACCATAGTTTGTGAAGTGAATATCTCATCACACATGTCTGTGATGTCTCCAGATGATATGCTAGCTGCAGAGGTTAATGTGTGTAACAGCACCCCATCCCCCTTAGCCATTATATGTGTTATCAGAAACCTGTAGCAGATACATGTCCCCATACGTCATGCAGATTGTGGTTCAAAACCTTAACACCTAATATAAATCCAACAACATCAGACACATGGACATCACTGATGGTGTTTCAGTGACACATGCAACTGATGTTGCTGGATAACACATACATAAACCCACACATGAGCACTGGTGCAAAGAGCCGTTATGTTGGTTTGGCCCCTGTCGATATTGCTTAAACAAAACACCTTCTGTCAGCCCAGCTGAACCAGTGAATATGAACATAACAACATAACCTAGGCCATACAGGAACAATACCCACCCCTACCCCCACATTACGCTGACATCAACTGTGTGCAACGTAGGTTGCACATAGCCAGCAGCTTGCCCATAAGACACACCTCCCACAATGCAGCCAGTGGTGCAAGCATTGATATTGTTGGCCCTGTCAAAGGTGAAAGTTTATGTTATTGTCCCCTGTCACAGTCATAGGGCCACCCACACAATGACTCCTCTCACCACACTCCGCCAATGATTGGTTGCATATCAGTTTGCCAGTGGGGTTGAGTACCAGGATGTCTAAAGAGAATCTCAACATAGATGTGTGTAACACAGCACATGCAGTGTAACTGTGACTAGCATGGACAACATCATTGGTCAACAAACTGTGCAATGTTGCTACAAGGTCATGCAAGGGGGCAATAGGGTATGTACAGGATGTGCTGAGGGAGCCATGTACACTGGCCACAGGTGTCACTGCACACATGTGCACAGACAAAGCAACTAATGCAAGTGGTACTGTGACCCCCAAATGTTCTGTGAACAAAAGGAGGTAGGCCTTCCATGTGTGTCTATATTGATGAAACCCCAGGATGCATGAGAACACACCCCAGTGTCCAGTTTAAATGACATCATAAGCAAACTAATGTGTATGTGTGTTGTGATGTTGGCCGTGCAAACTGGCTCTTCCTAGGTCATGGATTGCCAAACATCAAGCAGGTCACTGTGTCTGTCATTGCATGACACTAGTTATTGTAGTGAAACACGTGTGGCAGTGTATGTTTATTTTGTGTGTCATCTCACCTATATGTCACAATGTACACAAATGGAGGTTTCATAACCCCACACACACATGTGAGCCATGAGATAACAGGTGTATGTCACTTTGTAGGTTTCCCCCCGTTTGCCAATAGGCCATAATGAAATATGAATACTTAAGACGCCTTGCTGGTCCACCCTCCACGAACCATGTAAGCTTCCCTGAAGGCCCTTCCAGGCATGGCCCATTTGGGCTGACTGCCCTGGGCCACACCCAAAAGATGTCACCCACTTTTATCTGACACTCACACAGGATGCTATAGAAAGAGGTGGGGAATAAGAAGGCAGCCACAGTCCATCAGCACACCTGTGAAAACAAACTAGCATGTACATATACGTTGCAGCCAGATGATAGACCATGTTATGTGTGTATCTGGTGACAGCATAGCCAAACCCCTGTCAGAGTTTTACCTGGCGTAACAGCAGCATGAGGAAATAACAGCCCCCCAATCCCCGGGGGGGGGGGGCCCACTCCATGTCCGTGTCACTCTCACGCTTTTTTCTCAATGTTGATCCCTGTGTAAGCTGTATACCTCACCTGAGAGAGACATGTTGGACGGGGGGGGGGCAGTGCATTCACACTGTGGGATGCTGACACACACCATCACAAGGGATGAGGGTCAGCTGTGACACACAGGCTCCCTTGTCACCAGCGGAGAACCCATGGCATGACATATGCGTGTTGCCCATGGAACTGCCTGCTGACAGGTGACAAACTATGCAGTACATGACACACACACACACAGCACTGTCGCAGGAGCAGCAAGACCCTGTGCACAGTGATGTGTATGTGTGTGTGTGTGTGTGTGTGTGTGTGTGTGGGCAAACCAGCAGAAGGTGACCAGTCACTAATGCCCTCACCTTTCCTTTGCATATCCACAGATCGAGGATCTCCGGAAGAAGGGCAGGGAGCTGCGCCTCCACCATGCTGCAGACCTTGTCAGACGGCTGCCTAGGGTGAGAACTTACACAATCTTGACGATGCATATATTCATATGATTCTTGCAAGGTATTGTGGGTATTGTAGTTCATTCACTCCCAAACACAGCTGATGACAATAATTTGAGTTGTGAAACCAAGTGGTAAGATCAATAAAATACTTCTTTTATTGATGGGGTTTAATTCACCCAGCACATGTATGCTTGATAGCACTATAAATGAGGTTACTTGCTTGCAGTGTTTAAAATGGATAACAAAAAGTCACAAAGTAAACCAGAAACAACCTTCAGCTTGTCAGGCAATTAGCTAATGTTTTCTTAGCAAATAATTACCAAATACAAAGGCACAAAGAAAAGAATAAACTTTGCTGGTTAGGTTAACTTCTGCTTATTTTCCACGCAGATCTCAGCAGTGATTCTCCCTTGCTCACACACACAATCAGGTGCAGCCCTAATTACTATCAATGGACCAGCTGAAAGCCTTTAGCTGGCTGGCTGCTACTGTGTGAGCCCAAATCCTGCTTTAAGAGCTGTTTGCAGTGGAAATAAAGAACAAAGTTAGGTTTCTTTGTGATGGCTGATGTGTTTGCTCAGAGAAAACTAGTAATAGCATTTAGATAGAGAACAGTCCATATAAACTGTATTTTCATCTGCTGTATCAATCAGCATATGGTCACTATCATACATTGGCACAGACAAGTCTTTCATTAAGGCACTATCATGAGAATGCTCATTCCCTTGCTGCCACTCTCTATTATAGATAGGGTCTGGATCAGTGTTCATACCTGAGCCTCTCCTGCTATCATTATTCCTCTCTGTATAGCCTGGCCAATATGTAATCCAATTCTGATGTCCAGCCTTCCAATCTTGATCCCTGGACACTGGATCTTCTCTCACATACCTTCTGGCCTTGGTCTGAAAGTCCCTTCCACATGCAGTCTTCTCTCTTCCAGGTAGCCACTGGTGATTCCTATCTCTGCCACTCCATTCCTCTGGCTGAATCCAGTCCAATGGACTCTGCTGGCTTTGGAATACCTCCCAGTATGAGTACTGCCTTGGAATCTCCCAGACCTTCCAATGGCCTTTCTTCTCTTCCTTCCAGAGAGTTTCCTTCTCTCTCTATCCGCTTGGCTTGGCTTCTGTTTCTCCAGGTGATACTGGTGCTTGAGCTTGTAGCCGTTGCTGTCTCTGTATCTCTTCCTCCCTCTGTAGCTTTTGCTGAAGCTCTCCCTGAAGCTGTTATCTGAAGAATAAGCTCTATTCTTATCCTGTTCTAATGTGTGCTGCTCCCTAACACAGCGCAGCTGTGTTGAATCAGGCCCTGCCCTTTGAGATGAGTGCTTAGGGATTACCTCATAGCTCTCTTGATTGCACACACATTCTCTCACTTCAGCCCCTCTCATGGCTGCTGGAAACCTGGTGCATTCTGGGACTGGTAGTCTTTTATGTGAAAACTCTGTTTTCTTGCTTCTACCAGAACTGACAGGTTGCTTGTTCAGAGTCACATCATCTTTTCTATAGCTCCTACCTGAGCTATGATAAGCTTCCTTATCACAACCTTCAGTGCCTCCAGGGTGAGAACTCACAAAAGGGTGATGATGTATAATAATGAGAATGTCACGTATCTGTAACCTATGTCCCATTATCAGAGATGCCTTTGTGTTACCTGCCTATGTAGAAGTGCTATATTTCTGACAGAGAAACGTGCTGATGGCTGTCATGTTCCACAGATGGTGATGACACCGAGGATGAGGCCACCACCTCTGCACACCTCTTCCGAAGGACACCAACACCACATGATGCAGAGGTGGTGGTCCTGGACACCACAGAGGAGGAGGAGGAGGAGGTGGACGAGGATGATGAGGTGGAGGTGGTGGAGGCGCAAACACCTGGATCACCTGAAGAAAGGACACAGGAGGGCCAAGAAGGACATTCTGAAGGGTTGTTTGTGGGGGAGGCAGGGTTGAGGGCGGCTGCAGGTGATGTGGAGGGGGGGGGGATGTTTGGGAGGGATCAGGGGTGGAGGATTTCCCAGAAGGGGTTTGGGAAAGTGATGTTGAAGACAGGGCATCACAGGGCACTGTGGCTTCCCCCCAGCCACTGCAGTTGCCTCCACCATCCAGGGCCACAGACAGGCCCTATGCAGATGCCACCACACAGACAACATTGACAATGTGTGTGTGTGGTGGCATATGCGTGGACCACCTGTCTGTGGCCTTGGATGGGATGGAGCAACGCATACATGAGTTGTGTCACTCTCAGCAGTGGCTGGCGGCAGTGATTGAGAGGGTGGTTGCCGAGGTGGTACGTCTGCCATGTCGGCAAGCACCCCCTCAATGGCGTCACTGGTGTCAGTGATTGCGCTAGTGACGTCACCACATGTGCCCTGTGCTGCCCTGTCTTCCATCAGTGGGCATGCTGGGGGAGGGTGGGTGTCACCTGTGTGTTTGTTTTATGTGTGTGTGTGTTTTCTATTTGCGTGTGGGCGTTTGCGGGGAGGGGAGGATGTTTGGGAAGGGGGGAAGGGTGATGGTATTTTCCCCCTTCCCATATCTGTAAAGTTTATCCCATTTCTGTTTTACATCATAAAATATATTTTCTGAAAAAACCTGTAATGCTCACGTGTCTGACCTAGGCAAAGTGTGCGGATGTCAGCATGTGATATGTGTGGGTGCACATATGTTTCTGTGGTGCAAACATGTGTGTGAAACCAAAAGCAGCCCCCAAATAAGGTGTAGATGTTCATAATTAGGGGTGTACAGTAACCATTGCAACGTAGCAGCTGTCTCACTGATGTACATGGCACAGGAATGGTCCTATGTGGAACAAAGGTCTTCACATATCTGAGTCTCAAACATAGGCAGACCACCCATATCTGCCTCTGTCACAGACGTACCTATGGTGTGTTGGGAGGCAGGAGATTATTGATGTGGTCAAGGGAAAAAAGCCACATATATGCCACCAATGAGTGTTCTATGATGGGTTTCTCACGGTGATGAGTATGTGACGTAAACACGCCATTGAGAACATAGTCCCCCTGTGACCACATGGATGTCTGTGCACACTGTGCCGCTGCATCCCCAAGGATGTTGGGAAACAAGGTGCACGTGACACATCACATGTGTGTGCAGCATGACAATCGTAGCTGACTCTGTTGAGGTATTTGCAGCAGGGAACCTGTGTGTGGGTCATATACTGTACCCATCACTAGATGACCTGGGCGCAGCTCATATAGGGTTTTCAACCACACCCCCCGCCTCCCTGATACACATGGGACAACATGGACACTCATTGGACACACACACTGTATGTATAGTAATACAGCTGTTTATTGTCACAGCGTAAGTCTCAAAATTAGCTTTCCATATACACATGGATATTCTAATGTGTGTGCGTTACAAATTTAAGTGTTACCTGACACCCACACAACATATGATCTGCATATGTAAGCTTTTGACATGACACACATAACAAACACCTCAAAAACATGTTGAACTGGATACATAATTGCTCTAACTGAGCATTGTAAAATCAACAAAAATAGGATTATACCATGTTATTGCATATATCATGTTTCGTTATTGGCGACGTGGTCGCCCACGCCTGACACGTCGGGCCCCCTCCCCCGGCCACGACCCTCTTCTCGAACCCGTGCTGGTGGTGGTGCAGGAGCAAGTCTGCGCATATCATCCAGCATGCCCTCAAGGGCCTCACATATCCGGGTGACGGGCATGTTTTGGACCGCCTCATGTAATTGACGGATCTCACCACACACCTCCCTTGTGTTTTGCTCCACTGCAAGGCGTATCTGCTCCAGAACACGTCGACTGCCTGTGCATGGGATACAGCGTGTTATATTCCATACATCTCCACTACTCCAACGCCATACACAAACAGTTAATGTACATGCCACACGATTGGTGATGTGATAGGGCAGACTCAATCACAGAAATGGAGAGGGGCAATATACATAATGTCCACAGTAGTATATGGCAGGCAGACAAACCCAGAGGGCACATCACACGACGTAGATGTGGTATGCCCTCACAACGATTTACAGGCTGTGGAGAAACACCCATATACTACAGTTGTGGCAACAGGATTGGCCAATGACAGCTATCACATAACCATCGTGTAGGGGAGCTTGCACATGCACGAGCCACAAATACATCAGCTGGACACCAACGGAGATGAACACAGGAAGGTCGAGATATGACATCACAATTGAGGACACATGTGGAGGGAAAAACACATTCTCTGACAGGGACATGTGTTTGTTAATGAAGCAATGGGATGTCTGGTAGGCACAGGGATGACACACCTTACCTGTACATGTGCACCTCTGCTGCACATATGTGACTCCTGAGTGATACATATGCACCCTCACTGTAACACAGAGGAGGGTTTGTGGTCCAGATAATGTAGGCCATGTAACAAATGTGTATAGTTTGGACAGAGCAGGGGAAGCAACAGAGGGGGACATCAGAGCTCGACAAAGACATGGCTATGTTTCCCGCTACCTGCAAATGCAGACATTGCGGAATGGTGGATATGTGACACAACAGCACAGAGGAGGGTCATATAGCTTAACATATGCTCATTAATATAGCAGACTATGGCTAAGTTGTCATCCTGCTGTGTACAAGACATTTGGGTATCTGCAGAGCGGCAGGATGTAGCTTTTCCAATGTCTGTATCAATTTATGTTGTCATAGAGTGCTGGGCCATCAGACACATTCCTCATATGTCTGCATCCATGTGTATCAACCTGAACATATACTATTCTATTGGGGGGAAAATTCTATCATTTCAGGTACCCTACAACCTTTGGGTATCACACATCTAAGGTAATCAAGCAGAACATGTAACGTGTGGAGGTAATGTTTGAACAGCCACCACACACACACCAACTGTGGACTACTGGTGTGTGTGTTGTGGTTGTGACAGTCTATTGTCACCCACCTTCAGCATCACGATGTGATGATGCACCATAGGCCCTCAACTCTGCCATCATCAACTCCGGGAGAGGTGTAGGTGTTGGTTCTGCTGGCATGGGTGGTTGGCTGGTCTCTATTGCTGCTTCACGCAATGGTGTCATGGCGCGCACGTGTGGCTCCAGGGACTCATCGCCAGCACTTGTGCTGCCCCCAGAGACAGCAGCCTCTGCCTCCATCAGACTCATAGGGGCTGCAATGTAGACCTCCCCCTCCTCCTCTTCCACCACCGCCTCATCCTGCTCCTGCTCCTCCTCTGCCCCCTCCTCCTCCTCTTCCTCCGCACCCATTTGACTGTAGTCACCTGCATTGGGAGGAATCAGAGAGAGCACACATATGTTTCAGCAAACCACATATGTATACGTGTGTGATACATAACACACAGACAGGATGTTTTGCGTCCGTTCATGTGTGCTGCATGCCGGACACCGGACACACTCCCATACGTGTGTGTCACCACCATGTGTCTGGGTTAGGGACACATGTGTGTGCTGTGCCCATGCACAGGTGGCAGATCGCCCTTTTTCCTGTTCATGGTCACATTGCACATGTTTGCCCATAGCATCCCATTCCTCTGTTTTGTAACATATTTCCGCACATGCGTGTTGCTGCCCCCACCCTAACACCTGCTTTATGCAAATCACTGCATGTGTGTGTTGGTTTGTGAGTATGGGTCATATTTGTATGTCATATGATTCTCTCAGTGCTACATGTGACTCGCAGTGACCCATAGTGCAGCGTATGGCAACTAGGCATCACCTTTGGCCCACTGGGGTGCACATGCAGCACTGTATTGCTGTCATGTCATACAAACATGCCTTGGAAATGACCAACACAGTCATGCAGTGTATGGAAATCACAGTTGTTTTTTGTCTGGTGACTCATGTGTGTGTGTGCTTCATTATGCCATATTCTCGGGGGATGGGTTGAGGAGGTATGTTTGGATGTGAACCCCAGACATGTCAACAGAACTGGTGAGGTAAGGATATTGCACACACATATCACAACAGGATGGCAACATGATATGGATTTTGTGGACACATATGGGAGTGTATTTGCATAGGACTGCCCTGTACGGAATATGGAGATTGTACATGAGAAAGAAAAGATTAGTTAGTGTACATACCTGCATGTGGATGTGCGCTATCCAGGGCCTCTGGCAGTCCACGAAGGTAGATGTCTCCCAGCCGTGCTGCAAGTTCTTGTTCCAGGGGCGAGAGTGTGGGTGTGAGGGGGGGTCCGCCACCTGTGCCCATAGCATGTTGTCTTACAGCAACCATGTGCTGACGGACACCTCTCTTGATGTCAGAAAACCTCTTTTTAAGCTGTCTACATCACGTGTGGGGCCCCCTGCCCCAGACAGTGCAGTACGCAGATCCTCCCACACTGCGATTCTGTTTGCAACAGATGTGCGTGTGCTCATTCTGCCAAATAATACATCGTAGTTTTCAAGGACATGGGAGAGTAATATATGGTTTTCCCTGTCACTGAACTTTACAGCTCTCCTCCTTTGTGTTGCTGGCACAGGGACCCTTTTTCTTTTGGCCGTTTGGCTGTAATGTGACGGCTGTCGCTCAGCAGATGGCCCTGCCTGTTCGTGGCTAGGCTGTGCAGTCTGTGCCCTGGGTGACTCAGCACCAACTGGCTGCCCCACATCCTCCGCCTCCTCACACTGGCCCTCTCTGTCACTGTCCCTCTCCATCTCCAACTTGAACACAGGCACCTCTCAAACAACCCCCGTTCACCAACACACAGCAGGACACAGCACACACAACAGATAACAATAACACTACAATAGAGGACACAATACAGTACACTGTAACACAGGTGATGTGTCAAGTAAATGAGCACATTTACACAGATACTACAGTGATTTTTTAAGTTATCCTCTCCCTCTATCCTGTGCCGTACCCCTACCTCAGCCTCTCCCTCTCAGACTCTGATTCACTCTCTATATCCCGCCTTCCTCTGACTTCTTGCCACCACAGCCTCACTCCCTATTGCACACTGTACCTTTATGTCTCACTCCTTCCTCTGGACTACCTCTAACTTATCCTCTGGCTCTGGCTCACTCTTTACCTCTGTGTCTGTTTGTGAAACTCCTCTAACATCCCTCAACGTGTGCCACGTGTTGAGGCCTATTTATACGGTATTTGTACGTTTGATTTTTGCACATGCGCATTTGTGCAGGCGTGTATTTGGTGGGACGCGCTCGTGCGTCGCGCTCGTGCGCCGTGAGTGTGACGGCATACACATGGGCGTTTGCAGGCGTCAACACACACATGCGCCGAGGGAAATAGTGGTACGTATGTGTATGGTCACGCATACGCATTACGTGGAGTCCCGCATGGGCGTCTGGGTGCTTTTTGCGCATGCGCAAGGCGATGCGCATCTGTGTGTCACCACGCACATGCCGACACCCATGCATAGAGTCGCGCATGCGCGTGACTCTAGACCTTCGTCTGCGAGCAGATGCGCATGCGCATTGGACGTCACGGCAAGGAAAAAGAAATATAGGTGAGGGAGAACAGCTTGTCGACGTTGAGGGTTGTAGGCGGAGAAGAGTAGAAGTGTGTTTGGTGAGAGACAGTAAGGGAGTCCGAACAGGTGTATGTGTAGATTGTTTGGCTGGTGTTTGTATTGAGGATTGTATTGTCTTGTGTGTGTATGGTCTGGTGTGTCTTGTAGTTTGTACAGTGCTTAGATAGTTTTTTGTGTGTGACATAGTTATTTGTTTCTTAGTTTGGTGGGAGGAGTTTATGGCGCATGTCTATGCTTCTGCATGTGTCCTGTGCAGTGGGCAGATGCTTGGGTTGCCAGACACGGGAGATGGTGTCGATGGGGCTGGGGCACAGGGCATGGGTATAGTCCCGCAGCAACTCAGACCTGCAGCTGTGGTGGCGGTCCAAGCCTGTGTTGTTCGTGCACGGCGCAGGAGGCGTGCCGAGGTGCAGGCTCGGCAGCCACGCCTCTACAGGCCCCGTCCCCAGCTCCATGACATGCGAGAGGACCAGGTCATCTCCCTTTACCGACTGAGCACAAGGGCTATTAGGGGTCTCTATGAGGATCTTAGACCTGACCTCGAGCCCCTGACTGATCGGTCCAATGCCATACCTGGTTTAGTCAAGCTCCTTGCTGCCTTACATTTCTTTGCCTCCGGCTGTTTTCAGACATCTGTGGCCGCAGTGGGTGGCATGAGCCGGCCCACCTTCTCACGATGTCTCCACCAGGTACTGCGTGCCATGGTCAGCCGGATGGGGGATTACATAGCCATACCCCACACTAGGCAACAATGGTGGACCCTGAACCAGGCCTTTGAGGCATTAGCCGGGATACCACACGTGATGGGAGCTATTGATTGCACATATGTTGCCCTGGTCCCGCCTAGAGACAGGGAGGTAGCGTACCGCAACCGCAAACACTACCATTCCCTGAATGTTCAGGTTGTATGTGATGCAAATCAGCATATTCTGAATGTGGTCCCTAGGTTTGCAGGATCCACCCATGACTCCTATATCCTGCATCACTCGGCAATATTCACACAATTTGAGGAGGGACGTTTTGGCGAATGTATATTGCTGGGTGAGTATGTCAGGGTCTGTTATTTCTGTATGTCATTATACATGTTTCTATTTGTGATCACAGTAGAGGTTTTTTATAGTTTGACACATGCACTTTGCATATGATTGATTTAAGTCACAGGACTGGTGTTGGTATACATTATTACATGTTTTTGTACGTCTGGTACGACTAGAAACATTAACCCTACATCATGATTATCCTCACAGTCTATGACCGTTATATGCACATGTTGTACATGTGCTGCCACCTCAGTGAAGACATCTATGTTGTTGATGATGACCTCATAGTGCATGTTGGTAGCATATGCAAACATGGGGTGGTTGGTGGGGTGGTTTTGTCCACCACATACACTTGTGATGATGTTTAATTGCTGGATAATGTTTCTCCGTCATTGAACATGTCTGTTCTGGATAACCCTAATATTACACACATGTCATGTGTGTGTCAGTTTGACGCACGCACTCTGTGATGGAGTTGTCACCCAGGGCTCAATATCTGACATGAGTAGGTGTATATTAATATCTGATAGATGATGTTGAGGTTTCCAGCAGGGGAAACACGTGTGCATATATTTGGCCAGACATATTGCCTATGTTACAGCAGACTTGCAACAATATGTAGTGTTTACAGTAGCCTCTGACACTGTAGGTGAGGGTACGTTTGTGTCATCTTGTCTGGCCATTCTCATTTCACATCACATTGTGTAAAATGTACAGTTACAGCAAGGGGACTAAGTGGGTGCATACACAGAGGTATGGGAACCAGCTACACCGGACGGTTATGTGCCTATACATATGTTTTGGGGGCAAACTAATGACGGGTACAGTGTGCATGTTGGACGACCACACCTTCAGAGGGATGTGTACAGGATGGGGACTGGGAAGAGTATGGCTATGACAGGCATTGGCGCGCAACAATACACAGTCTATTTTGCCTGACAAAATAAACATCATATGTTGCCATTCATAAACAGGATGTCTACAGGTGATATGCTTTTCATTCTTACCTACCACCATGGCATACATGGTGTGTATGTGTGCCACACGCAAATGGCTGTGTGTTTTCCCTTGGTTATTGATGAGACATACCCTGTGATTATGGGAGCATTGGATTGCTATTGTGGTGTCACCGTTGTGGGTTTGCAGATGTGGACAGTAACTGCATCACCATACGCATGTAGCACACACACACACACATTATTTAAGGGTGACTATGGTCGTTTGTGATATTCGATATGTGTTTACAGGCTGGATAAGCCATGTTTAGCTTGTATGTCATCATATGTATATCTGATAGAGCTGCATAGTTTTCAGCTGTATATTGTTGTCACACTGTCTTGTTGGTTTCTTTCTCATATCGACACAGCTGTCAGGAATGTGTCACATGGACCCCTACATTTACATGCAACATTTCTTTCTGCAGGTGATGCAGGATATGGTTGTCGCCCCTGGCTGCTGACTCCTGTTCGTCAGCCACGGACACGTGCAGAGCACAGGTACAATGAGGCCCATGCCTCCAGCCGCTCTGTCATAGAGCGCACCTTTGGCGTTTTGAAGAGTCGCTTCAGGTGTCTGGATAGGACAGGCGGGGCCTTACAATATAAGCCACGCACTGTTGCCGAGATAATCATAGCCTGTTGCATCCTGCACAACATTGATCTCAGGCACGATATCCCTGCAGAAATTAATGAGGATCTTGAGGAGGATCCATTGTGCCCCCCTGTACGTGCCAGTGGTGACACACGGGAGGGCTCAGCGTTCAGGCGGAGGTTGATTGCAGAGCTGTTCTCATGTACGTATTAATTTGCTTACGACACACATGTGCTATACAATGTGTGTAATGTTTATTGTGTTATGTGTTAATGTTAACATGGAATCTGGATGACACACTGCCAGTTGACTCTAAATGCCAACATCACATATGTCCATGGGTGTGCCACAAATAATGTGGGATTTGCACAACAGCAGTTTGTGGCAGATGATGTGGGGGTTTGTTGGTATCTGTGTGGTTTGTTTGGAGGGTGACATTCACAGGTAGTGTATGCTTCTGATATAAACAGCTGTTGTCAGACCAGAAGGTGTTATCATACATGATATGTGTGCCACACAGTGTCAGCCATATGTTGATATGTTCATGTTGGACGGTCACTCCCTGTTTGTTGACTGTTGTCCATTGTGGAGCGCTAAGATTAGACACATTTGTGATGCTTTTGTTGGTATTAGGCTCCTGTGACATACCTATGTTTGTATGCTCCTCATGTGTGTAGCAACATGTCACATAAAGCACAATAAACATAGTTAATGCTAGTATGGGGAGATGATATAAACAGTTTGGGTGGTATGTGGATGTCAACCATGACGTGTGTCAAAATGTATTGTTGATCAGGTAGCCATGACATGGATATGTTTAGGGATGGGGACCTTCTGCATTGTGCAGCCAGGGGGTTGTGATAAAACACCTTTAACTTGGTGAGTCTACCTTCACTGCAGTGATGGGTATCTACACACATGGTGAGATGTATCAGCCACATACAGCAAAGGGTGTTTTACAATAGCCAGTTGGATCACAGCATGTGGGTGTTGCTTGTGGTATAGCAGGTATTTAATGGATTGGATGGCATATCTTGCTGATGCTCTTGCAACATCATCCATCATGCGTTAGCTACAGGCTGTGTATGTGTGTAGGTAGCGTGAACACAGACCATATGAGCAAATATCTTGCAGACACAAGCAAGGCATGATTATGTTGACTTACATACACAGACGTAGGTGCCAGCTATTTATCAGAGGTGCACATGTAGGGTATGCATGTTTCAACGTTCAGACTAACACATATTGGGATGGCATGCAGCCCTCAGAGGTTTGTCACATGCAGACATGGGGTGGTCCATTTTAACACATGCAACACATTATGCATGTTATTTGTGCACATCATCAGCACATAACTGTTAATATTACAGACGGTATGAGATGTACAAACCAGGATATGTTTATGATACGGGAATACATGAGGTGGGAGCGCAGATTTCCAATGCTTTTTGCCTATTGTAAGTGGATTAACATACAACTTTGGCACAACATTAAACAGGTAGAGGAGTCTTTTGTCACAATATGGTGATAAAAGGTTTATAGTGCACTCTGCGACTGAGACAACAGAATGGTGTGCGCATACCCCTGAATTGCTCTGTGTGTACACGGACAGAGAGGTAAGGGAGGGGTCGGAGACACTACACACACCTCAGAATCTCGTTAGACATCTCCGTGATGCCTCTGACATGTATGTGATCTGTACATTGTGATAGGGAGCAGTCATTAATTGTGGGCTCTTGTGGGGTGTGATAGCTGGGGACATGACGGTGCAGTGTGTGATTCACGGCTATAACATGACATTTGTTTGCTTATCTTGTGTCTCCATGTGCAGAGGACATACGTGGTTTGGATGGTGTTGGTCTGGTGCTTTGCCATGTGTCTCTACATCAGCAAATAAGCATTTTGTTTTGGTAGGTGGTTGTACATAGACATTGTGTGTGACCGCACTAATTGAAATCATATGTTCCTATTGATCTGTCATATTGCACAGATGATTTGTTTTCCAATATTCTAGGTTTAGCATCAGTAAACCATCTCTTGCTGGTGTCACTCATATTCCCTTGTGTCTTGGTTAAGCATGTCCTCTACCACACTTTCACTGTGACATGTGCAACAGACCTGCATGTGTGTGTAGGTTGTTGTATTGTGATGTTTGGCTGCGCGTTTTCTGTCCCCAAACAATGTACTCTCAGACAACACCAGGATATCATTGCATGGTCACTGGGCCGTTATATCTACAGATCTACACCTGTGCACATGCAGGCCATGTGTTACAGATGTCAATTTGACATTTCCATACTGTGGGTGTGTGTATTTCTCGTTTGCCTGTGTGATGTTGCATTGCTCCGACATCATACATTATCATGTGATGTTAGGGGTGTGTGCCTCTGGGTGTCTGTTGTGACTATGCTACCTCTTACATAGTGGTGTAAACGTTGTCAACATTATGGACATGTGTTGTGTGCATTGAGAAAACATGTTTCTTTTGTTGTCATTAAGCACTAGTCTGTTCTCATTTGTGTTTACAGATATGCACATAATCTGGACCGTCATCAACGTTGGCTTGCCATGGTGAATCTCGAGCTTTTGCTGACATTGTCTACCTTCAGGTGTTCCTGATATTGTTGTGTAGTGGCTCAAGCGATTGATGAGCTACACCTGATGCACACACACGGAATGTGTATTGGTTTCTTTTGGGGTTCATTACATCTGTCTTTCACTGTTGATGATATAATGTTGTTCTGATGGGCATGTAAACTTTTCTGTAGACTCACATGAACAGCTGCATATGGTGTGTAGCTGCAACACACCTGTGTGACAGGCGCATGGACATTAACATATCCATGTGACAACCATGTCTGTGTTGAGGCATAATGATGTTGGCCACATGGTTATGTTTCATATTGCTATCAGGTCCTGTTTGCCTTTGCATTCCTTTCTTCAGCATTTGCACAGCTGTGACGTTATGACATTTGTGTTTCTTTTCAAAGGTGTCTGACGATTACATACCTCTCCTCTCCTGACACAGGACAGTGGACATACCGGGCACATCTCTTACACTGCAACTGTTGTCAACAACACCCACCTGTTTGAGGACAGACCACCATGCAACTCTTTGCTATGACATTTTGCCATTGGATGTTTTACCTCTGAGAGTGCAACACATGACTGGGATAGACATTATTTATTTTTTATTTATTTATTTATTTAACAGTTCTTCTATACCGCTCTATTTTAGATCAGAGCGGTTTACATTCAACATCAACCATACAGCACAGGAACCCTGAGTTGTATTTACAATAAACAGGAGGTCAACTTGGAAGTAACTGGGGGGAACTATGTACATTGTATAACATATCTACATCTTATTTACACTGGGGGTCCTGATTCCATTTCAGTGGGTATCTTCTGATTATTGATTTTTGACTACTGCTTTCACCCTGACAGAGGTGTCGATAGCACTGCTGATGCAATTGATTGGCAGGACGTGCTCCTCATTGTGGGGGACACACATGGACTTAGAAGGACTATGGTATATTGATCACAGACACCTGACTATGCATGTCTTGAGCCTCAAAGACACTTTTAACATGAGTTTTTGGATTTCAGATACAATTCTGACGTTTTACGATGATCCCCCCTTGTGCAGCAGCAACTGACATGGACATTGTAGGTGTTACATTTTGTCACAGTTGGGTGTCTAATGTTTTGTACCATGGCTGTGACATGGCACCGACGATATTCTGTTTTTCTTACAACACAAGCATACAGCCCATGTATTTGTCATGTGGCCAACGATGGAGTGCTCCTATTGTCTACGTCAACCTATTTGCCACCTGGACATGATCCCCATTTAAACTTCACAATGTTTTCAAGCACAACACCATCTTGGGATGATGTTTTCAGTGACCCATGGGTGTTTACATGCATGTGTGGCATCACTGTATCATGTTGCCATGTGGCTGGTGCTTGTGCATCTCACTGACTATGTTTCTGTGACACCACATGTGGACCTATGGCTTCTGTGTGGATTTAGGTGATATGTTTGTCCATTATTTCCTTATTTATATGCTGCTTCTTGTGTTTGCGTACTGTGCATACATGACAGTCTGCATGTCTGTACACACCTTGCATTTCCCGTCTTCACGGTCATGACTATGGCTTGTGTTAGCGACACTCACATTGCCACATTATGTTTGGAGTGTGGCAGTGTGGGTGTCAATACTACTTGTTTACTGGGAAATTCCATGTATCCGGGTATATGTGACGATGCACTGTTTCCCCAAACCAACACTGCATGTTGACCTCCTTGATGGTGTAATATGTGCATATTTCTGCTGGTTGTTGAGTTGGTATTATGTCTGTGGTCATGTGCATGTGGTATTTGTTAGCAGATGCTTATTGTGATTTACATGATTGTTTGTGTCCATAGTGGTGTAGCTTGTAATCCCATATCGGGCATTGGGATGTGAGTATCATCATTACTTTTCTGGCATGTTTTTGTACATTAAAATCCTTTGCACCAAATATCTTTTTGGAGTTAGTCTGACCCCTGTTTTGACAGTTGGGTATTTTCTGAGGGACAGATGAGGTGTATTGGGTCTTCAGCATGCATCATCTCATCTGTACATGCAGTCATATGTGGGTGACACATTTGCGACATGCAGCAGCAAGGGGGCGCTTGGGGTCTGGTGTCAGGTGCAGAGTATGCACCTGCTGCACATTATATCTGGTGTGGATAATTTTTTGTCAACCAAGTTACCTTGGACTTTGTGACATGCTAAAGGTTTTGAGCACTTTCTGAGGTGATGCGGCCAGCCCTGATATTATGATGGCACTGTCTACACTATTTGTGATGTGCAAACCAAATAAAGTTCTGTATTTACCCAATATTTGTTTTGTGTGGTGTTTGCATTTCAGGTCTGTCATCATGCTCAATGTGTGACTTTGTATCAGTCATGACTCCTTGTGAGCCCATGGATCCATCATTTTCCTTTCAATGTCACAGGGTGTAGATGATGTTTTTGTTGTTGCTAGGTGATGGTGGGTTACATGACCTGCCATAGGCCACATGGGGTGCTTCTGTGAATTGTTCACTGTTTGTTTGGTGTGCAAGCCATGTTTCACTTCACTATGTTAGTCCTCCGGTATTTGAACATACATCCCCTTTATGTGTTTGTTTGCTGGACATGTACATGGGTCACCTATGCTCACATCCTTGTACAGTGCCAGCTGTGTTAGTGACAGCCACATGGCACATCACTGTCTATGTACGCTTGACATCCACACACGCCCTTTGGGATCTTTGTGCTAGAGTGTGCTCATTGATTGCTTTTTGTTATTGGCTATGGTCATGTGTTTGACATGTGCTGTATGCATGTTTTTTCCACACATGTTTTGTTTTTAACATCTCTAATGGCCTCACTCGGCCATGAGGTACCAACAGGTTCCTCAGCTCTACACACACCCTTTACTGTCTTCACTGTAGAAAAGGGTGCATCCTGTGTGTTGCCTAGCCATGACATTTGTTGTGTAATAACGACCTCACACTTTAGGGTCTTTACATCCTGTTGCATGTGGCCCTTTCTTTTTGATGAGATTCAGGTGTTTGGTGTGCTAAACCTTATTGCATGTTGAGCTGTCTCCTGTTCTTCTCCTGATTATTCACCTGATCCAGGGAGCATCCTCTGATGGCGTTGTGTTTAATTATATCCCTGTTTTCCATGCTGTATTCAGTGCAGGACATTTCATTGTGTTTGTGCAGGTGTTGTTGTTGCAAGATACAGAGTGCAAATTTTTTCTGTACATGGTGTATCTGCATGTGCATTTACTACAGATTAGTTGTTTTTGTGTTTGTTTGTCATGGCAGCCAGCAGGCGTTTTGTGTACTGGCATGCGTTTTTTTGGTTATGTAGACTTTGATAGTAACCTCACATGGGCGGTGTGTGTTACCATTTTAGGCGTCTAAATTTGTAGTACTGGTCGTTTGTGTGCTTCCTGTCTGCAGTGTTGGATTTTATTGCTTGTCCTGCATATGTGCTTTTCATTAGTGTGATAGTCATATGTGTGTACATCAGTGGCATGCCCACATTGTACCATTAACTGAGTTGTGCGACATCCTTCCGTCCATCCTTTCTCTGCCAGCTATGTGCCATCCTACCCTGATGTGCATGCTGCTAAACCACGTCATCGACTAACACACATTCGTGCATTGCATCTCAACCTGCTTGCCTCTCCTGTGTGTGCTCTGCCTAGCACTTGTACTCCACCGTCATCCTGATATTTCACATATTCTTCCGTTTCAGACTCCCCTACTACACACATCTGCACATCCTCTGTCTCACACTGTCAGTGTAGCAGGGTACATTACCATCAATCAGTGCATGGATATAGCTGCCCATGATATGTTTTTCACATTTTATGGGTGTCACATGGCCTGCAGCTGCTTTCGGCAGCCCATCAACTTATGTAGGTCCTTCATTTAATTTGTCTGTCTTCTCTGCTCTGTGCAGTGTTTGTGTTATGTGTGTGTTTAGCACATTCCTCTGTTTGCATTCAGCTTGGGGGATGTTACTGTTATTGGCTCAGCTTTCTGATTTTACCTATACGTTCTTATGGCATCTTCTGGCACACATTTGATTGACACAGCTTATGATGTGCCTACGATAGTGGCCTGGGAGTGGACAGCCTTTCAACATGGCCTATGGAAATAGATTACAGTTCACCTTTGCTGACAGGATATGTTTGTGATGTTACATCTGCTGCACCATAAAAGGTGCAATAATATATGGCACAAGGGTGTACTTGTCTCACTATGCCAGGAGTGGTTGCTGTACACTTGATCTCAGAGTGGGAACATACCTCACCCACCCTTATTAATTAACTGGAGCAAACCATGACCCCTGCAACATCATTGGGGTATTCACCAGTTTTCTACATACATGACATAGGGGTGTGTGTTTTTTCACCAGACCTTGGCTGTCATGGAGCTGTGTTAGTCTGTGGATTTCAATCTCCAGAGGTAATGGGGCAGTTTAATGGATGATATTGACTTTGATTCTGTGTTGATATGCGTCACTTGGGACTGTCTGCAGCCCCTCCTTGGTGTGTAACTAATGACTGACCCAGGTCTGCCATTGATGATCTCGGAGCAAAGGGCTGCAGACAGGCCCAGGCTAAGGATTGCAATATGAGATTGACTCTGACACCCTGTGGATATCAGACGCCAGGGGCAGTCTGCAGTCCCTCACTGATAAATCACATATGCACGAACTGTGTCAGCACAACTACTTATGTTTTCCATACGTTACAATGCACAGTGCTAACAGCAGAAAGAGTGCTGTGACCTTTCCCTGCCTCATAGGGCACCCTATGTGGCGCCCCCTCGGCCACTATTTCACCAACATTGTTGGGTGGCGTGGTGGACACTGCATTTGGAGTTGTGTCCTGTGGGGTGACTTCAAGGGCACGTTATGTTACAGTGCTCTGAGAGTACATTTGCTGGAAACCAATTATTCCACAGATATGCGATAACACCCTAATGGGGCTATCTTACCCCTTACAGGTGCTGTCTCTGCCAGACATGTTCATTTGCCATTGTGGGGGATTGCACCCCTGATCCCTGCACCATTGCACACTGATTGTGTTTGGGTGCTTGCAAATCAGCACAACACCATTTACCTCTCCCAAATTATTATTCCTCAAAAAACATTGCCACACACCCTTCTGACCAGCACCACAGCCCCTTATGCCACCAATGTTTCCTATGCCTCAGCCAGCTGTCTTTAGTGTGCACTGCGGGTGTTCACAGCCTTGCTCCTTACACCATTGGTCAGTGTTCTAACCATCATGCTGTTGCTCGGTTCCTCTGCTTTCCCATCATTGCGCGACTTATGCCTCCCAGTCATCAGAGGCCTCCAATACCATTAGTGCGCCGCTTTACGTACAGCAGCGCACGCACCTCTGGCGGCCATAATTTCTGTGACTCCAATAGAAAACAAACACCGACAACTGCCTTCAGTGTACATGGGGGGGGGGGGGGATTGAACCCCTGCTCCCGGCACCATTGGTCAGTGTTTTAACCAATGTGCTGTGGCTCCGTTCCAGTGCTTGTGCCTATCGGCGCGCCGCCTTGTGCCTATCAGCGCGCCACCTTCTGCCGCCCAAGAAGACCGGTGCGCCGCCTTCTGCCGCACAAGAGGACCTGTGTGCCGCCTTAGGCCGCCCAAAAAGAACTGTGCGCCGCCTTATGCTGCCGAAAAAGAACTGTGCGCCGCCTTATGCCGTTCAAAATTAATTTGCCTCCTAAAACAATTTTAATCATTACAGTTGCTGTCTCAGCTGGCCTTTGTCGTTGTGCACAATGGGGGATTGAACCCATGGCCCCTGCACCATTGGTCAGTGTCTTCACCGTTGTACTACGGCTCGGTTGTTTTTTATACCCAGCAGCGCGCCACTTTGCCTTTTGGCGCGCTAATGTCGACCCCGCACATTACCGCGACGCGCACACGTCCGGTTGCTTACTCCCGGTTTTTTTCTTTTGGCAGCCTGATCCGCCCACTCCTTATATGGCACAGGTACACTACCACGGCCCCGCACGATAAGAATGTTTAGTAAACATGCCCCAATGTGTTATGTATTATCCCTTTTCATTTTGGTATTGGGAATTCGCAAGTGGACCGTAGTGGGAGCTAAATAGGTGGGTTTTTAATGTTTTGCGTAGTTCTTTAAGATCAGTTAAGGCTCTGATTTCATCAGGTAGGGAGTTCCAGAGTATAGGGGCTGCATGGGAAAAAGCTTTTTTATTTGTTGTTTTTTTAGTCTTTGTGAACTCTTTTGGAATCCTTATTTTATTGGCGTTGCCTCTTCTCTGAGCAGATTGGGGTGTGTCTTTAGTGAGTAGTTTGTTTAGAGTAGCTGGGGCAGTATTATTTAAAGCTTTGAAGGTGGTTATTATTAGTTTATAGTTTATTCTGCATTGAATTGGGAGCCAGTGTAGTTTAGCTAGATAGGGTGATATGTGCTCAAAAGGGTGTACCTTCATTATGGTTCTAGCTGCAGCATTTTGGGCCAGTTGAAGCCTTTTGATGTTTTGGTTAGTTGTGCCTAGTAGCGTGAGATTAGCAAAGTCGAAGTGCGGTGTAATAATGGCTTGAATTATGCTCAGGAAGTCATGCAGGTGGATTAGTGGGCGTAATTGTTTTAGTACTTTGAGCTTAAGTATATTTTTTTCGTGGTATTTCTTATGTGGGTGTTCATACTGAGGTGTGTATCTAAGATCACCCCTAGGTATTTTATCTCATTTTTTATGTAAATGTCATGTTTCTGAAGTGTAATGTGGGTAGGGGGGGTGTACGATTTGTTTTTTGTTACAATCAATATGTCAGTTTTGGAATGATTAATGTGAAGGTTGTGAGCTTCTAACCAAGTTGTTAATTCATTGAAACAGTCAGTTAATAGTTGCAGTGGAAGCGTAGGGATCGTGAAAGGAATGTACATCTTGATATCGTCTGCGTATATGTGGTAGTGGATTTTGAATTTTTTAACGATGTTGCAAATTGGTTGTATATAAATATTAAAAAGGCGTGCAGAGAGGGCAGATCCTTGGGGAGGCCTATTTCCTGTTTGTATGTGGTGGAGGTTTGGGTGTTGATCCTGACAGTTTGAGTTCTGTTAGATAGATAAGAAGTGAACCATTTATGTACTATTGAGTTAGCACCTATTTGTCTGAGCCTGTTGAGCATTAGTGTGTGGTGTACACTGTCAAATGCTGCAGATATGTCCAGAAAAAGTAATAAGAATGCGTTTCTAGGACTGTCAATTCCTCTTACTAGGGTGTCAAGGAGTACTGTTAAGAGTGTATCAACATGACCGGGGCGAAAGCCATATTGTTGGTCATCAAGGGGAGCTGATGTGTCGATGTGTTCCTGTGTTTGGGTTTGAACTACTTTTTCTATGAGTTTGGCCATAAAAGGTATACTTGAAATAGGCCTATATGAATTCGGTGATGTTTTGTCCAGGGTATTGTTTTTTAGTATAGGTCGAATTTGTGCATGTTTTAGTGTGGGTGGAAGGTAGCCTTGATTTAATGAGAGATTAATTAAAGGTAGCATGAAGGGGGATAATGTTGGAAGGGTATTCTTTATCCAAGTTATAGGGCAGGGATCTAGGTGAGAAGTTGTAGTATTTAGGTTTGACATAATGTTCTTAAGTGTTTCTTTAGTTATGGGGTAGAATTCATTCCAATCATCTGGTAGGAGTTGGTGAGAGATGGCTTGTGTAATTGGTGGGGAATTATATATTTTTGACTTATTTATGTAGTGGTTTGCTAAGGTTTGAGCAGATATATCGTTAACTTCATGGCTGGAGTTGTATATGTTCTTAGTTAAGTTTTGGACAATGGAGAATAGTTCCCTTGGTCGGTTGATAGATTTGTTTAGAATAGTTGAGTGGAAGTTTTTCTTAGCACTGTCTGTAGCCTCTTTGTAATTTTTGAGGTGAGTAAGATATAATTCGTTGTATGATGTAGATTTAGTTTTGTGCCATTTTAATTCTATTTTCCTGAGTGTTCTTTTCATCGCTTTTAAGGTATTGTTAAACCAAGGGGCATTGCCATTTCTTGGTCGGATGTGCTTCTTGTTTGGTTGATTATATGCAGCTGCTTTTGAAATTGTTTTATGCCAGGCTGCAATAGCCTCGTCAAGGTTGGAAGGAGATGGAGAGAGGTGAGGGATTGTTAGATCGAGGAAATCTTCTGCATTAAAATTTTTAAATCTGGGGGGTGGGGATTTTTGTGGGCTACTTTTGTTATTTGAGTCAGTGTATGTAAGATTGAACTTAATCAGGCAGTGGTCTGACCATGGGATAGGTGTGCACTGTAGTGATTCCTGATTAAAGACTTTATGGAATGCTTCTGGGAGAAAGATGAGGTCCAAGGTACCTCCTTTATTATGAGTTTTTGTTTTAATGATTTGGTGGAAGCCTATGTCGGAAATAGATTCAAGGAAGAGGGTTGAATGTGTAAGAGGTAGGGATGGGAGGTTAAAGTCACCTAACATTATTATTGGACTTAGGTCAGTGGATGAGCTAAGTAGTTCGATTAGGGCATCCATATTTTCTGATTTATGATCAGGTGGTCTGTATATCAAGCAGATTCTGAAATGGTTGATCTTTATGATGAGGGTGTCGGTATTGTTAATGGGTTCAGAGGATTGTGGTTTAGCATTTAGGGCTTTTTTAGTAATTATAAGTACTCCTCCTCCTTTTTTATTGTTTCTATGCGTATGATAAATGTCATAGTCATTCTTATTTAATTGGTTTAGGTAAACCACATCTGTGTCAGTCAGCCATGTTTCCGTAACACATAGGATGTCAGGTTTATTGTCATTTAGCAGATCGGTGAAGATGGGGAGTTTATTTTTCATGGATCTAGCATTTGTTAGAATACATGATAATACGACTGGGTCTTTTTTGTTTGGTAGGGTATTTGCTTGATATAGTGTAGTGGGTTTTATATGTATAAGGCGGTGATGATTTACCTTTGAATTGAGACTAGTGGATGCCTGTGCTGATGGAGTGGAGGAGTGGCCTAGTGGTTGGGGCAAGGTACTTCAGGCCAGAAGGTCAGGGGTTCAAATCCCACTAGAGGACAGCCACCTTGGGCCAGAAGGACTGGGGTTTCTAGTCCCACAGGTGCTCCTTGTGGTCTTGGGCAAGCCACTTAACCCTCCATAGCCCATGTTCCCTGTAAAATAGTTATTTCAAAGTTATAATGCCCTGTTCAATGTAATTTCAGTTTGTTCAATGTAAACCGCACTGATGCAGAATAGCGCGGTATATAAGAGAATGTAAATAAAAAATAAAATGGTAGGTGAGGTCGGTTAAGAATTTGTATGATTGGTATTGGTTTATAGTATTTGGTATTGGTTCATACGTATTGCTCTGAGCTCCTCTCTTGGACCGTCTGCTTCCTTGTCCTTGTTCTTTCAGGTTCTGGTTGTTCTTCCTTCTGTTCTTCTGATTCCCCCTTCTCCTTCTCTGTCTCCATCTCCTTCTGTCTTCCTGAAGATTCCCCTCTAGCTTTAAAGGGCTTACATTGCCACTCCACCCTTGCATTTCAGGTGTTGTGGATTAAGCATTCTTCTAGAGGCTGTTTGATTAGGGATGACATAATGCTTTCTCTGATTAGACTCATGCTTTTCCACTCTAGCTCCCCTAGGGACTTTCTGCATACAGGTGCATTCTGGAACATGTAGTCTTTTAGGGAAACAAGCTGTCTTATTTCTATAACCTGCCAGCACAGGTCCCTTGATCAGAGTAAATTCTCCTCTTTTGTCATTACTCCCTGAGCTTTGATAAGCTTCCTTAACACAAGTATTATGTCCATCATTGTTATCTCCTGAGAAATTCATGAGAGGTTTCAATGGCGGAGATTCTATAAGTGGACAATGTCAAATTTGAACTGTGTCTATGACTTTGACTGAGTTTTCCCATAATGGGCAGTTTTATAAGTTGCAGTGGCATACCACATGTAGGCCCACACATCTGGTTTATATCATTAAATGCCCATACAATTTATTATATGTTGGGCAGATGACTAGAGAATTGAAAATGTGGGTTCTTGAACATAGGATTCATTTAAACTGTAAGATTATAGAGGCTCCTATTGTTCATCATTGTGTGTCTGCTGGATATGCCTTTGAGGAACCTTCAGTATTTGCAATTGATCATGCTCCCCCCCAGGTGTAGAGGGGGAGGATGAGTACAGTGTCTTATATGCAAACAGCAAAATTGGATTTTTATGTTGAAGACTGTGTCTCCCAGGGGGGCTGAATATGAGTATTGATTGGCATCTGTGTTGAGGTGGTGTGTCATATTTTCATTTAGCTATTTATGCATGATTTAATTTCCTTTGATTAGAGTCATCCATTGAACCATAGTTTTTTTGTCTTTTTGGGTATCAGTTTTACAGGGTTTATATATGTTTCCTGAATTTTGGGTTTTCCCAAATTGAATGTTCTAGTTTCTCTGGAGACACACAGGGGGATGCAGACACACTCGATTGGTGTGTCCAGACCTGAGGGTCACCATGTGATCTTGAGTTGATGCAGCCCGGATTTGATTGGGAGGGGGGGAGTGGACAAAGATCAAGCAAATAAATTTCAAAGGACATCATAGCTGAAGGCAAGGGCTTGGGCCGAGGAATGATCCAATGTAATGTTTCGCAAAGGTGTGCAGGGACGACCAGGTGGCGGTTTTGCAAATCTCCTGTGGTGGAACAGAGGCCAAACTAGCATTGGTTGTCACTGTTGCCTGAAGGCAATGGGCATCCACATGGCTCAGTGGTGCCTGACCTGCTTGAGAGTAGCAGAACATGATGCAATCTACGATCCAGGAAGAAATTGTCTGCTTGCAGGCGGGTTGTCCGACTTTCTGAGTTGTATGCAGGTAATAGAGTAGAGCTCAACGACAGTTCAGAGAATGGAGAGTTTGCTCAGGAGAGTCTGCTTGTGCTTTTGGGAAAAAGGTTGGAAGCACGATGGATTGATTGAGCTGAAAATTCCAGATAACTTTGGGCAAGAACTTTGGATAAGTCCACAGGAGGACCTTGAGGTGGAGGAATTGTATGTATGGGGTATAGTGAATGAGTGCATGGAGTTAATTATCTCTTCTTGCAGATGTAACAGCCATTAAGAAAGTGGTTTTCCAAGTCAGGTACTTGAGGGAAGCCAAATCCAGCAGTTCGAAGGGTGGCTTCATGAATTCAGACAGGGCTATATTGAGATCCCATGCTGGAGGAAGTGGCTTAAACGAGGGTTTGGTGTTCATCAGGCCTTTCATGAAACGACCCACCACTGGATGCAGAGAAGTGGGTTTGTTGTCCAAGGGTTGGTGGGAAGCTGCGATGGTAGAGAGGTTTTATCAGACTGAGGAGGTCTGCAGACCCGAGTTGGAAAGATCCAGGAGGTAGGTTAGAAGATGGTTGAGGGGGCAAGACACCGGGTTGAGTCCCCAAATTCTCGCCCAGTGAGAGAAATGAGACCATTTTCACTGTAGGAGCGTTGGGTTAATGGTTTCCAGGATGCCTTGATGATAGCTTGGACGTCATCTGGAAGGCTGTCCTGTGGATCTATTGGCCGTGTAGTTTCCATGTAGCCAGAGTGAGCGACAGGAGATTAGGGTGAAGCAGGTGAGGAGAAAGGGATGAGGGTCTAGTGGTAGGGGGCCCTTCTGTGCCATTGCAAGGAAATGTGGGTACCAGACTTGTTGTGCCCACTGCAGAGCTATGAGAATCAGCGTGGTGTGGTCCTCACAGATCTTGAGCAGGGCATGAGGGATGAGAGGGAAGGGGGGAACGCATACAGCAGCCAATGTTGCCACGAGATAAAGAAGGCATCTGAAGCCTATCTGTGGGGACTGGGATGGATGGAGCAGAAGAGTGGACATTGGTGTTTTCAGCCGAACCACCCCTAAAGCTGCCCAAAATTACAGTAGCACGGAGGGCACTTACCTCTAACAATGGAGGTGGCGGTAAGTGCACTCATGCTAATTGCACACCCTATAGTTAGTGCGGGTTGCACTCATTGCAGAGCTCTCAATCTGCCCATTCTCCACCCCTAATCTACTTTCTTACCACCCCAACCCCCGAAGTACACTTAGCGCAAAAATTGGGCCACACTAACTGTGTTAGCCCCATGCTGACAATTACCACAAGTCATAGCGCACTTTTAGTGTGTGCTGCAACCTTCACTAACTGCCCCTTAATGAATGATAAGTTAATTTAATGCATGTTATCCTACATGTGTTAAACTGATTGGTGTGTGTTAAAAGATTCTAACATGTTAACATTTTTTTATTAAAACAAATGTATGAAATGAACCAAAAGAAAATCCAAACATGGGGAAAAAAGCCCAAAGGAACCCAAAATGTTTTTCCCTGTGCATATCTGTAGGAATTACATAAGGCCCTGCATAATCTTTTTTTGTTGAATAGTTGTTTGAGTCCAGGGAGCTTGAGCAGTGTACAGCTGCCATGCAGTAATAGGGAGCTTTCCCTTGCTTGGCCTTAAACCAAGATGTGGTATTCTAGGCCAGTTAAGACTCACCTAAGAAGAAGAGCTGGAAGGTGGACACCCACTGCTATGGCAATGGGCAAATTTCATTACTAAATAAGGATGTAAGACATCATTAAATCTCCACGCATATGATTATATACTGTTTTCATATTTAAACCAGGCTGACACTGATCTAGCTCTATTCATTTCTTCATTTTTTATTATTTTTATACTTTTTTTGTAAATTTGAAGCCAGAATAAAGCCCCAAATGAGGTGATAAATCTATTTCAAAAAAATTAAAAATGACTAAAAATGGTACTGTCAGTACATCTTGTGATTTTGCTTGTTGAGATATTGCTAACAGAATTGAGTTTAATTTTTCTGAAAGTAATAGCTCTCACTAATTATACTGAAACAGTAAGTACACATCTTGTCATTAGAGTGTTCCTAGGTTTGTTTAGTGGCAAGAGCTGCCTATTTTCACTATAAAATAATTTTACCATTTTCCCTGATGTCTACTTTCTCAACAAGAATTTGTTAATGACAAATAATTAAAGTTAGAGATAACAAAAATATGCTGGAGAACAGGCAGCAAAAATTAATTTACTACTTTCTCGTGGGACCACCTGTTCCTGTTAATAGCTTTTACTCAATTAAGCAGTTGTTCAGTCAGCTCTGGTTAATAAAGTGTAAACCTTGCCCCACCACAAAGTATTCAAAATGTAGATTCTTTTAACCCTCTATTGATGCTAGGTGCTAGTGTTTACTGAAGTGCGCTGCCTGCTTGTGTGGGGTTTTGTGTGCAGTTGGTGTGCGTATTTCCCACACAGCAGCAAGAAGAGTAAATTAGACTTACCTGCTAATTATTGTTCCTGGAGTAACTCCAGTCTAGTCCCGAAACCTCTGGGTTGTGCTCCTCTTCCAGCAGCTTGGAGACTAAGACACGTCATTCTTTTGATGACCCTGGTATAAATACCCAGGAACCGCCTCCTTCAATCAGTAACCTATTGACAAAGCAAACTCACCGGAGCAACAATTAAGTAATAACTCCTATTCCAAACTCGGCAACTAGCTAAACAATGAACTACTATTGGTTTTTTTTTTTCATCCAGAGTCCTCTTGCCCCCTAATAACTATAGTTAGAACTTCCTAGGCCTGCTCCCTCCCCTCCTGGAGCAAAACGACCCTTTAATAAATGTTCAGATGTGACACTTCTGCTATGGAACCCAAAAAACATCTCTGTTTATCTTCAGCTTACCTGTTAGAATTGCTTGCTTCAGGCTCCAATCCAAAAAGAATACCCGGGTGGGATACGGGACTAGACTGGAGTTACTCCAGGAACAATTATTAGCAGGTAAGTCTAATTTACTCTTCCTTATCGTCCCTCCAGTCTAGTCCCGAAACCTCTGGGTGTGTAACAAAGCAGCGCAACCAATCAACGGGAGGGACCTACTATCCCCGCCTGAAGCACTGCCGTGCCAAAACAGGTATCCCTTTCCGCTTGAACGTCCAGCCTGTGATGACACACAAAACAATTTAAGGAAGACCAGGTTGCTGCCTTACAAATTTTAATTGCTGGCACCAACCTGCTCTCCGCCCATGAAGTCGCCTGAGTTCTAGTCGAATGAGCCTTCAGCCCTTCTGGAACTAACCTGCCCTTCAGCAGATACGCTGACGCAATCGCCTCCTTAATCCATCTGGCTATGGAAGCCTTTGATGCTGCTTCTCCCTTCTTTGGCCCTCCAAAAAGCACAAATAGCCTATCAGACCTCCTGAAATCTGCCGTCCACCGAACATATTCCTTTAATGCCTGGTGAACATCCAGATGATGCGACTGGCCAGCTGACGAAGATTCGGGACTTCTTCCGAAAACTGGCAATGACACTTCCTGATTCATATGAAATGAAGACACCACCTTTGGCAAAAAGGACGGTATAGGCCTCAATACCACCTTAAGAATCGTAGAATGACAGAAAAGGCTTCTGACAGGACAAAGCCTGTAATTCGGAAACTCTCCTGGCTGAACAGATCGCTACAAGGAAGACCACCTTGAGCGTAAGATCTTTCAATGATGACCTGGCTAATGGCTCAAACGGACCGCGGCCCAGCGCCTCCAATACTAAAGATCCCAGGTCGGAACTATTTGATAGCAAGGTGGCCTCAACAGCAACACTGCCCTTAAAAAACGCTTTACATCGGGGTGCGCCCCTATGGCCTCCCCCTTGATCTTACCTCTATAACATGACAGTGCTGCCAACTGCACCCGCAAGGACGAGGCCGCTAACCCTTTTTGAAAGCCATCCTGTAAAAATGCCAAAATCTGTGGAATAGAAGCTCGTAACGCTTCCACCTTTCTGTCCGTACACCATGTTTCAAATATGCGCCAAACTCGAATGTATGCCAACAACGTAGACTTCCTTCGCGCTTTCAGTAATATAGTAACTATTGCCATTGAATATCCCTTTGCTCTTAGCCTTGCCCTTTCAAGAGCCAAGCCGTAAGTGAGAATCGATCCACCTGAGGCATGTACAGCGGACCCTGAGACAACAGATCCCTTCTGACTGGAAGACGCTATGGTCGCTCCACCAACAGCCTCTTGAGATCCGCATACCAAGGTCTTCTTGGCCAATCTGGTGCTTTGTGCCGTTCAATGCTTTGTACTACGCGGCCTATCAGCACCCACGGTGGAAATACATACAATAGCTGCTCCACCGGCCAGTCCTGAATGAGGGAATCCAGGCCCTCCGACATTCTTTCTCGCCTTCTGCTGAAAAAGCGATCGACCTTTGCCGAGTGAAACGTCGCCATGAGATCCATCACCGGTGTCCCCCAACGCCACACGAGCATTTTGAATACCTCCGAATGAAGAATCCACTCTCCGGGATCTATCTTCACTTGACTCAAGAAGTCGGCCTCGACATTGTCTATCCCTGCTACATGTGCTACCGACAGCGCATCCAAGTGCTGTTCTACCCAAAGACCTCCAAAGACACACTACCGGTGTCTCTTTGCCGATTGATGTACGCCACCACTGTCACATTGTCTGAAAACACTCGAATCGCTTTGTTCTGCACATACGGCTGAAACTCCCAGAACGCCATTATTACCGCCCGGAGTTCCAACCTGTTGATTGGCCAACTCTTCTCCAGTTCGGACCACCAACCCTGTGCTAATCTTCCCTGGAAATGTGCCCCTAGCCTAACAGGCTGGCATCCATTTTCAGAGTGATCCAGTCTGGTGTTTCCAAGGGCATCCTCTTCTCTAGATTCCCGGGACGCAACCACCATTTCAGCGCCTGTTGCATTTCTACCAGACAGGGCAGGTTCCGGGTTAGAGTGTCATTCTGATGAGACCAGCGCCTTAGCAGAGCCCTCTGCAATGGTCTCATATGAGTCCTCGCCCACGGCACTAACTCCCACGCCATGGGAAGAGACCTGCCGAGAAATTCGCCTACCAACTTTCTCACCTCCTTCGCTTGCTGACGGGGAAGAAACACCCTTCCAACCTCGGTATTGAACTGCGCTCCTAGATATTCCAGATTCTGCTCTTTGTCATATTGACTACCCAACCTAGGCTTTGTAGGCACATGACCACCTTTGCCATGGCCGCCTCACTCTTGGCCCTTGACTTTGCTTGAATCAACCAGTCGTCCAGATAAGGATGTACTAATACACCTTCCTTTCTGAGCGAAGCGGCTACTACCACCATCAACTTGGTGAATGTCCATGGCGCTGTAGCTAGGCCGAATGGCAATGCTTGGAACTGAAAGTGGCCTATAGGAACCGCAAACCTGAGAAACCTCTGATGTTCCTGCTGAATGGGAATGTGTAGGTACGCTTCCGACAAGTCCAAGGAAGTGAGGAACTCTCCCCTGCACACCGCTACTATGACCAACCTCAACATTTCCATGTGAAAATGAGACACACGTAGACAACGATTTACTCTCTTGAGATCCAGAATTGGGCGATATGATCCTTCTTTTTTCATAACTACGAAATAAATCAAGTACCAACCTGAATCGTATTCTCCATGAGGAACCGGCACTACCGCCTCGAGCGCCGCCAGCCATTCTAATGTCTGACTGACCGCGTTGAACTTGCGACGTGTTCTGCAGGGGGACTGAATGAACGAGTCAGTAACCGGCCGGCAAAATTTCAACACATAACCTTCTTGAATCACCTCCAGTACCCACCGGTCGGAAGTAATCTGGACCCAGGCAGGGTAAAAATCCCTTAGCAGACCCCCTACAGGTACCACTCCTACCTGGGCCCCCCTCGCTTCACTGCAACTTTCGAAGATTTGGGGAGGAGGCCCCAAAACCTCTGCCTGCTCCCCTAAAGCCCCGAAAGCCTTGGTTTCTAAAGGGAAAATGCCCCCTCAGGCTTTGAGTGAACCTAGGGGAACTAAAACGGTGAAACTCCCTCTGAGGCGTCTTCTGTGGCGTATTCGTCCACCCCTGCTTCTGTTTATCCTCCAAACTGAAACCATTTCTTATTTTTTGTCGGGCATAAACCGCAAGAGAAAGAGGAAAACCCCTCTCACTCCCACGCAGTACATGCCCCTTTTAATCAATTTTATTCAAGAATTCAATTCAATGCGTTCTTTCACTTTGACAAAATAAAAAACACACTTAACTGATCGATCACACACGACGTGCACGTTTCAAAGCTGAAGCTTCTGTCTCAAGTGCCCCCGATGAAAAGAAGTGCGTCCATCCATTCAGCTAAACCGACAAAAACGCCAAAGTCTTGGCTTGGTTTATTTGGACTGTTTCTCGTATGAATACCTGTGCACTGGGCTTTATGCTCTGTTTATCCTCCAGCAACTGTCCCCCTTTGGACCCGTCCAGATCTTTCACCAGTTTATCCAAATCCTCTCCAAACAAAAGCTTTCCTCTAAAGGGCAATTTACTTAACCTAGCTTTAGACGAGCTATCAGCTGTCCAGTTCCGCAGCCACAAATACTGCCCGGCCGCTACTACCAAGGCCATAATGTTTGCCAAACCACAAAGGATATCAGCCAGATAAGCTGTTCCTGACTCCAACCTGGCCGCATCCACGGACTCTACCTCCACCTGTTCTCCATGGAGACGTTGAGACCAACGCAGACAGGCTTTAGCCACCCAAGTTCCGCAAATAGATGCCTGAATCGACAGTGCACTCACGTCCAAAACCTGCTTCAACAATACGTCCAACTTCCTATCCTGAGTATCCTTAAGGGCCGCACTGCCCTCCACCGGAATAGTAGTCTTCTTGGTAACCGCCACAACTGCAGCATCTACCCTTGGGGGCTGAAACAACTCTATCCTGCTCCACCAGCGGGTACAGTCGGCCCACAACCCTGGACCCCTTGAGCCCCGCCTCGGGCAAATCCCATTCTCCGAGGATCATCTCTTTGACCACCTTGTGTATCGGAAATGCTCTCTGAGTCTTTCGAAACGTTTGCAACAAAGGATCCTCCAAGGTCGCCTCCTCCGCCTGCCCCAACTGCGGCATATTAAGCGCCTTATGCGTCTCAGCAATGAGGGCTGGTAACTCATCTCTGCGGAAAATTCACACCACACGCGCCTGATCCTCCTGTTCCGCGATTTTCCCTTCCTCCAATTCCTCCTGCAGCTCTAGGTCCGGATCCCCTTCTTCGAACAGTACCCTCTCAGATACCACCGACATATCCGTATCCTTGTCTACTATGGCCTTCTTAACCATACCTCTGCATCCTACCGCCATAGGCGTCCCTGGTCTCTTTTCTCCTATCTGCGCCTTGGAGGTTGGGGAAGGGAACCCTTTCCTGGCACTCCCAAATGCTTGCTGCATAAGTGCCACAAACTCCGGGGAAAAAATTGCTTCTATGCTGCCTGGCAATGGACTCGGAGGAGTAGGGAAATCCAGAGCCGAGGAGGGCCCCGCCACCGGTTCCGGCAGCAGCCTAGCCAGGGAAACAGGCTCCAGCAAGGGTTCAACCCCCATCTTGGAACCCTCTGAGCTCCCTTCTATGGCCTGCTCTATTGTAGATGCTTCTAACATACACCCCCTGCACACACCTGCGTCAGAGAGTGTCCCCCGTCTAACCCCACACAGTACACATAGAGGTTTAGAGGGCATCACTGTATAACGGAATTGTCGCCTCTTGTAATACAGATAGGCTTCAGCCCCCTACAAAATATATATCTCTTTTTTTGTTTTCTTTAAAACACTTAAAACAATACCTGGTATCCTCCTAGGCAGTCCCTGAAGAAATTTTCCCAAAACGAAGCTTTACTGCCAAAATATTTGCTGCCAAAAATTTGCCCGATGGCCCAAGCGCTTCCCACGCTGAGACCACGCAATCGGGCCTACGCTGACACACGCGATCCAGTGTTCTGCTCCCCGACTGCTTACCTCCAAGGAGCCCTTGAACTCCACGCCTCTGATTCGGCCTCTCCCAGTTCCCCCGATCTCTGGAATTGCCGTGCAGAGGTAAAATCTTGGCTTCCAGCACAGCTGCGTCTTTCTCTGTCAGAATCGCTGACGCCGGCTCTGAGCGGTGACAGGCCGCAACATCTGCTATGCTGCAGAGCCTAAGGCCCCGGTTCCTCACCCATCCATGTGGGATCGGGTAACCAGAGCCTCTTTCCTCTACCGGCTGCACTTCGAACCTGCCCAACCGAGCTCCAAATCAAACCGGGAGGAGAGGGGGTGGGCCTTATTGCTCCAACTAAATTTAAAGTGGTAGAGCCCGCCAAAAAATAAAAGCTGAATCCAGAAGAAAATTAGCTTAAATTTAGAGTAAGGAATCACTAATTGACCTGACCAAAACTTCTAACTGCACCAATTTCCTTAATTGCTCCTCTAGTGAGCCCCAAAACCCTGGGCTCACCACCCTCCAGCTGCTTGGAGACTGAGAGAACTGATTGAAGGAGGCAGTTCCTGGGTATTTATACCAGGGTCATCAAAAGAATGATGTGTCTCAGTCTCCAAGCTGCTGGAAGAGGAGCACAACCCAGAGGTTTGGGGACTAGACTGGAGGGACGATAAGGAAGTGCGCTCGGCAAATGCCACATGCTAAAAATCCTGTGCTACCAGAGCAACAAGTGAGTAGGCAGGGTGAATGCGGAGACTGGGTGGAGACAGCATGCACCAGGGGACAGCATGCTACTCACGCTAGATGTGAAATTCTTCTTCTAGTGTGGGGGCAGATAATGCTCTGCCTTGGAATGTCCCAACATGCCCCAATGCTAATTGGATAGCATCGGGGAGTGTAGGGAACTTAGTAGGGGATATTCAATGTCACTAATCATGTAGGTGCCGTTGAATATCCATGTTTAAGGCATTTACATGGTTTACTTGGCTGCAAACCATGTAAATGCCTTTCCAATATTGGACCTTACAAGGTTATCTAAGTGCATCAAAGCTATTGTAAAAGCAAGTGGAAAGTGAGAAGTTTGTCCTGACAGACCCTGCAGCAAAACATGGAATGTGAATACCTTCATACACGGTTTAGTTATTCCATGCACATAAATTATAGTATTTTATAATTTATGCAAGTGAATTTGCATTCTGCCCAAATTCCACCCCTCTGCAGATCCACAGTGAAGGTGCGTGCCATCAGTCTGATTAGCGTTCTTTCATAATAGCAACCAATTACATTACATGCGCAAATGATCATTTTCACACATAAACCACTAAAATACTATAAGTTATACATGCAAACATGCGTGGAAATGTACAACACATAACAATTTTCTGTTAGGCATTATGTAATTACAATACTAGTTTTAGTCTAGTGTTCCTTCATCTACATCATGCATGATGTATCTCTTCCTATCTGGAGAGCATATCTCAAACACTCTGGTGGGATAGGCTGATGCTCCTTGGAGAGGGATGAGGGAGAGGAGTTAGGGGCTGACTTGAGTCCTCTTTTTCCGCCAGAGAGGAGTACATACATATCTGCACTTTGATTACAATTCTAAGGGGCATGCTTACTAATGCATTTTACTTGCCTAGAGCTTTTATATTTCTCTGGACGCAGTGGCACTTATCACACATTAATGTCGTTCACACACATTAACCTTAAGTAAACAGGCCCCTAAATATATATAGCATGTTTTTATAGTATAGTTCTTACTTAGGGCATTCCATCTGTAGAACGTGACTTCACTGATGCCCTCCCAGTTTTCTCTTTTGTGTTCTAAGATAGGGTCTCCAATTCTTTCAGGTGTTCTTCTCTGAAGTAATAAAGGATGCTTTAGGGGTATGCCTTGAGCATTTATCTCTCTGTCTATGCCCTAGTATTTTCATCAGAACTGGTTTGCTGCATTCAAGAACAGTAGTGTTAAATGCACAGATCCATAGTTTTTACAATTGGTGTGAATTTAGTGCAGGAAGGGAAGATTGAAAAGATAGGAATATGGGAGATATGTATTTGTTAGCCATTTTTAATTCCATTTTTGCCGTCCCAATTTCTCTCTTTCCTTCATTCATGTGGTATTCTTTGATGTGTTTCTCTTTTTCTGATCTGAATTTTGTGAGAGCTCTGATTTTTCTTTGTCTTTTTTTTGTAGCCACTTCTTAGGAGAAACATATAGGTGTCCTTTTCCTCTTGATTTTGGGGTATGTTTACTAAACTGCGGTAATATTACCCGCATTAGGTTCCGTGGTAATGGTACAGATGCCCATATAAAGGCGTGGGTGGTGCATCGTTATGGCAAGCCATATCAGCTAACGCGCGTTACAAGGCGTCTTAGACTAACGCACGTTACAAGGCGCCTTATAAGGCACCTTACAAGGCACATTACAAGGCGCACTGTAAGATGCCTTGTAAGTAAGGTGCCTTATAAGATGCCTTGTTAGGCACCTTGTAAGGTGCCTTCTAAGTAAGGTGCCTTTTTAGGTGCTTTATAAGGTGCCTTTTTGTAGGTAAGGGACAGGTGCCTGAGCCTTGGTGAAGCAACCTCCATCTTGCTGGTATAAGACAGCCGTGCAGGGTTGGTGGGCCAGAGCCATATCTGTGACTGGGGCAGTGGCAAACCAGCATTAATGCTGGGGTTAGGTTTGGAAAACCACAACTGCCTCACACAACAGTCTTCTATTCACCAGCAGAAGACACAGTCAGACTGCACCTGTAACAACCTACAAGGTGCTCTAACCATGCACAAACTAACTGCAAACAGTCCACTAGACAGACTATAGTGCATATTCACAGAGGAACTATGCGCACCAAGCAGGCATCTCAGTAATTGGACCCCAGCAATGGGAACACACACGTATCACTGTAAACTAATAGTGTAGAGCGCTATGTGGGAACCTAGACATGCCATGGTCACTGCTCAGTCAGAGTGAGGGTGTCCTCCACCCCCTCCCCCTCCCAGCATGACATGCTGTGGCCACCCTGTCCATGAAGGCGGTGGTCGGGCACTACAGTGTCCCCGCCATTGTCCCATACCCTGTGAAGATGCATCCTGGCCAATCCCCCTTGTCCGAGCCATACCCACAATACCATGCTCCTCATTATGCACATATTCAGGCTAATGCTGGTAACAGTGGGACATTGCTGGCCCAGTGAGGTGTGGGCAACCACAAAACAATGGACAGACATACACACATACACACTCCTATTGCAGCATTGTGTAAAGATAGGGGTGGTTGGCAACCCTGCCCGCCACACTGGTCCTGATCACAGTGCCGACATTGCTAAACTGTGCAGGAGGTAGTAGTAGTGCTCTGGTGATAACTGCAGCTCCGTGCTGGGGCCAACAGCCTGACTCTCCATGCAGCTTTGGATTGTTGGAGCTTGTGTGAGTGGGTGTTTGTACCCCTGTTCGCCCCTGCTTTGGGCTTTGCACATGTTGCTGTTATATCTGCATTGTAGGGCAAAATATAGGGACATGCTCTGCAGGATCCACAGCTGGGACTTGAACCTGTGATCCTTTGCTGCTGGACACACTGGCTGTGTGTACTGCACCATACTGTTGACACAGATGCACGGTAGTCCCTGGAGATACCTGTACTTTTCCACAGCCAGAACTTTTATGTTGCACTGCACACCACGTACTGGTACAGGGCATGGCCTAGGTCCACTGCAGGCAGGTGCCACTGCCCCCTATAGCACGGACACACACACCCCTGCCATGCTGACATGACAATATGCTGTCGGTGCTGGTAGTGCGCAGTCCCAGGCTATCCACTGTGTGGGTATACGGTTTCCTAGGGAGTGGTGTCTGAGGTGGGGAGGCATACATGGGCATCCTCACATCCGCCCCATCACCACCTGCCAATATTATGTCCCTTCCGCTTGGGGGAGGGTTGGCTGGGGGGATGTCAGGTCAGTGCCCTGACAACTGTTAGCTAGGGTGGACCAGGTACATGTAGGTGGATTGTGTTTGGCCTTTATCAGCTGCTGTCTTGCTGATGTCCGGTTTCTATGTTCCTATGTGCCACCTAGACAACTGCCTAGTCCACCCTGTGCCCCAGCTGCCTCCACTACATGTCCCGCCTGCAGCCACCTATAGCCAATTTGCACCATCATCATAGTGGCCTTTTATACTTGGCACTATGCTGTTGCTGCAAATAGAGCACTACTATCACTTTTATTGTGCTTCCTGCCTATGCTGTACATTGCTGACACTGAAATGGTTTCTCTCTCTTTCAAATGTGTGCTAATGCCAGGTTTTCCGTCGCGGTAAGATACAACCCTTCAGTTCCCCACGTTAGTGTGGAAGGGGCCTCTCCCCGCCCACTCCCTGCCCATTGACCCCTTCTCTCCATCCTCTGCGGGACTTACCTCAGCCAGGAACACTAACGTGCATTATGTAACATTAATGCGCGTTACATAATGTGCGTTAACGTAGCATCTGCTACGTTAACGTGGTTTAGTAAACATACCCAAAGATTCAAAAAGAGGAAGAAATAGCAAATGTGATAAAATGGGGGGATAAGACATTTTTCAGATATGTTAGTGAGAAGAGGAAGGGCAAAAGTGGTATTGTCAGACTCAAGGGTGAAGGTGAGGAATATGTAGAAGATGATGAGGATAAAGTGGAATTGCTTAACAAATATTTCTGTTCTGTGTTCACAGTTGAAGAACCAGGATCTGGACCTCTAAAAACACCCAAAACAGGAATAGAAGCGAGGGGCATCTTCAAGAATTTTCAGAAGACTGTGTTCATGAAAAGCTAGCTGAACTTAAAGTAGATAAAGCGATGGGACCGAATGGGATACACCCTAGAATACTGAAGGAACTTGGGGACGTTCTAGCAGCTCCACTGACTGACCTTTTCAATGCCTCATTGGAGGTGGGTGTGGTGCCAAAGGACTGGAGAGATGCTCATGTGGTCCCTTAACACAAAAGCAGAAGTAAGGATGTGGTTGAAAACTACAGGCCGGTTAGTTTAACTTCAGTGGTGAGTAAATTATTGGAAACGCTGCTGAAAGACAAAATAGTGAGGTTTCTGGAGTCCAGCGGATTACAGGATCTGAGGCAGCATGGATTCACCAGAGGTAGGTCTTGTCAGACAAATCTGATTGATTTCTTTGACTGGGTGGCCAGAGAGTTGGACTGAGGGAGCGCCACTGATGTGGTGTATTCAGATTTCAGTAAAGTCTTTGACACCATTCCTCACAGATGACTTATAAACAAATTGAGCACCCTTGGGATGGACCCTAAAGTTACTGTTTGGGTTAGAAATTGGTTGAGTGGGAGGCGACAAAGGGTACAGGTAAATGGAGCTCACTTTGAGTAGATGGAAGTTACCAGTGGTGTGCTCCAGGGATCTGTCCTTGGTCCGATCCTGTTTAACATCTTTGTTAGTGATATAGCGGAAGGGCTGTCAGGTAAGGTTTGCCTCTTTGCAGATGATACCAAAATCTGCAATAGAGTAGACACCCAGGAAGGTGTAGATAACATGAGGAGGGATCTAGTTCAGCTTGAAGAATGGTCTGGAATTTGGCAGCTGGGATTTAATGTTAAAAAATGCAGGGTCATGCATTTGGGCTGCAATAATCCAAGGGAGCAATATAGTATAAGGGGTGAAGTACTTTTGTCCTCTAAAGAAGAGAGGGACCTAGGTTTAGTTGTGTCAGATGATCTTAAAGTAGCTAAACAGGTAGATAAGGCAACAGCAAAAGCTAAAAGGATGCTTGGGTGTATAGGGAGAGGAATGTCTAGCAGAAGAAAGGAGGTGATAGCGACTCTGTAGAAGTCTTTGGTGCGACCTCATTTGGAGTATTGTGTGCAATTCTGGAGACCACACCTTCAAAAGGATATAAACAGGATGGAGTCCATACAGAGGGTGGCTACCAAAATGGTTAGTGGTCTTCATTTTAAAGCATATGAGGACAGACTTAAGGATCTTAATATGTACACCTTAGAGGAAAGGCAGGATAGAGGTGATATGATTGAGACGTTTAAATACCTCCGTGGTATAAATGCACAGGGGAAGAGCCTCTTTCGATTGAAAGCAAGTTCTGCTACAAGGGGACATGGGATGAGGGTGAAAGGGGATAGATTCAGGAGTGATATACGGAAATATTTCTTTATGGAAAGAGTGGTGGATCCGTGAAAGTCTCCCAATGGAGCTGGTAGAGAAGAGGATGGTATCTGATTTCAAAACAGCATGGGACAAACACAGAGGATCTCTAAAGAAAAAAAGGGGACTTTTGTAGTTGTTGATATGGAAGGACAGACTAGATAGGCCATTTTTCTATATTTCTATGTTTCTAAGTTAGTCAGATGGCCAAATCCTCCCCTTCCCTCTTCTGTAAAAAATCACGGCTAGCCAGTTGGGGTTCCCCCCCCCCCCCTGAAAACATTGAAACCCAACTAGCAGCCAGCTTGGGGGGGGGGGTCCCTTACTTCCCCCATTCCAACTCCTCCCCCCTCTCCAGTGTATACTTTGAAGCCCTGTTGTCCCAGTGGTGATGTGGGGAAGGAGCAGTCCTCACAAATATGGTGATGAGGCCTGATTCAACATCCATTGCATGATGTTTTGCATGATGGCTGCCAAACATTCGCCTGTCTACTCCCTGCTCCAATCGTGCCCTCCCCTTGAGTCCACTGCACAAAATGCAGATATCATAGGCAACTACCTGCAAAATCTGCATTTCGATTGCATTAGCTGCTACTGCTGAGAAGTATTTCCATATTAGCCCCTTGGTAGCAGTTAACGCGGTTTAGTATGGGTCCAATAACAGCAAGCTCAAAGATAATGCCTCAAAGTGTCAATGCTGGATCTAGTACTCATCAATATAGATAGTAGGCCTGATTCCATCCCGGACCCTTTCCTGGTGGGTTCCAGCACCATCTTTCTGAGCAAAGCCTATTGTAAGGCGTCCATGATCTTTCTACTATTTTCTAGATTTGCAGATGGGATACTGTAGTTCACATCTGGTAGATTAAAATCACCCAGTATCATCACCCAGGAGTAGACATTCAAAATACTAGTCCCTATCTAACTAAATAAAACAAGACAAGGCATTACCTGGTCAAAGGAGAAAACTAATTTCATGTATTTAATTGTCTATATATATGTGGGTGGTTCACCTGCTTAGATTTGACCACACCTTTTGAAGTGGTACAAATCTACAGTATCTGCAGAGCTGGCCTCCCAACTGCCCAAAAATACTACCACCACTTCGACCAGGATCCAAGATGCACAGTTACATCCTGCTTCCCTCCCTCCCCAGCAAGGCCCTTCTTTGCTTCTGGAAATTCTCACCTCAATTATATCTTGCCCTCATGTCCAATCATTGCTCCACACTCCTGATTGTTGCCTCCTCCAACAATCAGCCCCCTTGTAGTGGTTCTTTGACCATCATCCCTCCATGAATTGACCTCCGCAGCTCCCTTCCCTCAAATCATGATTCAAAGTATGGGGTACCAGGGATCTTGAGGATTGTGATCAGAAGACTATAATAGAATTGTTCAAAAGGGAGTGAAAGTCACAACAGAGAAATCACCTCAGCATACAGTTGGGGGAAGCTATAATCTGGGATTTTCCAGATATAGATAGGTCTTCAGTGATGGGGACGTAGACAATATCTCTGTAGATTTACATATACTACTCCTGAGGGAGTTCCGCACAATTGCACAATGCAGAATTTGGACAGAATTCCCTACCTGTGCAGAATTCTCCACGGGCACCCATGGGCAGAAGTGCTGCGAGTCCAAAGGGTTCCGGTGACTGCTGAGGCTGGAATTGAGTTTAGAGGGGCTACACACACGTATGTCTAAAGAAATTTTAAGTGGCAGTATGTTTTACTAAATAATGGTGAGGGGATTGGAGGGCAGGGGGTGAGTGCAAAGAGGGAAGGAGAGGGGAGAGAATCTGAAGGGAAACAGAGGTGGAGGTTTGTGGAAAGAACAGCAGGAGAGAGGTTGGAGAGGGACGTGAAGGGTGCAAGGGTTTGGAGAGTGAAAGGACGAATGCATGGAAAGAAAAGGGAACAATGCATATGTGCAAAAGGCATGTCTTTCCCACCACACAAGCACAAACAACCCATCGCGGCACTTTACACATGCAAGCAACTCACCACCGCACCATATACACATGAGCACGCACACATACACAGACATCCCACCTCCACAACATAATTACACACACACACAGGCACCCCAAATCTGCACCCAGTGGAGTTGGTGGGAGTGGAAGGAGAAGAAGTAGGGTTACTGGGAAAACAGTCTTAGTAATTTAGACCCTAAAACCTAAAAAAGAAGCTGCAATGTACCTTTATGGGGAGTGGGGGTGTGCACTGTGACCTAGGTTTTGGCAACTGGCTCCTAGTTTCTAAGAAAATTTGTCAAGACCTGGGCTAGCCAATGAGGCAGGCTCAGGTGCAAAGGTTTTAAAGGCGCCCTAATCTGCCTCACTGTTAGCCTTTTCACAGCCACAGGAGCATTTCCATTTGCTCCCATGGCAGTGCTAGACTTCCATTGCCAGCATACAACATTTTAAAAAGGTAAACAGAATCTAGCTCAGCAACGGAAGCAAATAGAAATGCTCCTGTGGCTGTGTTAAAAAGCCACTGAGGTTGGGGCAGGAAAAAAGGGTTGCTGGTGAGTTGGGAGTGGATGGGGGTGGGGCAGGAGGAGGGCTGATAGTGAGTCATGGGGTGTGGCTGGGAGATGGGTTGCTGGTGAACCAGTGGCTGGTTGAGGGCTGGAGACGTGCTGTTGGCAAGTGGTGGTGAGATGGGAATGGCTGGGGGCTGGAGATGGATGTATGGCTGGAGGATGGGGAGAAAAAGATGGAGGTATGTGCCTGGGAAGGAAAAAAGGAGAGGTAAGGGAGAGAAAAGGTTTAATGCACGAGAAGATGAGAAAGTAGGTGAGATGGAAGTATGTGCATGAAGGTAGACCTCAGTGACAGACAGCAGTAGGGATTTTGCTAGAAATTAGAGGAAGAGAGAATAGAGGGGGGAAGCACAGGGAAGGATTAGGGGTTGGGGGAGAAGTGTGATTGTAGTGAGAGAGCTAAGGAAAGAAAAGGCAGGGGAAATTTCAGGTCTAGAAGAGGAGTTAAGCTTTATAATGGGGCGAATTCTGCGCAAAAAATGGCTAATAAAATAAGCAGAATTTGTAGAATTTTAAAATACTGTGTGCAGAATTTTCTAAATATTGGCGTGGATTTTTAAATTTTTTGGTGCAGAATTCTCCCAGGTGTAATATACCACTGAGGTAATGTAAATGTGGATACTTTCTCCCACACAACTGGTTAAACATGGCTTCTCTCAATCATAGTTTTCTGCATAATACATTATGGGGAATTTTTATTTTTTTAAATTAATTCTATTTATATTTAATTCTGCTTGTTTATACTTTAATATGATTTTTTTATTCAATGTGTTGTTGGGGAAAGTGGGGGACACTGATACCATATTTTGATATATTGCTTAATTGTTTTGTTGAAATATTTCATTGATATTTTATTAATTCAATAAACATTTTAAACTGAAAACAATTATGTAGGTAATTTAAAACATTTTGCATAGTTTCTGCATATTAACATACCCACCTAGTTTGTTTGCTGAATGGGTTTTGGAACAATTTTAATCCATGTGCTGTTTGGTATGCTGAAACTAGTCCAGACGTGGTAGAATAGAAATTGACAACCACTTTATTGATTACAAACAGGGGAATAATAGCCAAGACGACCCAACACAGGCCGTGTTTCGGCCATTCCTTCATCAGGGCTATCCTTGTCCTTTTCTATTCTACCACCTCTGGACTGGTTTCAGCATACCAAACAGCACATGGATTAAAATTGTTCCAAAACCCATTCAGCACGTGGTCTTGTGCTTTTCTGTTTGGTATGCTGACAGACTTTACCCAAAGGCAGATCTCAAAAGACAGAGGTAACAGTCGAACTTAATGTCCTGTTTGCACTGACAGGTTACTCTGACATGCTCTCTATCTTCAAGTGTTTTAATATGTTTTGTGAATTGATTTCTTTGTCCTTGTTTCAAAAGAAAAGGGGCATTTTTCTGTGGAAGAGATACAGCCTGCAGAAGTTCAAGAGATGCCTAAGCTGCATTCTGTTCACAGCTCTACAACTAGATCCTACCCTGGTGCCATCACATCCATAATGCTGCTTATGGCGATTGCTCTGGCAGCAGTGGGATATGTGCTGTACAAGAAACGTGAGTATAAAGTCAGAATAGGTTATCTCCCTCCTCAGCAAGACCCCCAACAGGAATCTATAAACAGGTGATAATAAACTAAGGCTGATGAGTTCTCCCATGGTTGCACTGAGTAAAGCTGCGTATTTGACAGCTGCAAAAGCTAAAAATACTGGGAGGTGAGTTATACTATTTAGGTGGAGGAGTCACATAGTGGTTAGAGCAGCCCACTGAAAGCCACAGAAGCCAGGTTCAAATCCCTCTGATGCTCCTTGTAACCAATGCTGGCCCCACAGTTGCTTCAAAGTATTAGCGTTCTGAGCTAACCTTAAGTTGTCATCCTAGGCAATGTGTGAAAGAGGCCATGTCACAGGTACCCATCAGATAGGGTTGCCAACTTTTTCACCGAGAAAAACCCAACACCTGTGGCTCGCCATGCTCCACCCCTGCCCCCCCCCAGCCCCACCCACAAAAATTACCGAGGATTCAGTCACACACCCTCCCTCAGTGCTGGGTCACACACCCTCCCTCAGTGCTGGGTCACTCACTCACCCCCCCTCCCCTCAGTGCTGGGTCACTCACTCACCCCCCTCCCCTCTCACCCCCCTCCCCTCTCACCCCCCTCCCCTCAGTGCTGGGTCACTCACTCACCCCCCCTCCCCTCAGTGCTGGGTCACTCACTCACCCCCCCTCCCCTCTCACCCCCCTCCCCTCAGTGCTGGGTCACTCACTCACTCACCCCCCCCTCCCCTCAGTGCTGGGTCACTCACTCACCCCCTCCCCTGCTGGTTCACTCACACAACCCCTCCCCTCCCTGCTGGTTCACTCACCCACCCCCCTGTCACTCACTCACCCCCTCCCTGCTGGTTCACTCACACCAACCCCCCTCCCCTGCTGGTTCACACCAACCCCCTCCCCTGCTGGTTCACTCACACCACCCCCCCTCCACTGCTGGTTCACTCACCCACCCCCGTCACTTACTCACCCCTCCTGCTGGGTCACTTACTCCCCCCCCCCCCCCTGCTGGTTCACTCACACCACCCCCCCCCTTGCTGGTTCACTAACACCACCCCCCCCCCCTTGCTGGTTCAATCACCCCCCCCCCCCCCCCTCTGCCCAAGCCGCTGCTTCTGCTTTGTACAGAGCAGCGGCTGCAATACACTTACTTTGAAAAGTAAAGACAAACTGTGTGAGAAGCCCTCCGGTCATCGCAGAGCCCGAGGAAGTGATGTCATGGGGGCGGGCTCCTCACAGGTTGTCTTTCCTTTTCAAATTAACTTTATTACAGCTGAAGTTAATTTGAAAAGGAAAGACAACCTGTGAGGAGCCTGCCCCCATGACATCACTTCCTCGTGCTCTGCGATGACCGGAGGGCTCCTCACACAGTTTATCTTTAGTTTTCAAAGTAAGTGTATTGCAGCCGCTGCTCTGTACAAAGCAGAAGCAGCGGCTGCACTACTATGGGGAATCGCGCTCGCGTTTGCGCCACGGACTTCAGCACAAAAGCCGTTTTTTTGCTCTGGACGCTCCCGATCTTGCGGCTTTTCAATGGCCGGTTTTACATCTGTGCCGGCAGCCGGCCTGGCCATGGAAAAACCGGCCAGGCCGGCTGAAAACCGGCCGGTTGGCAACCCTACCATCAGAGTGTGTGTGTGTGTGTGTGTGTGTGTGTCAGGTAGTTCCTGCTAGACCCACCTAGGTGACATTAGTGTCCATCTGTGGCTGTCAGTCAGGTCTAGCTCTTATGGGCTAAGATGCACCCAGAATAGTGCATATCCTGTGTTGGTACTATGGTAACATGATGTAAGTGAGGGGGGTTGCTGGACCCATAGGCAGATTATGTACCACCACCCAACCCACCCTCTGTGGCTCAGGGTGGGAGACAGGATTCCCCCACCAACAGAGCCCCATCCTACCACCCTACAATGGTGGCAGTAGAGGGGGGCAAAAAACCCCAGTCTTGCTGGGGAGCAGACACCCTACAGGGCAGCCAATGCAGAGCTGTACACATCCCTAAGGCAATGGCAGAAAGACAGTAGGCCTGGAAATGCTCAAATGCCCCCCAACACCATCTGACATTCTCCTGCAGCAGACACAGTGAGTCACCAGCCTGCAAGGTGTTCCAGCCATACACATATAACTGCAGACAGCCTTCTAGTTAGACCACAGTGCATGGTCCTGGAGATGTGCACACCCAAAGCTGGGATGCAAGCACACTCACCAAGCAGATAAGTCAATGATTAGGCCCCAGAGAGAAGAACCTATATATTTCACTTAAGAGTGAAATGCCGTGGTCACTGCTCAGTCAGGGTGAGAGTGACCTCCCAGCAGGACATGCTGTGGCCACCCTGTCAGTGCAGGTTGTGGCCGGCCACTGCAATGTCTGAGCCATTGCCCTATGCCCTGTGCTGATGCATCCAGGCCAGGTCACCCTGTCCAGGCTATTCCCATGGTACCTTGCCCCTCATGATGCACACACTCCCCACACCTATGCCAGCATTGTGCAACTATAGAGGTGTTTGGCAGCCCTGGCCACTGCACCAGTTCTGGGCACAGTGCAGGAATGGCTATGGTATGCAATACTGTTGGAATCACTCCCCATGGTGGTAAACACTGTCAGACACAAGACCTGTAGCACACTCCACAGACATCAGAAAGGTTGCTATGATGCAGCTCAATCGGAAAATTGTGCTTAACTTAGGAATTGCTATCTGCATTAATCATAGCAACCTTTTGATAGATGTGTACCGTATTCCCAGGTTTAGGGTGACATTGCTAAGGTATGCAAGTGCTAGTATTGGGAGGTGCACGCAGGGTCCAATATCCTGCCTCTCCAGGTTGCTTTGGATAATGGAGCCTGTGGGTGCGGGTGTGTCTGCCCCTGTTGGCCGCTGCTCTACGGCAGAGGTTCCCAACTCCAGTCCTGGTGGACCAAACACTGTTCGGGTTTTCATGCTGTCCCTAATGAATATGCATGAGATACATCTGCATACCATGGGGGCGGTGCATAGAAATGCAGCACAGCCATATTTATTGGAGACAGCATGGAACCTGAATGGTGTTTGGCCCTCCAGGACCTCTTTTGGGAGACTCTGCTCTAGGTAATGTGCATGTTTATGGTGTCTGTGCTCTGTAGAGTAAAATGTAGGCGTTTTGGGCATGTTTACATTATCTGCACTAATGGTTCTGTCTGTATTACCATGTTTTAGTAGTGGGTAAAATATGGAGACTGGGTTGTCAGGAACCACAGCTGGGACTTGAACCTGTGACCTTCTGTTCCTGAACACAATGGCTGCATGTACTGTGCCACCATGTTGCCACAGACATGCTGCATTCCCTGGGGATACCATGACTGTTCGTCAGACAGGGCCTGTCTGTTGCAGTGCACGGCACCCACCTACACAGGGCTAGGCCATGGTCTGCTGTGGGCAGCTGCCACTGCCCCCTCCACCACCAGTACCCCTCTGCCACCATGCTGACATGCCCTTCTGCTGGTGGTGCTGGTGGTGCACCATCTCAGGCCATCCAGTGTGCGGGTAGGTGGCTGCCTATGGTACGGGTTCTGGGGTAGGGGTGCCTGCATAGCTGTCCACGTGTCCCCCTAGCACCACCTGCCAATGTTCTGTGCCCTTGGGGGTACCTGCTGGGTACTATCCCCTGTGACACGTGGGAAACACACTCATGCCCATGTTGGACCCTCATCAGTTGCTTTCTGGCTGCTTCACTGTTTCAGCATTCCTATGGGCCATCTAGGCATCACCCTAGTCCGCACTGTGGCCAAGCTGCAGCACAGCATGTGCCATCTGCAGCCCTCTGTGTCCCCTTTTCCAGCATCTATCCAGTTGCCCATTCTGACATGCCCGCCCTGCTGTTGCGGAACATGTGCACACCATAGGAAACCTGTCCAATCGAAAGGGTAAACCCTGATCAGCGCTATTTCACTGTGGGATCATTCACCTTGTATGGGGACAGAGCATAGACCCTTCCAAAATTCATATCTTTTTTTTAAGCTTTCTTGGGAGTGTTTTTTGATTTTTCCCATTAATATCGCTATTTCCCAGCTTGGTTATGGTTTTTTTAATATTTTGTTGGGGTCATTTTCAATGTTTATTTGCCCTTTTGTTCCGTGCACAAGTATCACACTTATCACTTTTTGTAGGTTTCCCTGGTTTTGCTGTACATTGCTGACGGAAATGGTTTCTTTTCCCTTTAAATCTGCTCTAACGCCAGGGTTTCACTGGCGTTAGTTTTCAGCCTCGGATTTCACAGCGTTAGTGTGAAGGGAGCCTCTCCCCTCCCACTCTCTGCCCATTGACCCTCTCTCTCCGCCCCTGGGGAGCCTTCCTCCGCCCTCGGGGAGCCTTTCTCCACCCTCAGCGCTCATTTGCGCCGCTGTACATGTTATCATGCGCTAAGGTACCTCTGCGCCCAGTAAAGCACCATTATTGCGTGATAAGGTACCTTATCACGCGATAACGTCGCAGAGCGCACATTAAGACGGTTTAGTAAACATGCCCCATAGTTTCACTTTTTCATACCTTTTTCAATACTTGACCAAGTGCATTCTTTGTTGTCTCCAGCTGGCCTCCTAAACTTAACGTTTGAAGAACAGCGTAAATGTTCACAGTTCATATTAGCTACAGTTTCTGTACCTATGCATCTCTATAAAATAGGCTTGAAACAGGTTCTTATTTGGCCTTCACACAGGTGATCTGTTCAGGGGATGAGTTTGGGTGGAGTCGTGATTTACACAGGTTGCTTCTTTAGAGTCGGGAGTGGTTCCAGAGGACTAGAGAAGGGCGCATGTGGTCCCTTTACACAAAAGCGGAAGTAAGAAAGAGGATGGTAACTACAGGTTGATTAGTCTGATCTCTGTGATGAGCAAACTAATGGAAGCACTGCTAAAACAGAGGATAGTGAGGTTTCTAGAATACAATGGATAATGAGATCTGAAGCAGCATGGTCAGGGCCGGCCCGTTCCCTAGATAAGTTAGGTGGCCACCTAGGGCGGCCAGACCAGGTGGGTGGCAGCAGTGGCACACATGATCGGCTGCACCGCCCTCCTCCAGCTGCCACCAATTCCATTTAGGGGGGAGGTGGGCAGCAGCAGCAGCAGTATTTCCAAAAGCCGCAGCTTTTTGCTGTTGCTTTCTTGCCTGTGGCAGGCCATGTCCTTCAGCACACATGGCCTGCGGCATCTGACCATCCTCCAATAATATGTTGCATCAGAAGGAAATGAGAAGTGGCAGACCATGTGTGCTGAAGAAGAAGGCCTGCCATAGGCCGCTTTTGGAAATACCGCTGCTGCTGCTGCCCGCTCCCCCTCCCGAGACAGAATCAGAGGCAGCTTGGAGGGGGTCAACGGCAGCAGGGAGGCCGGTGGCAGCTTGGGGGGGGTACAGCTGATAGGGGGGCGGCGAGGCCAGGGTTTCTGCCTAGGGCAGCAAAAACCCTTAGGCCGGCCCTCAGCATGGTTTTAGTAGCAGCAGGACTTGTCAGGTGAATATCACTAATTTCTTTGACTAGGTGATGACAGAGCTGGACCGAGGGAGAGCCTTAGATGCAGTATACTTAAATTTCAGTAAAGCTTTTGACACTGTTTTTCATAGGCAACTTATAAATAAATTGAGTGCCCTAGGGATGGACCCTAAAATGACTGACTGGATTAGAAATTGGTTAAGTGAGAGGCAACAAAGGGTACAGGTAAATGGAGCTCACTCCAAGGAGAAGAATGTTACTAGTGGTGTGCCGCAAGGATCTGTCCTTGGTCGGATGAATTTTAACATTTTTATAAATGATATTGCAAAAGTGCACTCAGATAAGCTTTGCCTCTCAGCGGATGGTACCAAAAACTGCAATAGAGGGCACCTAGAAAGGTGTAGAAAGCATGTGGAGGGATCTAGTGAAGCTTGAAGAATGGTCAAGAATTTGGTAGCTGACTTTTAACACTAAAAAATGCTGGATCATGCTTTTAGGTTGCAAAAATTCAAGGGAGAAGTAAAGTATTTATTTATTTAACAGTATTTCTATACCGTCTTATCGTAAAATCAAGGCGGTGTCACGACAAAACAATCAAAAGTAGTGGGGGTGTATTTCATGCAGTGAAAGAAGTGTTATAATTTGCGTGTGTGGGAATGTGTATTAGATTAGGTTGAGCTATGTACAGTGTGCGCTATGGTACAGCATGGGCTATAATACATGGTATAATACAATTAGGGCTTAAGATATATCCAGTGACGTTATACATTTTCTTGTCAGGGTTTTAAGGGGTGGGTACGTGGTTCTTGTTGATTAAGTGACATGTCCATAGTGTTCTATGAACAGTATTGTCTTCAGCTGTTTGCGGAAGTCTTTGAGGTCCGTTGTCGATCTGAGTTCGTCTGGGAGGGAGTTCCAAATTGTAGGGGCAGCCAGGGAGAGTGCTCTCTCTGTGGTATCCTTTCATGTTTTTCTTATTTTTCTGATGGGAGTGAAGTACTTCTGTCCATGAAAGAAGAGTGGGACCTGGGCATGATTGTTTCTGATGATCTTATGGTAGCTAAGCAGGTAGAAAAAGTGATGGTGAAAACCAGAAGGATGCTTGGGTGCAGGACCGTATCGATGGCTGTGTGAGTGGTGCAGCCGCACAGGGCATAAATCCGGAAGGGGGTGTTGATATTATGACTGGGTTTTGAGGAAGCTCAAAAAGTGTGAGCCAGGTTCATGAGTCGCACAGGGTGCATTTCTAGCTTGGTACGGTCCTGTTTGGGTACATAGGGAGAGGAATGGCCAGCAGGAAGAAGGAGGTGATAGTGCCTCTGAATAAGTCTTTAGTGAGACCTGATTTAGAGTATTCTGGGCAATTCTGGAGACTGCACCTTCAAAAAGATATAAACAGGATGGAATCGGTGTAGAGGGTGGCTGCCAAAATGGTCAGTGGACTTTGTCATAAGGCTTATGGGGATAGACTTAAAAATCTCAATATGTATATTTTCGAAGAAAGACTGGAGAGGGAAGATATGAAAGAGTCATTTAAATACCTCCATGGCATAAATGTACTGGAAGAGAGCCTCTTTCAACTGAAATGAAGCTCTGCAATGAGAGGGCATAATAGAATGAAGGTGAAAGGTGATAGTCTCAGAAGAAATTTGCAGAAATATTTGTTTACGTAAAGAGTGGTAGATGTGTAGAATAGCCTCCTAGTGGATACAGTAGAGACAAAGATCGTATCTGAATTCAAGAAGGCATGGGACAAACACAGAAGATCTCTAAAGGAAAAAAAGGACTGTATAGCTCACTAGTTGGTATGGAAGGGCACCATATGGATAGGCCATATGGTGTTTATTTGCCAGTGATATAGCGGAAGGGCTGTCGGGTAAGGTTTGCCTCTTTGCGGATGATACCAAAATCTGCAATAGAGTAGACACCCAGGAAGGGGTAGATAACATGAGGAGGGATCTAGCTAAGCTTGAAGAATGGTCTAGAATTTGGCAGCTGGGATTTAATGTTAAAAAATGTAAGGTCATGCATTTGGGCTGCAGCAATCCAAGGGAGCAATACAGTATAGGAGGTGAAGTACTTTTGTCCACTAAAGAAGAGCGGGACCTAGGCGTGGTTGTGTCTGATGATCTTAAAGTAGCTAAACAGGTGGAAAAGGCGACAGCAAAAGCTAGAAGGATGCTTGGGTGCATACGGAGAGGAATGGCTAGCAGAAAAAAGGAGGTGATAATGCCTCTGTATAAGTCTTTGGTGCGACCTCATTTGGAGTATGGTGTGCAATTCTGGAGACCGCACCTTCAAAAGGATGTGAACAGGATGGAGTCGGTGCAGAGGGTTGCTACCAAAATGATTAATGGGCTTCATTATAAAGCATATGAGGACAGACTTAAGGATCTTAATATGTACACCTTAGAGGAAAGGCGGGATAGAGGTGATATGATTGAGATGTTTAAATACCTCCGTGGCATAAATGTTCAGGGAGAGAGCCTCTTTCAATTGAAAGCAAGTTCTGCTACGAGGGGACATGGGATGAGGGTGAAGGGAGATAGATTCAGGAGTGATATGCGGAAATATTTCTTTACGGAAAGAGTAGTGGATCCGTGGAATAGTCTCCCAGTGGAGGTGGTAGAGATGAGGACAGTAACTGAATTCAAGAAAGCATGGGACCAACACAGAGGATCTCTAAAGGCAAAAAGTGGACTGTTGTAGTTGTTATGGAAGGACAGACTAGATAGGCCATGTGGTCTTTTTCTGTCGCTATGTTTCTATATTTATAAAATACGCCTGTACATAAACATACGTTGCTCCCAGGCAGGTGTAAAGTATGTAGCTTAATCTAAGAGTAATTTCTGCCACTTTTGCCCTAATATTTTTTAAAGACATACGTATGCCTATGTGTCTTTGTAAAAAGACTTGAAATAGGTACTTGGCCTTCATGTCTAGGCAACCTGTCATAAGATTACCCTCAGACTTAATTTTTGGTCATCCCTTTGTGATGGTGATTTTTCCAAATTTTGTAGTTGGACAAGGTTGAACATTGTGATACAATTATTGATGAAAGGATATTTTAGTTGTCAGTTTCTTTCCCTTGCAACATCAAGAGAATTGACTCCGTTCCTATTAAAATGGGCAATGCCATAGTTACTCTCTTTATTTTGCATGGCTTGCTTATGGATCCTAACATTTTTATCATTAAATGTTAATGGCCTTCACCATCCTATCAAAAGAAGAAAAATCTTGTAATGTATAATGAAACTGAAACCCATTCATGAAATCCATTCACCTGTGTCAAAATCAATTAAATTAAAAGAAGGATGGGTTCAGGGTTACATGATGCACACCTGCAGGAGCAGCCTCGGGGTATAGTCCCTAAAGAATCAAAACAGCATATTAACTCACTAATTTTGGACAAGACCTACCTAAATAGTGATCAAAAGACCTGGTGGCCAGCTAGAGGAATTAATGACTGCTCTAAATTAAAAATTAGCATAGGGGGTAAAGCAGGCTGCAAGAAACGAAAATGAAAAGATGAATTACTTGTTTACGATCCTTCCCATCTCCATGCGGCCATGCCTCCACTGTTAAAATGTGCATCTCCTCAGCTACTCCTCTCACTGACAGTGTTGTGCTCATGCAAGCTACACATGACTACTGACGATACATAAATGGTGATGCCAACGAGACATTACACACTAATCTGCTGCATGCCCAGAACACTGCAAAGTAATCTCAGTGCAGGCAAAGATATTATAAAAGCAAGTAGAAGGTGCTATGTCTGTCCTGACATAGCTTGCATCAAAGCATACATGGCAGTAGAAGAACTCCTTAGTTATGCTTGCATTGGGTTTCTCTGATAACAGTCTTTACAATGCTAAGTATGGACCAGTAGAACTCAGTAAAAGTTCACTATAGTGAAATGCAAAACATATCCCTGTCAATAAAAAAGGGCTCTCAGAATGAGAGTATGCAACAGTGCAAACAGCACTAATACAAATGTGCACATTTTTGGAGACTGATGATGTACTATTGGGCATGTATTAGTGCTGTTTGCACTGTTGCATGCTCTCATTCTGAGGGTCCCTTATTATTGGCAGGGATATGTTTTGCTTTCGCTATAGTGAACCTTTGCTGATATATTCTGCCCCATCACACTGGCACCTGGTGATACTGCGGTCATCCCTATTGTCCAGATACTGGCCAGGTATTCATGTCCCCCCAGAACTGCAGATGAACTTACCCCCCCCCCCACACACACACTCACTTGGAGTCACAAAAGACATACTTCTGCCAAAAAGATGCCCTGCACCTATCAAGAACAGCTGATCTACGTTTCTCACCCAAACAAGAATCTTTTCCATACTCACTCATATACTATCCCTATATCAACAGTCCCATTTTTCAGAACTGGAATTGTTAGAGAACCCTAGATTAGCCTCTTTAGCACAAACAGTAAATGTTAACATAGCCAGAATAAACACTATTGCTCTTCTTAATATTTCTGTAGGAGTGTTTATTAATGTTTCTTTACCTTACAACTTTCCCTCATCTCTGCTTTCTGTTCTTTAAAACTGCATTTGGTGTTTTTCCAGACTGCAGACACACCAGTTCAAAACATAATTGTCACACCTATTCTTCAATATGGGATGCAATAAAGAGCAGAACAGAATTTTTTCTAAGTCCTAGCATTATACCACATTTCTGCAGGAATAACTGGGAAATACGCTTCCTGAATACACTTTATACATCTCTGCAACTGACCAGGCTCTGTTCCGCCCCTTCTGGGTACGTTCTGAGATCCCGGTGTTAGCACCATGGACATGCATGTCAGCAGTGTTTCAGAAGACAGTCAGGGATGTTTTTGGCAGATAAACGTCCCAGCCGCATGTACAAAACCCTTATTCATGTTCTGGAATGACCTCCTTAGTCTCTCTGCTATGGCCTTGTCTTCCCTTAGTGCACCTTTTACTCATCTATCATCCAATGGTCCAATTGTTTCCCTGACAGACTTTATACCTGAAAGTTTTTTATTATGAGTTTGTGCTCTCATGGAAAGTTTTTTTTCACATTCTCTCTTTGCCTGCCTTATCAATGCTTTGCATCTAACTCACCAGTGCTTATGCTGTTTCCTGTTTTCTCTATTCAGATTCTTTATCTATCTTTTGAAAGATGTTTTTTGTTATAATAACCTCTCTCACCTCACCTTTAAACTATACTGGCAGTCATTTGGCCTTCCTTTCACATTTTTAAAGTGTGGAATACATCATGTCAGGGCTTCCAAAATGGTGTTTTAGGCAATGTCCAGGCCTGATGTAAACCTGTAACCTTTGAAGCTGCTTTTTTTTATCTTTTTCTTAACTATTTTCCTCATTTTTCATAGTCTCCCTTTTGACAATGAACTGATAGTGCAGTAGATTTCCTTGCTGTTCTCCTTCCATTTTCTGCTTTCATATTCTCATGCCCAATCCACAGATAACCCCATTCATAAGTTCTGCCTCTGGGCACCTCCCGCATGCTACCCTTACCTGAATGTTACTATGAGTTCTCTGTAAAATGTTGAGTTCCATGTAAACTTCTTTGATTATAAGATAAGGCTGTATAAAAATACTGTTAAATAAATAAATAAAGCAAATGTTATCATGTTATGATCACTATTGCCAAGTGGTCCCAGCACCTCATACCAGATCCTGTAGTAAGGATTAGGTCCAAAATAGTTCTCCCTCATGTTGGTTCCTGAACCACCTGTTCCATACAGCAGTCATTTATTGCACCTAGAAAATGTATCTTCCTATCATATCCTGTTGTGATATTCACTCAGTCAATATCAGGGTAATTAAAATCACCATTATTACTGTGTTGCCAATTTTATTAGCTTCCCGTTTCTGTTAGCATTTCATCATCTGTCTGTTCATTCTGACTAGGAGGATGGTAGTACACCCCCACTGCTATTTTCGTCCCCTTCTCACATAATGATTGTACAATGCATTTTGTTTCCTGCAAAACTATTATTCTATTTAACTAAATGGCCTCTTTAACATATAGCACCACCCCTCCACCAATTTGATCCACCCTATCATTGCCATTTAATTTGTATGCTGGTATCACAGTGTCCCATTGGTTATCCTCCTTCCATCAGGTCTCTGAGATGCCAGTTTTATCTAACTCTTCATTAAGTGCTATACATTCTAACTCTTCCACCTTATTTTTTTAGACTCTTAGCATTTATATATAGGCATTTCGAAGTATGTCTTTTGTTCATATTGACAATCTGCTTATCAGTTGACAGGGGTAATTTGGAATCTTTCAACTCTATCTGCCATTTATTTAAAGGCATCGGAACTATTTTCACCTTTATTGCAACCTCCCTATTGGAATGCCCTAACCTCCCAGATTTGGTGGCATCCTTCAAAGATACATTATTTCCAAACCATGCACTCACTTGTTGACTGCCAGCTTTCCCCTACTATCTAGTTTAAAAGTCACTCTCTCTCCTTTTTAAAGGTTAGTGCCAATGGCCTGGTTCCACCCTGGTTAAGGTGGAACCTATCCTTCCAGAAAAGGCCCTCTCTTCCACAGAACGTTTTCCAGATCCTGACAAATCTAGAGCCCTCTTTCCTGCACCGTCATTTCATCCTTGCACTGTGATTCAGGAGCTATGCCTGCCTCTTCTGCATGTGGAACAGGGAGAATGTTTGAGAACGCTACCCTGGAAGTCCTGGGTTTCAGCTCTCTACATAAAAGCCTACATTTATCTTCCAGAGCTTTCCTCCCATACTTTCCTATGTTATTGGTGCCCATATGTATCAAGATAATTGGTTAAACCCCAGTACTGTCTAGAATCCAATCTAGGTGATGCATGAGATCCGCATTGAATATCCGGGTTTAACTTTCAGCACTGGTGGCCAGCCACCGGTGCTGAATATATACCCAAAGATTTTAGTGGGCTGAGGGGAAACTTTTATCTGGTTAGATTTATGTCATTAAAAACTGATTTAACCACATAGTTCTTTTGAATATCGAGCTGTTTGTGCTTTTGTTGAAAATATTTGTATTATCAGAATGTATTTTTCTAATAACGCCATATTATTTTTCTTACAAGGTGACCCTGTTCCAAGAGATTCAATAATAGAAAATAAAAAGAAAAGAGGAAACCAAGATGGCAAGAACAGTCAACGAACACAACAAGTGGAATGCGCCTAGTCAAGGACCATACCTTGTCACAACATTTATGGTGACCATCTTCCTTTGATTAGGGAAGGAAACTACCGGTTCTCTTATTTCTACACCCAACAATGAATCTTATTCTTATGCATTTCAAACAACAGAACACAAAATGTGATGGTAGATAAGAAATGTAAGGCCTATTTTCCATTTCCTGTTGCGGTACTGTAGACCCTGCTTGATCTACTATTACTACTACTTATCATTTGTATAGTTCTACAAGGCATACAAGGCAGCCAAGAGAGCAAATAGAATGCTAGGTATGATAACGAAAGGAATGGAAAATAAAACAAAAGATATTATAATGCCTCTATATCGTTCCATGGTGAGACTGCACCTTGAATATTGTGTGCAATTCTGGTCGCCGTATCTTAAAAAGGATATAGCGATTTTAGAAAAGGTTCAGAGAAGAGCCACCAAAATGGTAAAGGGGATGGAAGGATACTCCTATGAGGAAAGGCTAAAAAGGTTAGGGCTCTTTAACCTGGAAAAGAGACGGCTGAGGGGAGATATGATAGAAGTCTATAAATTAATGAACGGAGTGGAACGGGTAAACGTAGATCGATTGTTTACGTTATCAGAATATAGAAAGACTAGGGGACATGCAATGAAGCTACAGGGTAAACTATTTAAGACTAATAAAAGAAAATATTTTTTCACTCAACGTGTAATCAAACTCTGGAATTTGTTACCGGAGGATGTAGTAAAGGCTGTTAGTGTAGCTGGGTTTAAAAAAGGTTTGGACAAGTTCCTGGAGGAAAGGTCCATAAACCATTATTAAGAAGTGACCGAAGATATCAATGCTTGAACCAGTACAAGCATTGTGGAACTTGTGTCTCTTGGGGAAACTGCTAGGTACATATGACCTAGATTGGCCACTGTTGGAAACAGAATACTGGGCTTGATGGACCTTGGTCTGACTCAGTATGGCATATCTTATGTTCTTATGTTCACAGTACATATATACATGGAAGACAGCCCCTTCTCAATAGAGCTTACAATCTATTCAAGAAAGACACACAACAGCGAGGGGACTAGAGATGGTCTTGACTCACATGGGTGATACAGGAGGATCTCTGGTTTTCCACTCACTACTTTGCACATTAAAGATCCTTTGTGCTTAGCACAAGCTTTCCTGAATTTGGTTACGGCTTTTTCTTCCACCACTTCCACTTGGAGGCAGTTAGATCAACATACTTTTTGTGAACAAATTTTTCTTGATGTTACTCTATTGAGCCTGAGATTTGGCTCTGTTGTTTTGAAACTTCTTTTCCTTTGAAAATTGGTTGCCTCTTTCGCATTATTTATACCTTGGAGTTAGCTGAATGTGCATATCATGTCTCTTTCTCTTCTGTAGTTAGTTCTATAAGGCTTATTTCATATAGTATGGTATAGATTTTGAATCATTTTGATTGCCCTTCTGGACTATATTTGTTTTGGAAGTACAGCCTCAGTAGAGGCAACTCAAGGTGAGAAATGAGATAAATGGTACCTCTCAGACATTGGAGGCCAGTGGGGACCCCTGCAGAGGTCCAGCTAAGAGTTGGGGATTGCCTTCAGAGCTCCAGTCAGGGAGCTGGTGGGATGTGGAAGTATTGGGAAGGAATTAAGAGGTGTCTGCAGTTGGGGGAATGTCTGTGCCCGGAAGGGCAGGGGTATGATGTTTAGGACAGGAAATATTTATGGGCATTAAAAGGTATCTGGAGTGTGTGTGGGGAGGGGGGGTGGATGTCTGAAGCAGAAGGGGTCAGGGGTATGATGTGTAGGGTGTAGGGTTGGGACATATCTAGGAGAACAGTATGGGTATGTGGGAGATGTTTGGGATGGAAGAGCATGGGCTATGAGTGTCTGGGGCACTAAGAGTAAGTAGACATGGAACATACTGCATTTTGCTCCAGCTGTGCTGCCATGCCATCTTCCAGTCATGGTTTTTCAATTATACCATCCATCCAGCCCAGCACCTGGAGAAGTGCCTCAGTGTCCATCATCTCCTGCTTTTGCAGGGCATGTCTCACAGCAAGAGGTGCGAGGCTGTCCCTGCAGCAGCAGGAAATGATGGGCGCTTAAGCGCTTCTCCTTTTGCAAGGCTGAATAGGGTAATTGAAAAAAAAAAGATCGAGCAGGAACATTGTAACATTGCTGGTGGCCTAATATGGGAAGTATCCCTGGCCTCCAGAAGTGATCATGGTATTCCAGTTGAGATCTTACCTGTACAGAGGCATATGTTACCTCCTTCTATCTACAATCTTCTGCCATCACATCCCTCTCTAAAAGTGTCTATTCACTTTTCTAACAATTTCCGCAAAATGTAATAGTTTACATGGGAAAATAATATAGGAACATAGAGACTAATTCTGTAGGGGCATGTCCAGGCTGCCAGACATCCAGGAAATGCAGCCAATTCTGCTCTCATGGGGGCTAGATGTCCCTGTGGGAGCAGAATCGCAGCACAGTGGCTGTACGATATTCATCTGGGCAGGGCTAAGAGCCATAGCTGCTTAGCCCTGCCTGCCAACCCCTTAACCGCAGATATTCACTTCTGCAGCATCCTTCTGACTTTAGACACCGCCTTAACACACTGTTTCGCCACCTTGATATCCTCAGAAACAATCACTCCAAGGTCCTTCTCCTGGTCCGTGCACACCTACCTCTCGCCCCCTATCGCATACAACTATCTTGGATTTCTGCATCCCAAGAGCAGGACACTGCACTTCTTCACATTAAATCTTTTCTTCCAGTTTTTATAGATCTTTTTCATGTAATCCACTCCCTCAGGGAGTCATCTGCTAAAAGACAGACTTTTCCATTCATTACTTCAGTGGTGCCAGAGGATTGGAGAAAGGCACATGTAGTCCCTTTGCACAGAAGCGGATGTAAGGATGACATTGAGAACCTCTGTGGTTAGTAAAATATTGGAAAGCCTACTAAAAATGAGGTTTCTGAAGTCCAATGGATTGCAGGTTCCAAGGTAGCATGGATTCACCAGAGGCAGGTCTTGTCAGAGAAATCTGATTGATTTCTTCAACTGGGTGACCAGGGAGTTGGACCAAGGGAGAGCCCTAGATGTGGTGTATTTAGATTTCAGTAAAGCTTTTGACACTGTTCCACACAGGTGACTTATAAACAAACTGAGCACTCTAGGAATGGTGTCATAAGGTAGCGCCATCAGAACCCATGGAAGTAGGGGATTGTGAGCAAAATGTAAGGGAAACTGACAGCTCAGGTTCACACATGGGGGAAGGTTGCTATGAGCAACAGATGAAAACAAAGCCACGAGGTGTTAGGGAATGCCCGAACAGAAAGGGAGCACAGAATTCATTAGAAAATGAAGAGCACCTGCATGGGGGTGGAGCCCAGGCTAACACCAGTTTGAACGTACTTAAAAATCACTTACCGGAAGGTAGAGAAGGAACTGAAGGAGAAAGTAGAAAGGAGAGAGAAGTAGTAGGAACTACAAGGGCTGTAGTTGGAACTACGCGAGAACCGTTAGGAACTGCTGAGTTTGAGAGCAGTGTCCGTGGAGCTGTGAGGACGGAGCCAAGGGGATTATCCAGAGTACATGAGGTTGGTGATTCTCAGAGAAGCTGTTGGGAACAGCAGTGCACAGCCTCTCAATATTCCCAGGAGCGTTGCTGTGGGGCAAGCAGAGAAGGCAGTCCAACAGCCAAGGCTTTAAGATATAAATTACCTAACACCAGAAATGCAGAAGGGAAAAACTTTTACCCTGAAGCACATTTAAATGAGTCAGAGAAACACCGTGGAAAAGGGGCTTCAAAGCAGAGCTGTGCTTATCCGAGAGAGCAGGAAACAGCAGTGCCTAAAGGTAGGCGTATTTACCCTAATAAGAGAGGTTTGCAATACCCTGACTTTCTATGCACGTACCAGGAGCTTTGTAGTTCTCAGGAACCCAACTACAGGAAATACGGTAGTTACCCACGGGCCACTGGTATAGTGGGGGAGGAGAGTGTTTTAACTCCCCGACAAGAACCTTATAACTTTAACGGCAATTGGGAGTCAGAAGTTTACTCTGATGAAGAGGAGATGCAGATTGAACCTCTTGAGGAATCTTTAGAGGAAAATGAGATGGACTGCACGTACACATCATCTGATTGTATAGCATCTCTATGTTAAAAGCAGACAGAACTGTTTATGAGAAGAAACAGGTGCCAGAGTTCCGTGAGTAAAAGGAACTGTTTTCTGTTACTTTTTGTTCCTGGTTTAATGCTGAAGAAAGCTAAGTTTTGTTGAAAGTATTTTTCTTTAATTGTGTTATCAGACGAAGGGTCTGACCTGCTTTAAGTTCCACTGTTATGAATCCACCCCGGACGGGGAATAAAGTCTGAGTTTAAACCTTACCCTCTGCTTCAACTACACTTCTTTGGCTAACGGTGAAAACTACAGGATCCAGAAGGCCTTGCTAAAGCCTTCATAGGAGCTCTAGCCATAAAAATACTGCCCCATCAAACGACCCAAGCCCTTTTTAGCCTCTGGGTACGTTAGTGGGTGACAATGGGCCCTAAAGTTACTGATTGGGTTAAAAATTGGTTGAGTGGGAGGTGACAAATGGTACAGGTAAATGGAGCTCATGCTGAGGAGAAAGAAGGTTACCAGTGGTGCGCCGCAGAATCTGTCCTTGGTCTGATTCTTTTTAACATCTTTGTTAGTAATATTGTGGAAGGGCTGTCAGGTAAGACTTGCCTCTTTGCAGATGATACCAAAATCTGCAATAGAGTAGACACCCAGGAAGGAGTAGATAACATGAGGAGTGATCTAGCTAAACTTGAAGAATGGTCAAGAATTTGGCAGCTGAAATTTAATGCTAAAAAATGCAGGGTCATGGATTTGGGATGCGAAAATCCAAGGGAGCGGTATAGTGTATGGGGTGAGGTACTTCTGTCCACAGAAGAAGAGCAGGACCTGGGCGTAATTGTGTCTGAAGATCTTAAAAAGGTAGAAAAAGTGACTGAGAAAGCCAGAAGGATGCTTAGGTGCACAGGGAGAAGAATGGCCAGCCGAAAAAAGGAGGTGATAATGCCTCTGTATAAGTCTCTGGTGCAACCTCATTTGGAGTATTGTGTGTAATTCTGGAGAGTGCACCTTTAAAAGGATATAAGCAGGTTGGAGTCAGTGCTGAAGGTGGCTACTAAAATGATCTTCGTTATGTAGTATATGAGGACAGAATTAAAGATCTTAATATGTATACTTTAGAGGAAAGGCAGGATAGGGGCGATATGATGGAGTCATTTAAATACCTCTGTGGCATAAATGCACAGGAGGGTCTCTTTCAGTTGAAGGCAAGCTCTGTTATGAGGGGACATAGGATGAGAGTGAAAGGTGATAGACTCAGAAGTAATATGTAGAAATATTTCTTTATGGAATGAGTGGTAGATGCATGGAATAGTCTCCCAGTGGAGGTGGTGGGCACGGGGACAGTATCTGAATTCAAAAATGTATGGGACAAACACAGAGGATCTCTAAAGATAAAAAGGGGACTATTGTAGTTGATATGGGAGGGCAGACTAGATAGGCCATGTGGTCTTTTTCTGCTGACATGTGTCATGTTTCTATGAAGAATACCGGTCCTAGGACCGATCCCTGGGATACGCCACTAATCACCTTCCTTTCATCCGAGTGAGTTCTGCTTACAGTCACCTTCTGTTATCTGTCAGTCATCCAATTTCTGATCCAGTTCTCCACCTTGGGACCCATTCCCAGGCTGTTCAGTGTATTGATAAACCTCCTATGAGGAACAGTATCAAAGGCTTTGCTGAAATCTAGGTAGATCACATCCATCTCATGCCCTTGATCCAGTTATCTTTGAAAATGAGCTTAACTAAATATTGGGCCTGAAGTCCCTAAAATTCCAATGGATTTCGACTTTGGACGTTAAGGCTTTGTATACCTCAATTCCACAAAAAGAGGCTTTAGATGTCTTGTGATCAGTGTGGGATGAAAGACCTGTTCCTCATAAAGTACCAACAGAATTTCTATTGTAATTAGCAGAGCTAGCTCTGACTAAGAACTATTTTCTGTTTAAAACAGATTTTTATCAGCAGATCTCAGGTACAATGATCTGCCCCGTCACTGGCCAACTTCTATATGTATGCGTTTGAAGTCAAGTAGATTTATTCATCTATTTGCATGTAATATGTAGTGGACTGGCAGAGATCCATTGATGATATCTTTCTCCTATAGAGGGGATCTCATGAATGCTTGTTACAATTTTTTTAATATCTCAACACCTGTAATTTGGCTATACAATTTGGAATGATTAGCCATAGGTCTCAAGTACATTTTTTGGATGTGCTTGTATAGAAGGATATGAATATGTTCTTGACAACCTTATATTCCATACCTACAGATAAAAGCACTTTGCTACAGTATAATAGCTTTCATCCTTTTCTTTTGAAGAACAGTTTACCCTATTCTCAGTTATTATGCTGTAGACATATCTGTTCTACTGACACAGGCCAGTAAGATGGAAAATTTTAAAGAGCAGAGTTATCCAAATCAAATGCTGAGTAAGGCTTATAAACAAGCAGATTTTAACCATCATGTGTAGCTCCTGACTTCATCATTCTCCAACCCACCAACGCTTCATGGAAAGAATTTATCACCTGTGTTTTGCAATACTCTTCACTGTCGAAATATATAGAATCCTCTATTAAGCGGAGATGGTCGATGCTTTCTGTCAATCCTTGTTTTTCTAATTCAAGTCCATACATAGCGTATAGTAGAGGTAGAAATTTGTGGGATAAACTCTGTCCACCAGTCCCTCTAGAGCTTCTCATGTGGAAACCTCCTTAGGTAACTTTTTCTGTTTTCAATGTACCTATTGTGAGCTGATGGATGAAGGAGAGAAATTTGTAGTCAATGATCAAGATTTTTATCTAAAGTAGCTGACATCCTACATATCTACTTTTGTGGTTTATCTAATCTGTTGTCCTTGTCCTAAATTCTACTCATCAACTAAGAATTTGCCTATCTCCAAGTCTCGAAAAGAAGCCCCATTGGTTAAGCATTGCTCACAATTTAAATATTCATTTTCTGATTTACATTGTCTGACGACAGATTTCATCCCCCCTAAGTATTAGGGGTGGTGATCGTGGGAAGCATCTCCTGCAATGTGAACAATGTTGTGTGTTTACCCTTAATACCATGGAATCGGCTGGCCTTAATGGGAAAATTGAATGGGGAGTTTATTTTTAGGTAGTGATGACTGTGTAGCTCCACCCCTTTCTTGTTTTGATTGGTATCTTGTTTGTAGGTGTCCAGTTTAACCATTTTTTGATTGGCTTTAAGCAGTTGAAATGCTGTGTCATCAGACACTGAAATTTATGAAGGATTTTCCTCAGTTGAAAATACAGCGTGCTCCTGATGTAGCCCCACTGGGAGAAACAAAGATCTTTGTTGGATGGCTTGAATGTCTTGGTGGGACATTGGCAACTAATGAGATAAGTAGAGCAATCTTCAGTTTATCTGATATTGATGCTGGGTTAATATCCCTTTTGTTTATTCTTCTAGGTTCTATGCGCTACTGGTTCCTGTTGTTTAGGAGTTGTGTACCTGGTAAACTGAGAATTGCTGTTCAGAGAATGAACTACAAGTGATTAATGAATTTTTAAACAAATTGAAAATAAAAAATAAATACTATCAGTATATATAAAGTATTTCAGCTATTACATTAAATAAGTACTTCTTTAATTGAATCTGAGTGATGCGTGAGCAAATATTTCTCCTATGGAAGTGTGTCTGCCACATAGAGGAATAATTCTACGCTCTGAGGTCTTTTCTTCTCTTATTTGGTAAGGATCATTGAATGAAATCTGTTGCTTCTTCCTCGTAAGCGAGCCCTGTAGGGCTTTATATAATTAATTTAACTCGTATGTAGTAGGATGGTAAATTGTGCTGTGCTGCTTATAAGTATATTCTGAGAATTGATTGTTATCTGCTAAGAGTTTTGTGATATGGCTATGTGCAAAACTAACCCATTTGGAGAAATTGCCCCCACAGAGTTCCATACTAAGATGGTTGTTTCAAGGAAATATAGATTGATCATCCGCTCTGGCCTGGATGGTGCATTCATCACCTCAGAATTTGATGGTGAGTCCTTTAGCTACCAGGCACCTCACAGATAACAGTCCACCTTGTAACTCTGGAACATAAAGCGCATCTTTTACAGGTATTGTCCGTTTATATATCCATCTGCACTGGGGCATGCAAGAATTCATTCCCCAAAATGGCATGAGACAGACACAGTGGATCCTTTTATAGCAACAGGATAAAATCAAAATAACCTTAACTGTCTCTGCTATCTCAACAAATAGGGGTGACCTGCACAGATCGGTGGGTGCACCCCTAAACAAAGGCATGGGGAGGGGTGACCTGCACAGTGCGGCAGGTGCACCTACTCTTGCCACCTTGCTGGGCAGACTAGATGGACCATGATGGTCTTTATCTGCCGTCACATAACATGTTACTATGTTACTATGATCCTTCTGCTTTTATTGTGCTACATTGTGTTATTGTTATTTGAATCCAGTTCCATAAAGAAATTCTTGTCATTTGGCACCTGAGTCTATGTACCACCCTTGCAACATATGACTCCTTGTTGCTTTAAAAGTTGCGTGCTGCTGTTCTGTGCCCAGTTCAGCAAGTGTGGCCTTAGCCAACTGCTTAGGCCCCTTTTGGCATTTTACCTTTTTCTCTGCTTTCCACACTGTACAGTCCCTCTTAAAGTGATCCAGCTTCTTGCTTTTAAAACATGCTCTGCCTTCTTTACTGTTTAATCTAGCTCTGGTGGCTCGCAGGGCTACCTCTGTATCCTGTTTCACTTTCTCGCAAGAAAGTTCTCTCCTGCACGGGAGTATATCCATTAGCCTACTCTTCAGAAAATCCAGTGTCAGCTCTGCCTCTGGCCTAGTTTCCAGGGCATTAATGAAAGCACTGCATGGCTCTGGTAAACTGAACAGCAAAAGGGCCACCATGATGCTGTCCTTTATTTCTTCTCCAAAGGCTTGCAGCTGTGAAACCACTTCAGGCATAACATTTATATGCCCTTGCATTTTTCCTTCTTTGCTAAGTCTCATTCTGTATAGGTTTCTTAGCAAGAATAATTTATTATTCAGTGTGGGCCTTTCATGTAGCATTTTCAGTGCATTCCAACTCTCTGTGCAGTCTTTTCATTTCTGACATCAATCAATTAACTATCTTCCAGCAGCAAACAGGCTCAGGCCTGTCTTTTTTATCCAAATTCTGGTAATTCTTTTCTGCCCTTACTGTATCAATCACTTCCCACTGATCATCTGTAATAAGCAGCTTTTCAACTTTGAACTCCCATAGCTGGTAATTCTCATTGTTTAGCTTGGGCACTGCACTTCTGAGTTCTGAACTAAAAGACATTTTTTTCTCTATTTTCTATTCCCCTGAATAAGTAAAACTGCTTCTTATTTTGCTGAGAATTTTCACTGTACTTCCAGAGGTTTTCTTGATTGTTGTCAGCTCCAGTCCCTTTCTGTATGTTCCAGGAAGGATATCTTTGTTCCTTATTTCTTTTCTTTCTGTGATGGTTGCTGGGCCCATAACCATTGTTGAGAGTTTGTTGGTTTATTGGTAAATTCAAAAGGAAAAACTGTTTAATAAGTAATTGCATGAGATATACAGACAGAGTTCTATACGAAGATGGTGACAGGCACATGGATATCTTAACAATTAGAAGAACTGCAACTGGGAAACAGAAACTGGGAATTGTTTCCTCCTCATAACCTTTTGGGATGTATAGTCCCTTCTGTAAAGTAATTTCTACTCTTACCAAAACAATATTGTCACATACTATCCTTTACTGGTATACTCTTAGGACAGAAAACATTATACTTAAGCAGTCAGATAATCAGCCTGGATCTATTGTGTGTTTTTCAACAATGAGCATTTTTGGAAGGTCTATTCTTGCTGAGTAGCAGGTCTAAATATGGACATATCCACTGGCGGCTTTATACATGAGTCAACATTGTGAAATCAGAGATACACTGGATCTTCTTAGGGCCACCATGGACTTGTCTCCATCATAACTCCGTTTGACTTGTATATGATCATGGTGGGCACGTGTAAATTTGGGCCTTTTTAAAATCATTGTTGGGATGTGGATGTGATGTGCATGTGTGAATGGTCATTTTCACATGTACAAATCATGAATACGATGTGTAGGTGCATGTGTGTGTGTGTGTGTATATGTGTGGTACAGGGGAGGATGCCTTGCGTGTCTTCTGCAGAAAGAATTGTGCTTTTTGACATATACATATTGTGGCCTTTTGTCCCCCTGCATTCATCTCTTCAACCTCCAATGCCCTCCCTTCCTCCAGCCCCTCTTCTGCTGTCCTCCACTCTCTGTTCCCCTTTCCAGACTCTTTCCCTTTCACCTTCTCCCTTACACGCTCAATCTCTGCCTTCATTTCCCCCATTCTTTCTTTCCCAAGCTCACTGCCCCTTTAAATTTCTCTTGCCTTCTCTCCATATCCTTTGTTCCAGCACCTAACTCATCTTCCTCTCCTCTTCTACCCTGCAGTACTCTTTGCTGCAATCACAGCCTTGCCCTCTGCTTTTACCAGTAGAAGATGTTATCCCTTTGTTCAGACTGCAGCACTCTTCACTATGATCATGGCCTTGTTATCCTCTCTTCTCACAGCTTCTTTGCTCTGTTGCTTATCTGTCTTAATCTGAACCCATAGGGTTCTTTGCATAAACACAAAGAACCCTATGCCTATAGACAGACAAAGCAAACAACAAACGCTTGAATGGAGCCTCAACAGTAAGTGCTGCCACTTATGTGAAACATGCCTAAAAATGGTCTTCTCCTGAGGGTATTGTGATTGAGGTACTTACACAAATTGAGACATTTTCTCTCCCCCTGTCAAAAAGACATGATCATCATATTAAATAAGATGACTTAGGGGTATGTTTACTAAACTGCATTAGTGTGATTCACGTTAGGATCCGCGTTAGAGGCAGAAACCCCAAATAAGGACATGGGTGGTACATCGTTACCGATAACGCGTGTTATAAGGTGCAGCGCAGCAACGATCGTTACAAGGTGCGTTACTGCGCGTTAAGCTTAAGAAGGCGCGCAGACACCCAAATACAGAAACAGAGCTGTAGCACAATGGTTACTACACAGACTGATGGTACCAGGGTCATGGGTTTTATTCCCCAGTGTGCCTAATGAATAAGGCTGGCTGAGGCGCCATGTGTAACCCTTTGAAGGCCTACTATAATATTTTAATCCACATTCTGCAGCCGGGTTAATGTTTGCATATTTCAGGAAAATTGTACCCGTCTTATTCAATATGTTCCAATAGTGACGTTCCCTCTGCCATGGTCATGTATTATATACCATTTGATAGGTATATTTAGGCAAAAGTTTGGATCCCGAAAGTTTTGGGCTTGGCCTGGATAGGGTTAAGTATTGGGCTGTGAGGAAGTTTAGTTGTACTTTAATAGTGCTGCCAGCAAACACACCCTCACAGTGGCGTAACCTAAGGTGCCACATAAGGCACCCTAGAAGGCACTCCATAGGGCACATTATAAAGTGCACTATCTGCCAAGGCACCCTATAATGTCCCCTATAGGACACCATATAAGGCACCTTATAAGGCGCTTTATAGGGCACCGTATAAGGTGCCTTATGAGGCACCCTAAGGTGACAGTACTCTGAGGGTGTTTCTGCTGGCAACACTAATATACAATAAAAATAGACAATGCCTAAGACAGCCCTATTGATGAACCCCACTGTGGGTTTTGAACACATGACCTCTGGCTCCACGGACAGTGAAGTAACCAGTGGGCTAGAGCTGCTAACAAACACCTCACTGGCTACAGGAGGACTGCACGGCACCACACCCACATTCTGCTGTGGTTACCAGGATAGGGTCAACCCATCCGTACCCAGGATGCACAGCACATGTAAATCAGCAGTCTACAGATGATCACAAGATGGGGTATGCACCCCACAGCACCTCAGCCTGGTAGGGGGTGCCGACGGTGTGTGTTAGTGGCACAGAGTAGCTACAGACCGTCACAGTGTGTGGGTCCTGTGCTCACCCTGAGGTAGAAGTATGGTGCCCAGCACCATTCTCACAGCACCTGACTTTGCTGAGATAGGCTATGCTGCAGGTCCCCATCAGTGCCAATGTGTGATAGGTAGTCCTTGCAAACACCCCTAGGATATGCCTGTGTTCATCTGTATGTCACATCTAGCCCTTGTGGACTATGATGCACCCAGAAAAGTGCATACACTGTGTGGGTGCCATGGTCACATGATGTAAGTGAAGGGGGGTGTTGGGACCCACAGGGAGATTACATACCACCACCCAATGCACCCTCTGGGTCTCAGGGTGGGGGACAGGATCTCCTGCCAACAGATCCACTTTCTACCCCCCTGCAATGGTGGCAATAGAGGGGACCATCACCCCAGTCCTGCTAGAGATCAAACACCCTACAGGGCAGGCAATGCAGAGCTATACACATCCATAAAGCAATAGCAGACAGAAGGCCTGGAAACGCACAGCTGCCCCGCCCCCTATCTGACATTCTCCAGCAGCAAACCTCCAGCCGCTGCACCCTGCAAGGTGTTCCAGCAACACACATACTAGCTGCAAACAGTCTCCTAGTTAGTCCATAATGCATGGTCCTGGAGGAGATGCGTGTACCCAAAACTGGGAGGTCAGCATACACACCAAGCAGATAAATCAGTGATCAGGCCCCAAAAGAGAACCCATAAATATCACATGAAAAAAATACTATACAGCACTATAGGGGAACCTAGCCATGCCGTGGTCACTGCTCAGTCAGGGTGAGAGTGACCTCCCAGCAGGACATGCTGTGGCCACTCTGTCTGTGCAGGTGGTGGCCGGCCACTACAATGTCCGAGCCATTGCCCTATGCTATGTACAGATGGACCCAGGCCAAGCCATCCTATCCTGGCTGTTCCCACAGTACCTTGCTCCTCATTATGCACATTGGCAGGCCACTACTGGCAACAGTGCTAGCAATGTGGGCTGTGGAGGGTGTTTGCAGCCACCACACACTGGATAGACAGACACACACTCCCCACACCTTTGCCAGCATTGTGCAGCTATAGAGGTGTTTGGCAGCCCTGGCCACCACACCAGTCCTGGGCAGAGTGCAGGCATGGCTATGGTAAGCAATACTGTTGGGGTCACTCCCGAGGGTGGTAAACACTGTCAGACACAAGACCTGTAGCACACTCCACAGACATCAGATCGGTTGCTATGCTGCAGCTCAATCAGCAAATTGTGCTTAACTTAGGAATTGCTATCTGCCAGTAATCATAGCAAACTTGTAATAGCTGTGTACCGTATTCCCAGGTTTAGGGTGGCATTGCTAAGGTATGCAAGTGCTAGTATTGGGAGATGCACGTAGGGCCCAGTGTCCTGCCTCTCCAGGAGGCATTGGATAATGGAGCCTGTGGGTGCGGGTGTGTCTGCCCCTGTTGGCTGCTGCTTTACGGCAGAGGTTCCCAACTCCAGTCCTGGTGTGCCAAACACTGTTCGGGTTTTCATGCTGTCCCTCATGAATATGCATGAGATACAACTGCATACCATGGGGGCGGTGCATAGCAAGACAGCACAGACACATTTATTAGAGGCAGCATGGAACCTGAATGGTGTTTGACCTTCCAGGACTGCATTTGGGAGACTCTGCTCTAGGTAATGCACATGGGTATGGTGTCTGTGCTCTGTAGGGTAAAACGTAGGTGTTTTGGGCATGTTTACCTCATCTGCAATAAAGGTTCTGTCTGTATTAGCACGTTATAGTAGTGGGTAAAATATGAGGACTGGGTTGGTGTAAACCACAGCTGGGACTTGAACCTGTGACCTTCTGCTTTTGAATATACTGGTTTTGTGCACTGCACCACCATGTTATCACACAGATGGTGCATTCCCTGGTGATACCATGACTGTTGGTCAGACAGGGCCTGTCTGTTGCAGTGCATGGCACCCACCTACACAGGGCTAGGCCACGGTCTGCTCTGGGCAGCTGCCACTGCCCCCTCCACCACCGGTAACCCTCTGCCACCATGCTGACATTCCCTTCTGCAGGTGGTGCTGGTGGAGCGCAGTCTCAGGCCATCCAGTGTGCGGGTAGGCGGCTGCCTATGTTGCGAGTTCTGGGGTAGAGGTGCCTTCATAGGTGTCCAGACTTCCCCCCAGCACCGCCTGCCAATGTTCCGTGCCCTTGGGGGTAGCTGCTGGGTACTATCCCCTGTGACACTGTGGGACACACAGTCGTGCCCATGTTGGGCCTTCAGCAGTTGCAGTCTGGCTGCTCTGCTGTTTCGGCATTCGTATGGGCCACCTAGGCATCACCCTAGTCCGAACTGTGGCCCAGCTGCACCACAGCATGTGCCGCCTGCGGCCCTCTGTATCCCCTTTTCCGGCATCTGTCCAGTTGCCGTTCTGACATGCCTGCCCTGCTGTTACCGCACATGTGCATGCCATAGGACATCTGTCCAATGGAGAGGAAAACCCTGCACAGCGCAATTTCACTGTGGGCTCATTCACTTTGTATGGGGACGGAGCATAGACCCTTCCATGATTAATATCGTTTTTTTAGAGCTTTCCCGGGGGGGGGGGGGGATGATGGTACCCATTAATATCACTATTGGCCAGCTTGGTTATGGTTTTTTCCAGTTTGTTGAGGTCATTTTCAATGTTTATGTGCCCTTTTTTTCAGTGCACAAATATCACACATATCACTTTTTTTAGGTTTCCCTGCCTATGCTGTACATTGCTGACACTTAAATGGTTTCTCTCCCCTGAACTTTGCATTTAACGGCAGGTCTTCAGACCAGCGAGTTAGTGTGCAGGGAGCCTCTCCCTGCCCACACTCCACCCATTGACCCCTTCTCTCCGCCCTCTCTCCACCTTCTGCGGTGTTTTACCGCGCCACGGAGCTTTACGATTGTTAACGCATCATAACACGCGTTATGTAACATTAACGCTCGTTAGCGCATCATAACGCGCGTTATGATGCGCTAACGATCGTTAACATTACATAACGCGCGTTATGTACCGTTACCGCAGTTTAGTAAACATACCCCTTAGTATGTGAAAAGCTTGTGGTATAAAAATGATCCATTGATTTATGCCAACAAAAAAGATGGAGGTTAGTATGCAAAAGCATTTATGTGATCGATGGTGGACAACTGGATTGTAGTCAGTGAAGTAGTGTGAAAGTGGAGTGTTTATTTGGAGCCTGGAAGAACTCAAAGCAATTTTTTAATAGGCAGTGGAGAAAGCCTTGTAACAGCAATGAAATACCCCTGTGGCTCTTTAAACTGAAAGACATGCCTTTTTGGAGCCCCTTCGGAACACCAACAGAACTCCAATAGATATGGTGGAGGATTTTCTATTTGAGAACTCTTCTGTATAAGTAAGTGGAAACCTAAATCTAAAGACAAAGCTGCCACTGTAAAATCATCTGTTTTGTGGGCCCTATTGATAATCACCTGTTAGTGGGACTCAAGGAGGAGGGGAATGAGCAATCAGTCTTCCCCATGGTGGGTCCTTCTAGAAGTGCTGCCAAAAGAACTTCCCCTCTTCCTATTATCTCAGTGATAGATATCAGTTTGGTTTCTCCCAGGGGCGGCCCAAGGGGGGTGTGGGGCCATGTGCGGAGACTCGGTGTGGGGCCTCATTTGCATAACTATTTGCATAATGTTACCATACACTAACTTTTAGTAAACATGCCTCTTAATGAGTGTATGGATAAAGAAAGACTAAAAGATTTCTACATTACTATAATCAGTGACAACCACCAGGCACATTAGGAACTGCTACAAACACTGCCCATTTAGAACCCATAGCAAACCCGCCCCAGGACTCACAAAGCACTAGACCCTACCTATCAAAAGGCAACACTGCAAATATTAAACCAATACATTTCAGAGAATAACAATACATGACCTACTGGCGAAAGAGAAAAAGTGGCAATGTCAAATAGGAATTACATAAACAGAATACCTCAGCTCAGTTACACATGCAGGACATAGACCAGTGGTTCTCAACCTGTGGATCGCAACCCCCACGGGGGTCGCCACAGGATTTAGTGGGGGTCGCCTCACTCCGCCATTAAAAAAAACAACACAAAAAACCCTGCACAAGTTGCTGCCGCTGCTGAGTTTGCTTCTCGGCAGCGGCAAACTCACCGCCTCCCTTCTAATGCAGCCACGGCTCCCTGTCTCTTAAGGAACCGCGGTTGAGCTTGTGAAATCGTTGTGGAGCCATCGAGTCTCTCGATGAGCTCCGTACAGCATTGTCCTGCCTCCAAAGGAAGTTGTTTACCACTTCCTTTGGAGGCGGGACAATGCTGCATGGAGCCCGTCGAGAGACGGGAAGGCTCCGCAACGGTTTCACGGGCACAGCTGAGGTTCCCTAAGAGACAGGGAGCCGCAGCTGCATTAGAAGAACAGGCAGTAGCAGGCAGACAGGGAGAGGGGAGGAGGGGACAGGGAACCTGCAACGGGGCTGACATGGAGGGTGGGAGGGGGGCTGACATGGACAGGAGTGCTGATATGGAGGGAGGGGGGCTGACATGGAGGGAGGGAGGGAGGGGACTGACATGGACAGAGAGGGGCTGACATGGACAGGGGGACTGACATGGATGGAGAGAGGGAGGGAGGGAGGGAGGGGGGCTGACATGGACAGAGAGGAGCTGACATGGAGGGAGGGAGGAGGACTGACATGGACAGGGGTGCTGATATGGAGGGAGGGAGGTGGCTGACATGGACAGAGGGGGGCTGACATGGAGGGATGGAGGGAGAGAGGCTGACATGGACAGGGGGGCTAACATGGAGAGAGGGTGGCTGACATTGAGGGAGGGAGGGGGGCTGACATGGAGGGAGGGCTGACATGGACATGGAGGGAGGGGGCTGACATGGACAGGGGGGCTGACATGGAGGGAGGGAGGGAGGGCTGACAGACAGAAGGGGGCTGACATGGAGAGAAGGAGGGCTGATGGACAGAGGGGGGCTGACATGGATGGAGGGAGGGAGGGGAGGGCTGAGATGGAGGGAGAGAGGGAGGGGTGGCTGATATTGATGGATGGATGGAGAGAGGGAGGGGGCTGACATGGACAAAGGGAAGAGACAGAGGGACATACTGGACAGACGGGGGATAAATGCTGGACAGAGGGGAGAGACAGTGCAGGTTAGGATTATAATGGGCAGATGGGGGGCTAGGACTGGTAGTGGGTTGATTAGGGAAAGCTAGGACTGAGAATGGACTGAGCAAGGGGGTTTGGGACTGGTAATGTGCTGATAGGGGGGTAGGACTGGTAATGGACTGATGGGGAGGTTAGGACTGGAAATGGGCTGATTAGAGGAGGCTAGGACTGGTAATGGGCTGATGGGGGGGTAGGACTGGTAATGGGCTGATTAGGGGAGCCTAGCACTGGTAATGGGATTGAGGAGGGACTAGCACTGGAAATGAGCTGATTAGGGGAGGCTAGGACTGGTAATGAGCTGATGGGGGGGGGGTAAGACTGGTATTGGGCTGATTAGGGGGGACTAGCACTGGAAGCGAGCTGATTGGGGGGCTTCGACTGGGAATGGGCAGATTGTGGGGAGGGGAGGATAGCGCTGCTGGCCCTGGAAGAAAACTGGGGCTAAGGCTACTAATGGGCTGATACGAGGGGATGAGAGAATGGAACTGGAAGGGAGTGAATCTGAGAGGGGCTGCCATGGTATTTGTACTAGAAGGGACTGGTCAGTGGGGAAGGAGGGGGACTGGAAGGGAATGGACACCAGTGGCAGTCATGGGAATGCAAGTTGACATTGGAAGGTATTGAGAGTGAGGAATGGAAAGGGACTGATACTGGGGAGAGTTACTGGGACTGGAAATAGGCTAATGGAAAGAAGTGAAGAAAACAAAAGAAGAGATAAGAAATGGCAGATGGACCATAGACCACAGAAAGAGAGCTAAGAGAAGACAGGAAAGCAGAAGCCTCAGATCGGGACCTGCATGATCAGAGAATAAATTGGTCAGACAACAAAGGTAGAAAAAATAATTTTATTTCATATTAGTGATTTGACTACAAAATCATCATAATTTTGAAATCAAATATTATTACTTGTTATTGTGATTAATTATTGTGGTTTAAATAAGTAAATTTTATAAATAAAAACATATTGCAAAAGCCTATAATATATTAGTAATTCAACAAATGATTACAGCGACAATGCGTTAACGGTAAAGGAAGAGAGACACATTTGATTTTATCATTGGGGTCACCACAAGTTGACCAATGGTAAAAGGGGTCACGGTACAAAAAAGGTTGAAAACCACTGACATAGACCCTCACCAAACAAGGAATCACAATTTAGAAGCAGGAAGACATTAAACTGAGAACCCAAAAAGCCAAACTTGGAATGTACAACAACATTGCAGAAATAAAACTATAAATTAATTTCCTCTTGTACTAAACAAAGCGCAGACGGTAATAATGCACATTTCCCAGAGCTGGCATATTCCAGTTAATAAATTCAAAATAAAAAGATATCTTTCTACCTTTTGTGTATTTTTTTCAGTTGCAATTGCTCCAGCCACTTTCTTCTGGTTTCTTTGTGTCTGCTGCTAACTCTCCAACGTCTGCTGTCCATTTGTCCTTTCTTCTCTCTTCTAGTATTTTTCCATTCTCTCTCTACATCTGCTTTAACATAGCAATTTTTCTCCTTTTGCTCTTTCCTCATTCCTATTTCATCCACTCAAATTTTACCCCTCCATCCTCAATCCCCACTTACTCTCCCAATACCCGGCCAATTGTAGATTTGTCTTCCCTCCCACACAAAATATTTTTCCCCTCTCTATTTCACTCTCCCAGCCCCATCCCATTCTAATCCTCCCCCAACATCAGCTCCCTTCTAGTTCCAGCCCCACCCAGCATCCACTCCCTTCTAGTCCCCGCATCAGCCCATTTCCAATCCTATCTCAGTCCCTCCATCAGCTCATTTCCAATCCCAGCCTCCCATCAGCCCATTTCTAGTCTTCCTAGCCCCACCATCAGCCCATGTCAAATCCTAGCTCCCCTCCATTTCCTGTCCTAGCTCCCTCCCCTCACAGCCCATTTCCATTCTAAGCCCCCTCCCCATCAGCTATTTGCAGTTCAAGCCCCCCTTCCACTCAGCCCATTTCCATTCCAAGCCCCTGTCCCCATCAGCTATTTGCAGTTTAAGCTTCCCCTTCCACTCAGCCCATTTCCCATCCTAGCAACCCCCCAACCCATTACCAGTCCTAGCCCCCCAATAGCCCATTACCAGTCCTAAGCCCCCATCAGCCCACTTCCAGTCCTAACCCCCAATCACCCCATTTTCAGTTTAAGCCCCCCAACAGCCCATTACCAGCCCCCCCATAGCCCAGTCCTAAACCCCCCATCAACCCATTTCCAGTCTTAACCCCCATCACCCCATTTCCAGACTTAGCCCCCCCATAGCCCATTACCAGTCCTAATCCCTCCCCCCATCACCCCATTTCCAGACTTAGGGGTATGTTTACTAAACTACGGTAATGTCACTCGTGTTAGGTTCCAGGGTAAAGGTACAGATGTCCATATAAAGGTGTGGGTGGTGCATCGTTACAGCAAGCCGTATCAGCTAACGCATGTTACAAGGCGCCTTAGACTAACGTGCGTTACAAGGCGCCTTATAAGGTACCTTGTAAGGCACCTTGTAAGGTGCCCTGTAAAGTGCCTTGTAAGGTGCCCTGTAAGGTGCTTTGTAAGGTGCATTATTAGGTGCCTTGTAAGGTGCCTCATAAGGCACCCTATAGGGCTCCTTAGGCTAAGCGCCGTATTAGGCACCCCTGGACAAGGCACTCTATAAGGCACACTGGGCTATGGAACCATAGGTTAAGGTGGCCTAACAAGGATACGGTGCTCTAGGTTAGTGTGCCCTAAGGGCTGCAAGATTCCGCAGGATGACATGCATGACCTGTGAGGAACAGAGACAAATGTAGCCCTAACACTAGATAGGCTAGTGCTTGACTACTACCTGAAGGTTATTGATGCTATTGGGCACAGTAGTTGGACATGATGTCAGTCTGAAAAAGTGTGCCAGAAAAGTCTGAGACCTTCCTTGTTAGTATTAATAAAGTGTTCTTTAAATGAATATATGAAAGAATATGGTAAAAGAAGATTTCTGTTCCGTATTGATAATATTAAGCGTGTCTTGAGAATTGTTGCAGTATTAATCGCTCAAAGGAAGACCATAGTTTAGTGTGCTAACACTAGATAGAGCACTCAGGAAAGGCAATGAACAGGTGAGTGAAGGAGGGAGAGCTGGGAGCCGCTGGACCCGCCTTATCTGCGGGCAGCCCATGTGGCTGCCAGTACTGATGACAAACATGGTGGGGGCAACTATACCACAGTACAGGGTGTTGGCAATGTAAAGTACTGGAAAGCCAGTTGGTGGCAGAAGATGGGAATGTGTGTCCCCCAGTGGAGGCAGAGGTGACAGGATAGTTACAATGATGGGTGGACAGAGGAGTGGTGGTGCCATGCAGATCAGGCACAGGTGAGGCAAGCATGATGAAGCGCAATGCAGGAAAGGGTAGCAGTGCAGGACATGGGGTGGCAGCCTGCACAGGCAGACAGGACTCTACACAGCTGACAGACGCAGATAGATGGACCGAGGGAATGTTGGCAATTGTGGCGAGGGTATTATGGGCTGGCAGCACAGATCTGCAAAAATATGACTGTTACAGGCATGCACACTATTTGAGTAAGACAGGCATAAGAGGAAGGAACAATGAGGAATTTAACCCATGAACACTGCCGAGAATGGCATTGCATTAACCAGTAGGCTATACCTCCGTGGTGTATGTCACAGAAATGGCTGGGTACAGAAGGACTGCAGGTCACCGCACAAACTGTCTTCTCTGAGTGCCAGGATAAGGTAACCCCACCAGTAACCATGATGCAATGCACATGCTTAATAGCTGTCTACAGCGGATCACCAAATGGGGTCTGCACCTCTCCGGTACCTCAGCTTGGAAAGACGAACTGACAGTGTGTGATACTAGCACAGTGTAGCTACAGACCATGCCATTGTGCAGGTTCTGTGTTCACCCTGAGGGATAGGATGGGTGCCAAGCAGTAGGTCTGCAGTACATGTGGTGCTAAAGATAGGTCCTGCTGTACATCCCTATCACTACCAGTGTGTGACAGGTGTTTGTTGCAGTGCAGCTGAAGATAATTCGGTGTCTGTCTGTATCCTGTAGTTACATGTGGTCCTCTGGGACCAGACATCACCCAGATTAGTGTGTACCCCCCTGTGTTAGGGTCTGGCTGACATGAGCTTCTGTTATTAGGGCAAAGGGGTTTCTAGACCTGCATGAGGTTCGTGTAGCAGTGCCCTTATAAGGTCAACGTGGTATACACTACATATCCCAAAGGGCACACATTACTCCTTTTTGTAGGTAAGGAACAGGTGCCCCAGCCCCAGTGAAACAATCTCCAGCCTGCTGGTATAAGACAGCCCTCCAGGGTTGGTGGGCCAGAACCATACCTGTGACTGGGGCAATGGCAGACCAGCAGCAATTTTGGAGTTAGGTCTGGAACACCCCAGCTGCCTCACACCACTGTCTGCCAGTCACCAGCAAACAGTACAGTCAGGCTGTACCTTATGGATGTTCCAACCATGCACAGTCTAACTGCAAACAGTCCACTAGCCAGTCCATAGTGCATGCTCACAAAAAAACTATGTGCACCAAGCAGGCATCTCAGTGATTGGGGCCCCCAGAACAGGAAACACAAAAGTATCACTGGAGACAAATAGTGAAAAGCGCTATGTGGGAACCCAGAAATGCCATGGTCACTGCTCGGTTAGAGTGAGTGCCCTCCCAGCATGACGTGCTGTGGCCACCCTGTCCATGCAGGCAGTGGTTTGGCACTACAGTGTCCCAGCCATTGCCCCACACCCTGTGAAGATGCATCCTGACCAATCCGCCCTGTCCAGGCCATACCCACAACACCTTGCTCCTCATTATGCACATATTCAGGCTAACGCTGGTAACAGTGGGACATTTTGGGCCCAGAGAGGGGTGGGCAGCCACAGAACAATGGATAGACATACACACACACACACACACTCCTATTGCAGCATTGTGCAAAGATAGGGGTGGCTGGCAACCCTGCCTGCCACACTGGTCCTGATCACATTGCCAACATTGCTAAACTGTGCAGGAGGTAGTAGTAGTGCTCTGGTGATAACTGCAGCTCAATGCTAGGGCCAACAGCCTGACTCTCCATTCAGCTTTGGATTGTGGAGCCTGTGTGAGTGGGTGTTTGTACTTCTCTTTGCCTTTGCTTTGGGCTTTGCACATGTTGCTGTTGTATCTGCATTGTAGGGTAAAATATAGGGACATGCTCTGCAGGAACCACAGCTGGGACTTGAACCTGTGACTCCCTGCTTCTGGACACACTGGCTGGGTGTACTACACCACACTCTTGCACGGATGCATGGCAGTCCCTGGGGCTACCTGTACTTTTCCTCAGCCAGACCTTTTATGTTGCACTGCACACCATGTACAGGTACAGGGCATGGCCTAGGACCACTGCAGGCAGGTGCCACTGCCCCCTCCAGCACGGGCACACACCCCCCTGCCATGCTGACATGACCATGTGCTGGTAGTGCGCAATCTCAGGCCATCCATTGTGTGGGTAGGTGGGCGCCTAGGGAGCGGGGTCTGGAGCAGGGGGCATATTTGAGCATCCTCACATCCCACCCCCCCCCATCACTGCCTACCAATAGTATGTAGCTTCCGCTTGGGGGAGGGTTGGCTGGGGGGATGTTAGTTCAGTGCCCTGGCAACTGTTAGCTCGGGTGGACCAGGTAGATGTACGTGGATTGTGTTTGGCATTTGTCATGCTGATTTCCAGTTTCTATGTTCCTATGTGCCACCTCAGCACCTGCCTAGTCCACCCTGTGCCCCAGCTGCCCCCGCTACATGTCCCGCCTGCAGCCCCCTATGCCTCACTTGCACCATCGCCATAGTGGCCTTTCATACTTGGGCACTATGCTGTTGCTGGAAATGGAGCACTATTATCACGTTTCTTGGGCTCCCTGTCTATGCTGTACATTGCTGACACTGACAAGGTTTCTCTCTCCTGCAAATGTGCATCTAACGGCAGGTTTTCATTTGCGGTAGGATTCAGCCCTTCAGTTCAGCACGTTAGTGTGCAGGGAGCCTCTCCCCACCCACTCCACGCCCATTGACCCCTTCTCTCCGCCCTCTCTCCACCCTCTGTGGTGTTTACCATGGCCGGGAACATTAACGATCGTTAGGTAACATTAACACGCATTAAAGTTACATACCGCATGTTAACGTTACCTAATGATCGTTAACGTTACCTAACGCGTGGTCTGTAACATTACCGCAGTTTAGTAAACATACCCCTTAGCCCCCCATAGCCCATTACCAGTTCTAATCCCCACATCAGCTCACAGCCCATTACCAATCCCAACCCCATCAGCCCACCTCAAGTCCTAACCCCCCCATCAGCCAATTTCCAGTCCTAACCCCCCTCCCCCCAACAACCCAGGGAAAATTTAAAATAGAAAAAAATGCTGACTGTTGGCATTGCCATTGCTGCTGCCGCTGCTGCGGCAGCAGCAGAATTGAGTGTCCTGAGGGGCCCCCCTGCCCGGCAGAGCCCTCCCTCCCTGGCTTAGTCCCTCCCCACGTCAGCTTTCAGAGCCGTGAAGGGAGAATTTCCCTTTCGCGGCTCTGTTAAGCCCGCAGGGGCTGATGGGAACTTTCCCATCAGCCCCAGCGGTCTTAATAGAGCCGCGAGGGAGAAACTCTCCCTTTGCGGCTCTGAAAATGGTGCGGAGAGGACTGAGGCAGGGAGGGAGGGCTCTGCCAGGCAGGGGGGGCCCGCGGGACACTTGCTTTTGCCGCCACGGCAGAAGCCAGCTTTTTTTTTTAATTTTAAATACTTTAAAAGCATAATGTTCTTTGCGCGGGGCCCCCTGAAACACGGGGCCCTGTGCAAAAAAAAAATCTTGCTCAATGGACGGGCCGGACCTGGTTTCTTCTATAATGTCTCTAATCAAGTGGTGAGGAACCTTCCAGAGGCTTTGATTAAACTGTCATTTGCTATTCCTAAAAGTGTATCATTGCCTGCATTGGCCACTGGGAAAGATGAACCTAGTTAAGAATATAAGATATGCTATACTGGGTCAGACCAAGGGTCCATCAAGCCCAGTATTCTGTTTCCAATAGTGGCCAATCCAGGCCACATGTTCCTGGCAGGTTCCCAAAATGGTAGACAGATTTCATGCTGCTTATCACATGGGTAAGCAGTAGATTTCCCTGGTCCTCTTTAATAATGGTTAATGGACCTTTCCTCCAGGAATTTGTCCAAACCTCTATGTAACCCAGCTACACTAACAGCTTTTACTACATCCTACAAAAACAAATTTGAGTTTGATTACGCGTTGAATGAAAAAATATTTTCTCCAATTAGTCTTAAATGTCCTACATTGTCACTTCATTGCATGCTCCCTAGTCTTTCTACATTTTGAAGGAATAAACAACTGATCTACATTTACCTATTCCATTCCATTCATTATTTTATAGACCCCTATCATATCTCCCCTCAGCCGTCATTTTCCCAAGTTGAAGAGACCTAACCATTTAAGCCTTTCCTTGTATGTATCCTTCCATCCCCTTAATCATTTTGGTGGCTCTTCTCTATATTATTTCTATTTCTGCTATATCCATTTTAAGATATGGTGACCAGAACTGCACACGAGGTGCAGTTGCAACATGGAGCAATACAGAGTCATTTTAATATCCTTGGGTTTTATTTTCCTTTCCTGTCCTTAGAATTCCTAGTGCTCTATTTGCTTTCTTTACCACAGTTGCACGCTAGCCAGGGGATTTCAATATATTATCCATGATGATGCCCAGATCCTTTCCTGGCTGGTGATACCTAATGTGAAACCTTGCATCATGTAACCGTAGTTTGGGTTGCTTTTAAAGGACATTTCTTTGAAAGATATTTGGAAAGTTGCAACTAGGATGGAGTCCATGCTTCAAGGAACTATCAAAAAACTGTATATTTTTTCCTCTTAAAATGTGGCCAAGGTTGTAGTTCTGGATTATAAATTTGCCTCGATTGATCAGTGGAGTTGGAGCACATTTGAAACTTTAGAAAGTTTATGCTTCCTTAATTCAAGACTCTATGGTTATATTTGAAGATGAACGTTTTGGAAAAAGTAATGAATTAGGAGGATAACTTGAGTTTTCTAAATTTTCAACATACAGTTGTAGTCAACATTATTGGCACCCTTGCATTTTAGGTATGTTGTGTACAATATCTTGAGAAATAATTGGAAATATTCCCACTTTATATCATCATAATATTTTAATAGTATGTTCAAAGGTATACAAGAAAAAAAAGATGTCTGTGCAATGTAAATGTAGTAATTTCTAAGAAAAAAACAATATGACCTGGACAGGATTAATGGCACTCTTCACTAATATTTGGTTGCACTCCCCTTGGCAGTGATGACAGTCTCCAAACGTCTTTTGTAGCCATCTGTAAGTTTTGTACATCTGCCTGCTGGTAGTTTCTCCCACTTTTCAACTGCAATTTGTTCCAGCTCATGAATGTTTCCAGGATTCCTTTTACCAATGGCAGATATCAGCTTTTTCCAAAGGTTCTCGATTGGATTAAGATCAGGACTCATTGCTGGTCAGTTTGACATAGTCCATTTGTTTCTTTTTAATCATTCTTCTGAACTTCTGAATGTATATTTTTGGTCATGGTCCTGCTGGAGGACCCATGACCTTTGACCCAGATCTAGCTTTCTGATACTATGTACCACATTTCACTCCAAAATACCTTGGTAGTCCTCTGACTTCATGATTCCTTTAATATTCTCCAGGCCTCTAGTTCCTGAGGTAGCAAAACAGCCCCACAACATTATGGAACCTCCACCATTTTTAACAGTAGGAAGGGTGTTATTTTCCTTATAAGCTTCATTTCTTTGCCTGTAAATGTATCACTGGTCTGCATTGCCAAAGAGCTGAAGTTTGATTTCATCTGTCCACAGAACATTTTCCCAGAAGGATTATGGTTTCTCAAGGTGAGTTTGGGCAAAGATCAGGCATGCCTTTTTATGTCTGTTTTTGAGCAGTGGGGTCCTCCTTGGCCTTCACCCATGAAGTCCTTCTTTGTTTAGTGTGTAGACACAGGAATCCCAAGGTCTTTGGCGATGGCATTGTACCCCTTTGAAGTTTGATGTTTGGTGATAATGGCTTTTCTGACGGTCTCAGGCAGTTCTCTTGTCTTCACTATTGTGAACATGGAACAGGGAGTGAATGTGGATATTCTAAACATTAGAGCCATCGTTCATTGGTTGATTCAAGTCTTCTAAGTACTGACAATTGATCACAGATGCATCTAATTTTACTGCAGTGGAAATGTGGTTCTTCTGTTCCAAATGATTTGAATTGTTTATAAGAATGCCAATAATCATGTCCTATCAATATCCAAAAAGACTGCTTGTTTATCCCTACCTATAAGTAGCACCTTTAGGCATCACCCTTGAGTGTTGGCTGGGACTCCCTCTTTTCATACCATCCCCAACTATGTCCAGAGAGTGGAAGACCTGAGCCAGACGTTGAATTGAGGTCCTCCACCTGGCAGTGTGTATAATTTACCTGGGCCATTGCCCTCCTGGACGCCCTATAGTTTCATGTCTTGGTTATCTTTTGGAGCCATTATCACAATTTTGTGATATTTTCCTGCATCCTCTTATTACAAAGATACCATCATATTCATGGATTTGTTTCATTTTTTTGTCTCTTTTACACCAACAGTCAGTTGATTCTACAGCTTGGATACTAGTAACGATGGACGTAACAGCTTTGTATACTAATATAGATCAAGATGAGGCATTGGCTATGATTTCCAAATTACCTTTTAACTTGCCCACTCAGATACCAAGAGAATTTATACTACAATTGTTATCTCTGGTTTTGAAAAAGAATTTTTTTCAATTTAATGGCCTTTATTATTTACAGACTTATGGAGTGGCCATGGGGGCTACAGTGGCACTGTCAATAGCAACCTTATATATGGCCCAATTTAAAGCTTCCTTCATTTATTCGTCAGAATAGTATGCTTATATTAGAATGTGGTCCAGATTCCTGGACATTTTATTCATGTGGACAGGCACTGAATCACAATTAAAAGATTTTTTCAAATGGATTAATACGTTGAGTGCAAATTTACAATTTGTTCCTAAATATCATATGCAGTCTATAGAGTTCTTGGATCTTTTTATTTATAAATGTGACTCAACTCTTCAGTCAACGTTATACAGAAAATCAATGCAGAGGAACACCTTATTGCATTATCAGAGTTATCATCCGGACCCTTTGCGGAGTGGTTTTCCGGTGGGGCAGTTTATTCGGCTGCGGCGGATATACTCCACGGTGGACCAATTTCATAAACATGCTATGGAATTGAAGGTTTGACTTTTTGAGAGAGGATATCCTCCACATATTATTAATAAAGCATATAAAAGGGCCAAATATAATCATCCTGAATGGTGGGAAAGAGACGATGATGGTATAAATGTGGTTAAGAATGAGGAGACCCCGTATGTCGGAGTTTTACCTTACATGCCTAATTCAACATTAATAATGGATATTTTAAAAAGCATTGGTCAGTTTTAGTGCTACATCCTTGTTTTAGAAAACCTTTGATGATGACTTTTCAAAGGGGACGGAATATAGCTGATTGGGTAGTACACATGAATTTTGTACTTTTACTATTGAAGGTACTGACTGGGAAGATCCAGTGACTAAAATTACTTGTTTCAGTAGACATTATAGCACTAGTCTTAGTTCTTTTATTGTGTATGTTTTAATGTGTCCTTGTCAGAAAAATTATGTTGGAAGGACAAACCGCTCCATGAAGAAGCGATTGCAAGAACATCACTCTTGGATTAACAATAAAGTGTTATCAGAGCCAGTGACTCTCCATTGTCATGAGTTTCATCACACGTTTCAGGATTTAAAGTGGTGCATTTTGGATCTTATACCAGAGAACCCTAGAGGAGGAGATTGGTTATCTTGGCTACAGTATTATGAGCAATTTTGGATCTGGTTGAGGAGATCAGCCACCACCAACACTCTTCTACTCCCGAGAGCGATCACCAAATGCTCTCAGGCCATGAGAAACCGAGCCTTCGCACTATATGCACCTTCCTGCTGGAACGCCCTTCCATCGGACATCCGCGCCATCAACAACCTCTCCCAGTTTAGAAAGGCACTAAAGCACCATCTATTCCTCCAGTACTTTTCTGACCCAGATGACATCTCACAGCCACCCACACCCCGAGCCCAAGCATGCACCCCAGAGTACCCACCTCACCTCAGATCGCCTAAGTGAGCCCCACACCTTTGAAACCTCCTCCCTGTGTACATCTGACCCTAATTGCAGATAATGATGAACTGTACACTACCCTGCGACATACAGCTAGAATGTACATAGTTACGTTGTTTAACCTGTAAATAATGCAGAGCTGCACGTATAACCTGTGGCCACCAATTTGTACATAGTTTACCTGTTAGCCCTGTATAAAATACCCCATTGTTTGTAAGTCCAGTGTGGACCTTCCCACACTGCACAAATGTGTTGCCTGTAAACCGCACTGATGATAAATAGCGCGGTATAGAAGAAACATTAAATAAATAAATAAAATAAGTAAATAAATCTACTGTCTGAAGTCTGTGGCTCCGGAGGGTTTAAATCTTGCTTTGGATTGGTGGAGTTTGATCGATTAGTGGATGGGATATTGAGAGAGGTTTTCAGCGAACAGCCAATGCCTACATAATGTTTTGATGACCACATGACTGGATTGGACCAATAAAAAGTAAGAAGAAGACGGGTCTGCATTATGCAATACGCATGAGGAAGGGCCGAGAGATTCGGAGGCCTGAAATGCAGTTTGTGTAGCAGTTTGCATGGAATTGGTTTGGAGCAGACACGAGTAAATATGCTGGAAAGTGTTCCAGGGTCTGATATCGTTGGAGGACATGTGAAATGCCCCCTAAGGAGTACAGTTTGAATGCCCATCGGAAGAGAGTTGGAGTAATAGAAGCTTTCCAGGTGGTGCTGATTCAGAAGTCCTGCAAACTTTCGGGAAACGCTGGTTCAATTAAGTAATACTGGGGGAAATTGTGCTATTATCTCTTACTGTGTGGTGTGAAGGGTTAATCCCTTTCTAAATAGATAAAAACAGAGGATTTGCTACTAGAAAGAGTACCTCTTTTATGGCAAATGATCCAACAAAATTATTTTTGTGCTAATAATCATGTCCTGGCAATGGCCAAGTGTTTATACTATTTCCTTTTTAAAATGGCCTTGTTTTATTTGATTCTTTTATGTGTCAAATGTGTGTGCATATATAGTCAAAATGCATATATAGTCAAAAGCCACATTTTTTTAGGAGATATTGGACATTAAGCTGTTAAATGCAGTAAGGTTTACCACAACTGTATGTTTGCTCTCTGCTGAAATGTTGCTTAGAAAGTATCTTGGAGAAGTGTTAAATATTTCCTCTTTAGAACCTGTCACTTTCTCAAATTGCTATTATTTTCCTGCTAAGGATAGGAGGGATACCTCTTATGCAAAGAGTTATGATATGCCGGTTTCTGATAAAGAGTTTGATTTAACTGCATTTTTAGAAAATTCTCAGGATAATATCATAATAGGAGCCACTTTAGTGTTGTCTTTTGCTAATGAAAAGGAGAAGATGATGATTCTGAAGGCATATTTTAAAAAGAAATTCATTTTGTTTTGCTGCTCTCCTATTCAGGTGTTTCTAGATGTGTTTGTTCGACCAAGCATGTAGGAAGACTTTCTTAAGTTTAACATTTCGTTATTGATTTGGGTGCCGCTTTCTTTTATAAATTTTCTTTTTAAATGTATAATTACTTTTTTAGGTCACTATTACATTTCCTTTGATCCTCTGATATTGCAGCATTTCTTTCAGATAAGAAGAAAGGTCATTATTGATGCATGGTTTGATTTCATCGGGGGGATACATAAGAAATAGCCGCCGATGAGACGATGTTGAGGTTAACTCTTTTTTAATTTCTTGAGCTATATTTCTTCATGTTCCAGCCGCGCTCCTGTAAGGGAGCTCTTTGGATATTGTGCTGCTGCTATGTGTTTATATTTGGCTTTTTGGTGCTTATGACATTCTGTTTTCTTTGTTGTGAATTGTTAAAATTGATACGTTGAACTTACAATGAAAAAAGAAAAGAAAATTTTGAAGTTTGATATTTCAAAGTACAGATTGACATTGTTGCTTCATTATGTTTAGCTGTTACTGTCTGACATATATATTCACTTGTGTATATACACTGCAAACCTTTGCCTAGAACTCCACTCTGGGACCCTTTCTGCTTTGCAGTTTATACCGTTGCCTAATTTTTATTTGTGACTGGTTTCACCATAGTTTAATTTGCTCTTTTTATACTGTGCAACTATTCTTATCCTAAGCTTGCCCTATGCACTTGCACTAACCTCTCTGTTACGTGCTATCAGACTACTGTAATTAAGATCGTGGGACGTCCAGGTCGTCCAAAAATTGGATGTGCCCCACAGACACCCAGCTCTGCAACTGCGGGAGCTATGCATTCCTGTGATTGCAGAATCAGGGCACTTGGATAGGCTGGACGTGCCCCAATTCTGCCGTGGGAGATGTCCATCACCCTGCACCTCCAGCCCTCCATATGTTGCCACTGGAGACTGGTGCTGTGACGTCCTGTCACCATGGCACTGGGATGCCCAGCAGGAGCTACGATTCCCTGCACCTCTGAAAAACAGCATTTCCCCACCGCCTGACCCCCCATAGGGACCTGCCAGGGACAGGATTGGGCAGAGGGGAACCTCCTGCTGCAGCTCACCTGGTTGTGGGGGTCCACTGGTGCTGATCGCCATTTTCAGGGGACTTATCCCACCTCCAAGGTGGAATAGGTTCCCCATCCATCTTGCCCTCCCTGGACGTACATGGCCATGACCTGAATAGGCCCTGTACGTCTGGGGTTGTGAGCCTGCCTCCACTCTGCACACTCTCTGCCTCCGTCACTCCACCTCCCACCCACATCTAGCTCTCCCTGCACAAACTCTCTATACATGCGGGGAGGGCTGGCTCCAGAATCTCGTCTAAGGTCTTTTCGGGGGTTAGATGTCCATCCTGGATGTCCTACCCCACTATTCATGGGTCAGAATGACCCTCTATGAGCTTTGATGATGAGAAATTGATAAATATTAAATACAAATATAAATTGATGGACATTCAGGAGCTGCAGAATTGAATATCCAGGTTAGGGGTCAGCAGAGAGGGGCATGGCTGACAAGGCAAATAGCCCTTCCAAAATGCGCACAGCTCAATATCTGGTCCTTATAGTCTAAATCCTATACTGCAGACAATGACTTCCTCAAAGATGCAAGGCATGTCAGTGGGAGGGCCACTAGGCTACGCCACTGTGTTAAATTGTTAGAGCATTCTTTTTGTTACTAAAGCATGTTCAAATGTCCTTGTGTACAAAGAACCCGTAGCTGAGGGCCCAGCCCCAGCCTGAATTTTCAAAGTGAAATTCGATGAAGTTTTATTCCATGCAGTCAGTTTCTAGGCTGCACAGATGCTGTTATAGATATCACAGATGGCTTGGTAAATTCAGATGCAGATAGGCTTGAACACACTACGGTACTGTGCTATACTTTAAAACCGAAGTGCTTTTCCCTGGATGATTCTGAATAAGAATGCTATTTTGTCACAATTCTCACTATATCAACAGAAGCCTGGTGACTGCAACCTGAAAATGACATTGCAGAATGAGTGCAAAATTCATAAAATTTATCCTGACAAATTGTAAAATATAGTAAAGATCGATGGCATGCAATACAAACTATTTGTGTGCCAGGCCAGGCTCTGCATCGCTCTCTCATATCATTTCCAAGTAGCAAGGCCTTCTATAAGCATACAAAATGTGAACTGAAGAAAAACACTTCTTAAGATGTTCCCCATCTCTTAGCACAGTTCTTTGGGACAGAGGGGGAGATGGTTGATATCTGCTTGAGGGCTGGGAGTTCCATTAAGTCTGAGTCATTCAGGGTTTCTTATATGCCAGTAGGAAGTTTCTAGGCCGATCACAGCCACTAATCATTGCCCCCCCCCCCTCCTCCCCCAGTGTCTGTGAACATCATATCACAGTCACCTCAAAACCACCTGCCCCACCGACCTGGAGTCCTCTGCTGCAGTGAGCAATGCTTCCACTAAACCTCAAGGTCAGTCCTGTCTTGAGTGGTGACTTAGCAATGAAACATGATACAATAATCCACTGAAATGTCTTTTAAATTATGTGACTCTTTTAGGCACAGACAGACATTGAAGTATTGTAATAAAGCAATTTCATCTCTGTTGAAGACAAAGTAACAAACACACACCACCAGCAGTCATGGAGATATAGCATTGGTGTTTTTGTCTGCATTTATTTAATGAAATCAAAATTTGTTCACAATGTGCATTCCCTGTCTCTACAGGGTCATGATTTATAATGGACACATTTAATGTAACAAATTAAAAAGAAATGGCATCATGGAGAGGATTCTGGTCAAACTTGCAGATGAGATACTGCATACATCCCCTTCCCCCCCTCCCCCACTCCTAGTCCTACCCCTTGCCCTAGAATAGGATGGCTTCACTGTTCACCTCTTCACGTTCACTAACAGATAAAGCAAAAGAACCTCCATCATCAATGTTTGACATTCTGCTGGGCCCCAGGGAGCCATCAATCCAAATTCACCACGCTCACTTCTACCTGGAAGTCTCTTCCTTCAGCTCTTTGTTTTTTCGCACCTCTTCTGCGTGCTTGTCCTTTATGGAGAAGGAAAAGTCTCAGAATTAGCACCAGACTGTAACCGTGTCGCATTTTGCATTAAAACTAGACTGGGTTGTGTCAATACTGGCAGTCAGAACATCTACAGGAAAGTTCACATACCTGCTGTGGATAAAAGCAAATCCCTTTTTTTTTTAAATTCATAAAGCTGTATTAGAATAATTCACATTAAATGGGTCTTCAGGTTTACTACATCTCACAGCTCCCATCCCATCATCTATGACTGTAGCTGTTTTCAATTGCACCACTTTGCACTTTCCGATTCCTTACATAGAATGATTACCAATCAAAGTGAATCAGAATAAAGATTGACCACATTGATGACATGGATATTTCATAGACTATCTAATGTGCTTTACACATAGGGGTCTGTTTATTAAGCCGCATTAGGCTTTTGCAACTAATGTACCTTTTTTGTGCAAACAGTGTGGCATTAGCTGCAAAAGCCGTGGGATATCTGTTGGGCCAAGTCCAGCATTTCCTCAGCAGATACCGCAGAGAGCACCTTTCAACAGCAACCTGGATGCAGCTAATTCCACCCATTGAGGTAGCGTTAGTTGCACCCATGCTGTCTGCAAATCCGCTGTTGAGGCCTGCGGTAACTGTGCGTTGCAGCCACACCCACTCATAACATGCTTTCTGCGGATAGCACAGAAAATTGTTGCGTTACCTGAATTATGCATACATTATCTGTTAAACATGGCCAGATAGAGTGTGCTATCTGCCGCATTAACAGTTAGTGCAGCTCAGTAAACATCCCCCATAGGTTATAGTTATTGGTTGATCTGGATTCTGGGGGGGCTTTTGATTTAGAATGTAGATGTAAGATGGTCAGTTTTGTTAGTCAGCAGTTTTTGTGCATTGTTATTTTTTTAAGTCATTTATTGTGTTTTAGATTGTATCATATATTTTACTTGATGTGAAATTTATACACTGCTCAGGTCCCATCAGGGGGAACGGAGCAGTCTATAAAAATTTGAATTGAATTGAATTCAGTAATGCAAACCACCCTGAGGCTATATTTTTTCTCCATTCTTGTAAAGTGCCAAGACCTCATAATCGGCCAACCATGGCACATTTCACGCCATAGAGATGTTATATGTAGGATCTGATGCATTACAGCTTATTTTCACATTCTATGGCAATGGGAAAATGACAGAAACAGGAACTTCAATTGGCAAAACATCACATAACACTCCTCTTTCAAATAGCATTTGCCCAGGATTGCTATCTGCGGAGAGGCATAGCTGATCAGCAACACATCTTATTTGTGTTTTTCATATTATAGATGATTTTAAGTTTTGTGATTAATTATTGTTTATTTTGTCTGCTTTTAACCTGTTTTTGATTATAAATGCTGTGATTTTATATTTTGTTTAATTTATTGTATTCACACTCACATCAGTCACATCAGTGAGGAGTAGTTCATTTCATGTTGTAAATCTTGTACAAGCCCATAATTGATATAAAGTAGTACTGTTTGCTACTATTTCAAAATGCAACAAACCATGTGGCTTTTAATAGAGAATAGGGAGCCCAAAATTCAGCGGCGGCGGCTAGCCTGCTAAAGTGCTTAGTTGCCGCCACTGAATATTAGACCCGGATATTCAATGCCGGGGGCCATATGTGAGGCCTGGCATTGAATATCTGGGTTGCCCAGATTGCCATGAAGCTACCTGAGCAGCAGCAATTTTCAGCTGCGGCCCAGTTAGCTTCAGCGGCGAACGTTAGGCCAGCCTTTCCTGTGCATGACTTTCACTGCATTCCGTTAACTGGGCAGCAGCTTAATATCGCTGCTGCCCAGTTATTGCTGGGTGCCACCTCCACTCTGCCACCCAGAGCATCGTGATACAAATCAGCTATCATTGGGGTGTGCAGTGGCAGCACCCACAGCATTGTGTTAGTGGCGCCGAATATCCCAGCCAAGGGGATTACCACGGCTAGCAGGTCTGAGAGGGGAGAGAAGATGGCTGCTCCTACAGCAATGATCCCTGTGAACCACCGAATGCTGCGAGGGACTGGTCTTGAAGGTGGCTTCCCTCTAGCCCATATGGCTAGGGAGGACAGCAACGTCAACCAGGGTGAGGATCATAAAAGATGAATAAATAGAAGGGGAAAAGACACATAGGGCTAGAAATTCAAAAGAGCTAGGCACGTAAGGAGTTGGGCACCTAAATGAAAATGTCCCCTTGTGGAGTTCCTAAATTTAGGTGCTTATGAAGTATGCGGCAGCAGGGGCATGTGCAGATCAAATTAGTCATGTACACTGACCTCCAACACCACGTTCCTATCTTAGGTGCCTAAGAAGGTGGTGCTAAAAGAGTTAGGCACCATTTACACATGTAAAAAGCTAATTGACACCTGTGAATGGACATACAAGTCCCAACACTTATACAGTACACGCAGGTAGCAAACTACAGCACCTGTTTGCCTGTGCCGTGCTTACACATACAAAGCCCCAAGTGCTGCTGCTCTTTTTGACGGTGTTGTTTTTGTATAATGGCTGTTCCCCCTGCATGCACCACCAAATACACATATTTTATCTTTGGCCCTATACGTATTTTTCTAAAGATTCCACTTTCAGTGAGACTTTGTAAAATACACTATAAATTGTGAATGGCCTTACCTCCACGCCCCTATTTCCACATAGAGGACATATCGAACATTGGACTTTAAATGCAGACAAATAAGCAGCAGGTCTAAATTTAGATGTCTCCATTTTAGGCTCATAAATTAGGAAATGTTCATACCACAGCTGATGCGCCTAGGTCAGGTGCTCAGCTCCCTTGGAAAGTTGAACCAATACATAGCTGTTTTCTATTTGGACTAATGTGGGGTTTCTACTTCCCATCTCAAAGTATTCTTAATCCTGCTTTTCTTGTGGAGAAAATATGCCTTTTGATGCACAAATATAGAACATTCTGGAGAATACATTTCTGTTTTAAGGTTAACATTTTACTCAAAAGCATAAAAAGTGAGAATATGTAGAAATAAACAAGTTACAGGTGATGCATTATATTGGACTAGCTCAATATATCTGTCTATAGATTTTAAGAGCTATAGTCCTTTCATTAGCTCAGTGAAGACACAATGCAGTTATGCTGGGTTTAAATTTAAACCCACAATGCTTTGCTCTGCAGTAAGAGTGAACTTTTACAAAGATAGTTTGCATTGATGTATATTTTACCTTTTAAGACCAGACTTTCCATGTTTCCATCTCAAAGTCACCATGTTTGATTTACAAGAAAAAATAAAAAAGAGGGTCTACCTAGCTCTGCCTTTCATGGGCCCCTATGAAGAAGCCGAAGATGTTATATGACGGGTAGCCAGTTCAACTTGGCTGTGATTGCTGTTTCCCTCCACATCACATTCAGTAATCTCTGTAGCCTTTTAGATATCAGTTGAGCTTCTTTTATACAACCATTTCTTTGCTGCTCTCAGTTGCTCAGCCAGAGTGGGTGGAGGGCAGGTAAACAGTAACACAGCTCATCCAGAGAGGTGGGGAGCTTTCCATTTAAACTCAGATTCTTATGACTGATGACAACACACAACTTTTAACTAAAAAGCTAACAAACTAGCATGATTGTAACGCCCTGCTTTTCCAGGACACTCCCTTTTTAGGTAAGAGCTATCTTTGAGCGCTGTAGAGTATGGAACAACTGAATGCCATCCTGGATTTGGATTCTTCCAGTGGGGAGCAGCATAAACTGCAAGGCCCGAGAGGATCACACACAGTCACTCAAAGAAAAATCTTCACACAAATGGTATTATTACAAAATCAAACGTTTACTGAAAAAGTAGTAAAGTGGCAAGAACACAAGAAACTCCGTTCACAGTCCACACAAGAAAAATGCAACAACACAGAGCAGAAAACTAAATTCCAGTTGTCCCTTCTGGCCTCCCTGGCCTCCAGGACCATTCCAGAATAAACGAAGGTTCTCCTGTTACAGTCACATGTTTTCTTTGAATGTTACAGTCCTTCAATAATGGTTCCACTCTTCTCTTCTTGAGATGGACACCCTCCGGAGGTTTGCATCCACAGCATTCACAAACTTTCCCTTCTCCAAAAATCAGACACAGTGCAATGCTGCGGATTTCTGGTACACACTCAAGATTCTTGATCAGTCATCAGAATGCGCAGAGCATCAAAGTGTTGCTCCCCTTGTGAGTAAAAAGAGGATTCTCTTCCACTCCCACTCAAAAGTAGCAAAACTGAAAAAGAGGTTCATTTTGTCTGTGTCGAACAATAAAGGAACTTCTCACTAGAAAAATGGCAGAAGTTGGAGAAACCACTCCAAAAAGCAGACAAGCATCATTCCTGCCCTTCTTTAATCCTCATTGAGCATAAACTCCTTGTGGTGTCTCCTGAAAATGCCTATATAGGTTTATTGAAAGAAACCCTCACTATGGCGATGGGACATGACAATCATTCTACTTTGAGTTACACGGCACTCAACACATCTACTGCTCGAAATCTCCACATTCTAGCATACAGTGAGGCCTAGTCAGCTTTATATGATGTTTACAAGAAGTACCAAATGGCTTTTTTGAAAAATAAGATATCATTCTAAACTACAAATTGATAAGTGTGAGTAGAGGGCACTTTTTATATTGTTCTTTGCTGGTTTCACTTTGAAAGTTTGTAGCTAGCACTGGTCCTTTACACTGTAATAGAATCTATGTTGAATCTGAATTATTACTTGAAAGAAGCTGGAAACCTGAGATGGGTGAGGTAAAGTAGAGGAGAGAAGTAATTCCTAAACTGAATAGTCCTTCTTTATAACAGAGGCTGGATGGTTAAAACAGTGTTTGTTATAGAGAAGTTTTATTTAAGCAAAATTTGATTGCTGTGGCTAATAACTGTTTCATACAACATAGATTGCTAATGTACTGTATAATCAATAATCTCTATAATAATGAACAACGGTACCCTTCTTATCAATCAACATCATGATTTTTTTTGAGGCAGTGTATCGGAAGGTGCAAGAGGAACAACGCAACATGGGTCAATCACCAGTGACCAATACTATCAGTTCATTTATTTTGAAGGCTTTTCTTTTAGGAAATGGTAGCATACAAGCAAAGGGCCTCCTAACTAACCTTCTCTTGCAGGCGTTCCAACATGGCAGCTAGATGGGCTTCCCGGTTTTCCTTGTTGACCTCCATTTTTTGTGCCAGTTTTTCCTTAGCCATTTTGATGAAGTTATTGTTCTCTTCAATAGCTTTCTGAATGACCTCACGCTCGTGTTCTCTCTTTTCTGCCAGATGCTTTAAGAGTTCAGATTCCTGATACTAAAAAGGAAAAGATAAAGATAAATTGCAGATCTAATCATTTCAAAATCTAAACCTGTAGAGAGAAGAGTTCCACTTTATAATACTTTTACTCATAGGCAGCAGAACAGGACGGCCACCTGTACCGTGGCCCAACATTGAAAACTAGGAATCATGGTGGACAAGGGTCAGAGATTGGTTTGCTTGCCTTCACCCCAACCCAAAGGATGTTCCATTGCCCCTGCTTTTTCTCAACACATTTAGAGTAAGATTAATAGGGCTGGATTTAAGATTTTGGTGCCCATAGGGAAGACCAGACTGCAGATCCCAGAGATCAGAGGGGAAGTGGTATCAGAAATCTCAGAGAATAGAGAGGTGCAGAGGAGGTCCACAGTGCCCCAGTGGCGGTTCTTTGAAGTACCACATGAACATGGCCCTTAAGCAAGTGGGAACAAGTTCCTCTTTGGCCTAGGTATTAGGTGCCTTCAAAATCAGGCACCATAGGCAGTTGCCTTTGTTGCCTATCCCTGAATCATTGGTTTTCAGAGCAGCCAGTTATCTTTAAGATATCCCTAATTTTCATTTATTAAAGGGGTAATTTTCTGTCTGGCACCTAACTGGCAACTGATGCATGCACAAACTCAGTCAATTTTCAAACAGAGGATACAGGCCTGTGTTAATATCAGCTTGTTGTACAGCTGAAAGCATATGTGTGCACTAGCATGGTGTTGATGCACCTTTCAACCCATGCATACACATTTTAAAATTTAAATATACATGTGTAAGGGTTCATTTTTATAAGCAGATAAAAGATGTTCTGTGCAGAAGCAAGTGCATATAAAATGCTCCAGGGGTATATATGTATAAATGTATACGCTTACCAAAATGCACTCCGGCGCTGTGTTCAGGTTCCTTTCTCTTACTGTACTGCTTCTGTCCCCTGGAAAGGGTGCATAGTTAGAGAAAGGAACCACAACGTAACATCAGAGTGTATTGGTACGAGCTATGTCACAGTTTGGGAGCCGTTGCTGCTGCTGCAGGCTCTGGAGAGGGGCGGCATCAATGGGTACCCCTGGAGGGACAGCGTGCTCCAAAACTACCTAGACCGTCTAATGGTATTACCAGACCTGACTTTAAGATGCGTTAGAGTTAATTAGGCTATTAATGCCTTTGTTCTCTGCAATGTAGGTCACTTGGTGTAAGCAATTAACAATAAAAGTCATCCAGTTGACATTCAACCATGGTGGTCAGCGTTTTTTGTTAATGCCAGCTGCAGTGTCTAAAATTATTCTGGATATTCAGTGTCAGTATTCAGACAGTGGCTGATGCTGAAATCTGGATAGAGAAGTGAACACCGCCTCTTCCTGGATACCATAGATATTTGGTCCACTATCTAGATAATCTAATTGGATAGCTCCTTAGGGCAGCTTTCTTCTCTCCTAAGCTATGCAGATAGCCGTGCTGGAAAGTGCTGCTATATGATAAATTGCTTCGTCTCCCCCACCCCTTCCATGGACTGCCCCAGCACTATCTGGATAGTGCCCAGGCAGTCTGTAAAGATATTCAGTGGCACTGTCTGAATAATGCCATTGAAGATGCCAGCCAACGGCACTTATCCGTATAGCAGATGCTGCTATTGACCCACCTCTTTTTACCCATAGTAAAGGTGCAAATTTACTCCTAAAGATGTTCTTATAGTGCTAGTGGCTTGCTTGCTGCTGAACAATATAAACACATCGCCACAATGAATTTCTTCCCCAAAGAGACAAAAAAGCCTAATGCATACCAGGAGAGGGAGATATGGCAGTAAATATATATGATAGCTGAAGAACTGGAGCTCCGATTTCCTAGATTCCAAACACACAGCTTGATGCAGAAAATTTCACTAGCTCCCATGCTAAAAGTCTAGCACAGGGTTTCCTAACACAAGTTTAGCACAGCATGCAGAGAAGCTCCATACAAATAGTCTGCACTACACAAGGAGAGGAATCCAGACACAGGTGCACAGGGGTCTGTAGCACCTATGCCTTGCACATGTGTTAGCATGCAATGGGATACACTGGGCAAGGGTTAGTCTGCCATATAAGGTAAAAAAAATGCCTTATATGGCAGACTGACCCCACCCCCACAGTGCATTGTGGGTTGCACAGTATAGGGTCAGCAGACTGACTGACCCCTGCAAAGTGAGTTTCAGGATGCTCCATGGGAGGGGGTTGATCTATCATATTTTTTAGCTTACATGGAAGACTGACCCTATCCAGTGTATTCCAGGAAGCACTTATAGGGTGAGGCATTGCTATTTTCCAAGATGGCAGGAAGATGGGACTACTGAGGGGGAATCTGATGGACTGTGGCTAGTGGGAGAGGGGGTATTAGTGCTACTGGGGGGGGGGGAGCTTGTGGTTTCGAAGGAATAGGGTTTCAGAGTAGAGTGGACACCTGAGATACCAATGTTACTTTTGTAGGGTTTGAGGGGTGAGGTGTAGGGACCACTGAGCCAGCAGGGACATTTTTTTGGGCTTCTGGTGGATGAGGGGGGGGGGTTTGGGGCCATTGGGCCACCAATGTCGGCAGGTACATGATCATGGGTCTGGGCCTTGGGTCATCTGAGGTAAAGTGTCAAACTTCACCTCAGATGATCCTTTGACTGCTCGTTGCACTTTTACATCTGCCCAAATCTGCTGTAAAAACCCAGTTTTGAGAGGAGTAAAAAACTGCTCTAAGAGTCAGCACAGTTTTGAACATCAGAAGTAATTAAACAAGCACTCCTTTGCATGCGATTAGCCCACCGTTTGGTGGTTTTGCTAAGGATTCTCCTGCGCTAGTTTGCTTGCTGCATTGGAAGCAAGACTAGCGTGGTGCACTGCATTGAGCGGTTCACTGTAGCCTCATTCATCTTAATAAAATCAATCAACATTGTGAATTCCTAAAGCTCTCTTGCAGAACAGTTCTGGGAAGCAGTCTGTGTGCAGCATGCTGTCTTTTGTTGACTGGGATATCTGTAAGTTATAATGTCTTCAGCTCAAATGAGAAAAGTTAATGGGGTGCAAGATCTTCTGAGACCACACAGACATCTTCTTCATATCTCACGAGGTCAAGTTCAAGCACCACAACGTCTTTTTTATGAACCTAATACAGGAATGGTCAAGTCATCCTCAAGGACCACAGAAAAGTTGGGTATTCGGGATATCCACAATGAATATGGATGAGAGATACCTACATATCTTGCCTTCACTGTGTTTGCAAATGTATCTCTTGCATATTCACTGAGGATACTCTGAAAGCCTGATCTGTTGGTGACTCTCGAGGACCAAAGCTGGTCATTCCTGTTTCAATAAAAAGATTCCAGTTTGCTCCAGCAAAACCCCAGATACATTTAAACCACTAGAATTCTGTACAATGTCAATGTAGACTCAGTTTATTCATGCATTTAGTTACCTGCAGCAAATTAAGTAGCAAGTACACACGCTGTATACATGACATTCTCTAAATGTTAAATAAGGTTAGAAATGAATTGATTCCCAGGTTTGATTAAAGTAGGCCCTTCTAGAGCTGGCAAACAGGCAATTTAAAAAGGGATATGGTAAGAGAACGTTTCTGGTGCTCTACAGATCCAACAGCTCATGTGTACTTTAGCTGAACTCATGGTAGGTTTTCTTGTCCCAGCACAGCTTTTACAATAGTTCTTCATCTTACAACAGTCTGTGGGCTGCTGCAATTTCCTTTCGTTATTTATCTGCCAGTGCAGCTAATAGCTGACCCAAGCAGAGTAAGTAAAGTCAAGAAGTATAACCCGATAAGAGCTATTTGGTTTGAATAGACTCCTACAATCTTTCCAACTTCGGTGCCTATAGGAATTTCTATTATGCCCTCCTTCAATATGTATGTAGCCCTTGCAGGGTTTGGTCTGGCCAAAGAGATCCTCTGGCGGTTGGTACCAAGAAGTAAATTGGCATATTAATTTTAATTTATTTTCACATTTATATGCGACCTTTATAGCACCAGGCTAACCAAAGCAGATCAAATTTTAAAACAAAACACCTTACATCTTTATTATTGTACAAACATTAACACTCAAAGAATCATAAAATAATACACATTAAAATAGTCCCTAAAGATTGTGTCTATTTTAATATGATCTTCATGTGGGCGTTCCCAAGGATGTAGTTTGTGCAGATTTGGACTGCAGTTGCGATATTTATGTGTATTTCATAAAATATGCATGTACCCACACAAGGGTACTTTTACTAAAGGGCACTTAGGTGTTGCACCTAATGTACCAATAGCTCTAAAACCATGGGGCAACACCACCATGTTAACTGTAGGGGGCGCGGAAAACATGTTCCCATCAGTTAATGCACAGCCCTGTGCCCTTAAGCGGCATACAAAGAGCATGTGTGTGCTTAACTCCACTATTGAGATGCTAATTGGGTGGGACACAGCGCATGTTAATTGTGCCGAGCTCACTATACCCACTCTCCATTCCTAACCTGTCCACTAGCATCTCTAAAGCAGGATGCACAGTTCGTGTGTGCCAGACACATGCTGACACCAGCGCACTTTAGTAAAAAGCCCCCATAGCAGACACAGGGGTGTAAATTTGTTCAAAAGAATTTGGTATTTCTGGGAGTCATTGTAGGGGCCTATTCATAAAGGCATATGTTGTTGAATTTATCTAAATCATTTGAATCTTTGGAAGGGTTTGCTTGGATTATGCCTTTATAAAACAGGCATAAAATAGGCTGAAATTTGTTTAGATGCCCTGTTATAAAATTAATCCCCACATGTCACCCCAAAATCCAAGTTATAAACTAACTACAATCCTTCCCCATCCAGATCCACTTTAAAAGACTTTTGTAGTAGACCATCCCAGAAGAAGGACTCAAAGAGAGAGAGAGAGAGAGAGAGACTGAGGAGGTAATTACTAAGGTGCACTACAGTTGATGCATGCTAAATTAACGTTTGTTTGTTTTTTAAAGTGTCGTCAAGTCAATGCTGACTCCTGGAGACCCTGCAGCCCCTGGATTTTCTTGGCAAGGTATGACCAGAAGTAGATTGCCAGGCCTTTTCTTCTAAGGCAATAGACGGAAAAGTGACTTGCCCAGGTCACAAGGAGTGCCAATAGAAATCGATTCCTATTGGCACTCCTTGTGAGCCTGGGTAAATTACCATTAATGCACTTTATTTTACTGCAGATCCCATGTTATTCAATGGAACTTGTTTACTAAGAAGAGGCATTAATAGTGTGAACATGGATAATCTGCTAATTCACCTTAGTAACTACAGCCCTGCGAGAGCGAAGAACCCAGACTGAGAGGTGAACAAAGCCAGCCAGCACCATGGACTTCTGGTATGTCAGCCAGATTAGGAGAATATGGAACCTCATCTATGATAGCTGCTTTGGTGCAGAGACCCATACCTAAACTCTTTCAGGACTTGCGCATAGAACGGGGCATTTTTTACTGTGACAGACAGATAGCTAGCTAGTTCAGAAATCCTAGTAGTGTAGGTCGTAGTTTTGGAGGGTTTTGGTTACCCAAAATAGTAAAAATTGCTGAACACCCTCACCTTATACCTTAAGGCTCAATCCAATACTCAGCCTTCATTCAAACAAGAAAATATTTTTTTAAAGTTTTATATTTTTCTATAAAATAATCGATCAATGTGCAAATGGATATGAATGAATAGAGTAAATACGTAAATGAACCCCTGGTCTCAGACTGTTACGGCAAAGTTCCTGCACCACAGTAGCGTCGGTAAACTTATGCCAGTATATTGCATCAATGACCAGTTTTATTTGAGGGTTCCTTTATGGACTTTCCTTAATGGCATGTTACTAAAAGTAAAGAGATTGTGCTTATCTTAAAATGGCAGTTTGTCTCCATTTTAAGATAAGCACAATCTCTTTACTTTTAGTAACATGCCATTAAGGAAAGTCCATAAAGGAACCCTCAAATAAAACTGGTCATTGATGCAATATACTGGCACAAGTTTACCGACGCTACTGTGGTGCAGGAACTTTGCCGTAACAGTCTGAGACCAGGGGTTCATTTACGTATTTACTCTATTCATTCATATCCATTTGCACATTGATCGATTATTTTATAGAAAAATATAAAACTTAAAAAAATTATTTTCTTGTTTGAATGAAGGCTGAGTATTGGATTGAGCCTTAAGGTATAAGGTGAGGGTGTTCAGCAATTTTTACTACTTCAGAAATCCTGCCATAGCTTTGGCTGATATGTGCCCTTCTCAAGCACTATCATTGCGCAGAAGCTGAACTAGGTTTCTCCTAAACTTAATTCTGTTACTACTGAAGATAATGTGAACAAATTTAAAGTGAAGGCCTCTGAAATTACTTGTTAATGTGAAGTGCCTCTGATGCTGAGCATTTGCTGGAAGATAAGTCAGGCCAGTTTAGTACTGCCTGGAATTGAAGAGTCTTCTTTCAGAATTTCTAAGGTAGAATAGCACTCAGAGACTGGTAAACAGATAGATTCCATTAAAGTGAGCAGCCCCATGAAGTCCATTTCAACAACTACTGATACCCAGAGTTAGTCGGGTACCTTCTGGAGACTACAGTAGTTTCTATCTTCATTCATTTATTATTTATTAAATAATTTGTTATGCTGACTTTTGCCTAGGCATCAAATGTTCTCGAGAAGTTCATCATTCTGGAATGTTCTCAGGCAGGGCTGGTGCTACCATTATATGAACTAGGCAGTTGCCGAGAGCACCAGCCCTGCAGGGGCACCCATTGCCACTGCTGTTGCCTGTCTTGGGACCTGCAATGGCGGCAATGGGTGCAAACAGCCCCACGGTGCTTATCTTAGAGCTTTGGCACCGCAGGGTTGTTTGGTTCCACCCCTCTCCACCGCCCAGTGCCGACTTAGTCAGCACTAAACAATACTTGGCGTGCTTTCCCTCTATAGGCTGTGACTCCTATCTCCACAACATGCCTAGCGCAATTAGCCCAGGAGGTGAAAGCCGGAACAATGAATCAAAGCCAAATTTTCCAAAGAGCTCTGTGCAGCACTGCTGCTGAACTGCCAGGCTGATTCCTGCCTGCAATTTTCACTGGTCTTTGATATTTTTTGCTATGGCTGTACTAGTCTCTCAGAACACTGGAGTCTGTGACACATTGTAAAGGGCCAAGAGAAGAGGTAGGTTGAGAACCAGGGAAGCCCATTGGCCCCCCATGTGGCCTTGGGCATGTCATGTCATCCTCATTGCCTCAGGTACAATTTAGAATGTAAGTCTCCTCAGTCAGTGAAATAAATTGTGAACTGAATAGGACTTGTCTCAAACATGGATTTGGAAAAGGTGAGTAATTAAATCTAAAATCAAATCAAATCCAAATCTATGTTGTAATACGTGAGTTTAACAAGGACACAAAAATCCCTTCTTTAGATATCTAAATGGTACCACAGCCATAGCTGCTGGTGATCTGTCTGGCCATCATGTCTGGGAGGCTGCTTCATTGATGGCCAGACAGGTCACCATCTGGGAGTGTGCCATCTTTAAACTGACTAGGCTTAATGTAAGCCACAAGCTCAAATGATGAAGAAGTGAACAAGATCCAGAGAGGTTCCAGAACAAAGGAGTCCGGTGCTTCAGAGGAACAGTGTCCAGGGTCCAGTTGCTTGGAAGGAGAGATCTAGTGCTGCGATGGAAGAGACCTGTCTTCCAGGTGCATCCCTCATTGCTAGACTAGCTGTGTCTTTTCAGAATTTTGTCGGAAAGTTTACTATTTGCTTTCTTGGGGAGGACAGCAAATGTCCCCAAATGTTTTTCTCCAAATGTGAGTTATGTTTTGATGCTGAGGAGGAGTTTTGGATTTTTGTGTGGTTGTCCAGAACACAATACTCAGAATGTGCCTATTGAAGGTGCAAAGAATTTGGAATTTGTGTTTGCACAAGTATGTTGCAGAAATAAAGAGAGACAATGAGGAGGAGTCTAAGGTGCTAGCCCAGGATCTAAGAAATAAAGAAGAAGGAAACCAGAAGAGCTACTTCAGGTGCAATAACACTGAAACTATATTTCTCTTGTGATTTCAGTGACTTAACACATTACTGATTTTCCATGTTACTTTTAGGTATCCTATTTTGGGCTATAATACTTTTATGTGTGATACCCCTGGTGCCCACTTGTCTTTGTGGGATTTTGTCTTGAGGGTTTTGCCTTCCCGTATCCAGGATCCTTTATTTCTTTGCTCTGGTCATCGTCTGTTTCTGTCCCCTGTTATTTCAGGTGCTCCTTTTGCACTGTTATGTAGGATCTCTGGGACATGCCATCACCCCTTGCGAGAGTTTCCCTATATAACCTACAGTATCAACCTACTTTTTCAAATCAATGTATTTGTCGTCTTTTACCTTCCGCCTCTCCTCTGCTGCCTCCAGTTTCTTCTGAATCTCTTCCAGAGAAGGGTCTCGCCGCCGGGGAAGCGAGGCATTGAACTCGGGGATCCCATCCAAAGAAGGTGGTTTCAAGATGACTTCGAAGGACTGACCAGAAGTGCGCTTGTTCAGTTCGATCACTTCCATGTCTGATATGACACACCAGGTGAGATCTACAGTGTCTAAGTAGAGGAGACATGTCATAGATAAGAAGTGTTACATTTTCCAAAGCCACTCACGGCTTTCAGAGAGTGATAAACATATCTAACAAAGGGATGACCTGTCCTGCTTTTTTAAAATCAGCCTGTAAAGCTTTTGGGGCATGTTTACTAAATCACGCAAGGCTTTTGCAGCTAACACACCAAAAATGTGCAAATAGCACTGCATTAGCTGCAAAGGTCTTGCATTATCTGTTGGGGGCATGCACAGAATTTCCCCAGCAGACAACACACCAAAAGTGCAGAGAATGCTGTTGGGCAGCATCGTGGATGCAGTTAACACCACCCATTGAGGTGGCCTTAACTGCACCCATGCTGTCTGAAAATCCAATGGATATCACATGCTGTTGAGGCCCATGGTAACTGCATGTTTCAGACACACCCACTCTCTGTTTTAATCCTGCCCACTCCTTCAGATGATGTGCTTTCTGCAAATAGTGCAGAAAATCTCGACGTTATCTGCAATTGCCCCACATTAACTGCTACCATGGCCAGATAGCATGCACGACCTGCCACGTTAGCACCTAATGCAGACTCTAACCACTGAAAACCTATAATACCAGAAATTGAAAAAAAATTCTTCCTAGGATCTTTACCCCAGCATCTCATCTCATCTTGATGGGGCAGGAGCGACTCCCATTTCACTTTTGTGCCACTGTGCAGTAATTCACACTGACACCATCAATAAGAGTGACTGAGGATCGCTGCTACCCTATAAAGACCCATGGATGGGGTAAGATGCTGAGGATAAAAAGGAAAAGTGCCCAAGGGGATTTTTAAAAATTATTGGTGGGGGAGGTGGGGGTAAAGTTATAGCCCTCTTTTCATTTCATTTTTTTTTTATTCATTTTTTTTTATTTTGCTTGCTTTTATTTCATTTTAAATAAACAGCCAAACAAACAAAATTTCCAAAAGAAAACAAAATTAATTCCCAAAAAAATTGCAGCGCACATGCTTGTAGTCATTTGATGGCTCCATGCGATAGGCAGAACAATATACTGATGTGCAGAAATCCGAATGCGCTTTAAGAAATTTAAACACTCACACCTCTTAGGAATTAAATTTAAGAACAACATGGAGGACTGTAATAATTTGCTTTCTTTCAGTTCTATTTCAAAGCATTCTGTGAGTTTCCTTGTGCTAAACAGCAGTTTCTGCTCCTTATCATCTTGGAACCAGGAGATGACGTTATTCAACCCTCTTACATTTAGAAGGTGGGGGAAAGTCTTAAGGAAAGAAACCCGGAAGGGCAGGAATCAAAAATAGCCTTGCCCATGTCATACCTTCGTATTTATAGGCTGGTTTATTTAAGGGGTCAGTTAGGAAGCACGAGCAGAAGAGGGACACCAGAGGGAGCTCCTTCATCTTCTCCTTGTAGCCTGTAGGTTGCAAGTTGTTTAGAAAAAGAAAAAAAGAGACATTTAGAGAGTTCATTTTCCATATGAAAGCATAACTCATTCTCCTGCTTTTTCAGATTTCAGGAAATTTTCAGCTGCGCACAAATGTAATGTGCATTTTCCTCATTCACCAGCAGAAAATAAGAATGGGGAGGGTAGTTTTCAAAGCTATTTGCATGTATAAATCCCTCTTTACAGGGGCAAAAGGCTTATTAAAAACTGGCCATCGGATATGCTGGCGAAGATACATGTGCTTTTTAATATACTTTTACCTGCAATTTCAAGGCAGCTCCCAAGGGGAAGGAATATCATGAATATTCAAAACTATGAGACCCATTTCCTAATCTGTCTTAGCTGTTAATATGCAAATTATCTTGCACTAACAGTTAACAAAGGGCCTTAGCGTTTAACATGTGGCAATTTCTGCATTAACAGTTAATGAAGAATGGGCAGAGAATGGGTGGGGCTGCATCTTACAGCTGTCATGGAAGTTAGCCTGTGTTAACTGTTAATACAGCAGATAATACCATACGGTAAACACCTCCTGAATAGGTGTGTTATCTACTCTTCAATTAACACAGAGTAAAGAACTTTTGGGCTTTTTGTTTTTGATTCATATTTTTGCCCTCATCACTAAGCTGGAGCAGAAACATTGCATCCATATGAAAGGATCCGCATACTCATGTGCCAGACTGACCAAACAATGTAAAGTAATAAGGAAGAATGAGTCAGCTGTCAGGAAACGGCAGCAAACACTAGTCTAGCACAGCATGGAAAGGAGATTATTTCTTCGTTCTGAGATTCCCAGGGCCCCCAACTCACATTTTTTAACATTAGATACAAGGAGGCCAAGCTATAAAGTGTGCCTAAATTCGCAGAGGCAGTGTACCTAAATTCACAAAGGCAAGTTTGCACAAAAGTCATGGAGAGTGTATATTCAATGAGATAGCATTATTGGGCCATTTAGCATGCAGACTTTTCTTCACAAACAGCAGTTTTTAGCAAATCTACTATTTCATTTGTCCATATTTTCACAAATTTAGTGCTAATGATTGATTACAATGCACAGCAGTCATTAGTTATGAATATAGAGCTAAAATTGAGTGGGAGAATTGCTTCACAGATGCTATTTTGTTACAAAAAAAAGAAAGAAACATTAACTATGCTTCAGGGCAATGTAATTACATTTTTAGTAATAAAGTTAGGGCCTATGTACTAACCCATGAAAATATTCACAGATTAATTCCCATTTTCATTAACTTTAGGTAAGTGATACAAATGAGCTCTTGCGTCATTTAGACCCTTCGTTAAACTTTGCACAAATTTCTCAGGCATTGCCATAGCCAGAACATTGTGCATTCCTGGCTATGAATATGTATGAGTGTTTTATAAAATGGCCCCATCATGTGGTGGTGCAAAATAATTAAAGAGCCCTCTGGTGGGAATTGTATGCCCCCATTGAGCCTCTCCCTCTTGGGGGATCACTCCTCCCTGTTGCCTCAGTGGGATTGACATCCCCCCCCCCCTCCAGCCCTAATATGGGGCTAAAAGACTTAATTCTTCCTGTTCTGCCTGAAACTTTACCCCTTAACAATGTCATAGTGAGAGTTGGCCAGCTCTCCTACCTCCCCTCATACCCAATTCACTCCAAGAAGTCTGGGGGCTTTATTTTGCAATCTGATCCATGGAAGTAATACTGGGAGACTGCCACTAGGGGTCCGATGATGAAGCCAGCAGCCTATGGGGTAGGGGTGAGGTTCCGCCATCATAACCCTCTGGACCCCTTAGATTGAGGTTCCAGGGAGATGGCTTGATGAGGGAGACCGGCCAAACCTCACCATGACATTGTTAAGAGGCAGGACTTAAGTGGGGAAGGGGGATTTAAATCTTTTAGCTCCATGTAGGGGCTGGAGGAATCAATGGTCCAACTGGGCCTCCAGGAAGTTGAGGACCCCCTGGAGAAGGAGGTCTGAGCCACCTCCATTTCAAGCCAATGAGCTCTTTAATGTTTTTGTACCATTGCATAAAGGGCACTTTTTGTCAGATTGAAGAAATTTTCTCAGCAAAATTGGCCAATGAAGCTTTTATCAAGTGCTCGTTTTTGCATTTTTATGCATCTTTGAGCTGCTTTGCATGATTTTGCATTGCAGCAACTCATTGCGACAAATTTACTTAAACTTTTGCACAAAGCAGCTTTTGCATGATAGTTTACTACTTCGATGTGTATTTTTTCAAAGTGACTTTGCAAAAGTGCACTTCGCACAAAATATTACACAAAACACTTGTACTTTGGCATTTTTGTGTGCTTCCAAGCATTTTGCACTATTAGTTGCAGGAAGTGCATTTTTGCAAAGTTTATTTTATCATTTCATTTTATTTATTAGATATTTTACCTGCCTTTACAAAAAGCCCAAGGCAGGATGTAACATTTACATTTATAGATCACTTTTATGTGCAAATAATGATTTTAGAAAGCCAGAACTATTTGCACATGTCGATCCCCAGGATGCATACATTTCTAGGGAGTATGGTTGGGGGGCATGGTTTGGGTGGTCCCCTAAAATACATGTGTATTTCCTGTTTTACCATGGGAACACGTGTCCATCAGGAATAATTTTCATGTTGACTTTTGCACTTGCCCCAAGACACATGCAAACGCCAGTTCCCAGTTAAGACGTGGGTTGTAAATCAAGGGGCAGGTGCATAAGCCAATGGAATCCTCCAGCCACCAGCCCCTCCCTATATCAATATCCAGCCCCCAGATTACCCCAATCCTCCCTGACATTAGCATCCAATTTTACAACACCCACCATCCCCTGACCCCTCCCAACATGGATCCCCAGACTCTTGGCTCTTATTAGAGTTCTTTCTGGCATCTAGCAGGGGCAACAACAATCCCTAGTTGCTCCTGCCCTTTCAGGTGCCCAGGTTCAAAATGGCGCCTCTGACCCCCTAGCAGGAGTCTCGCTTTGTGAGCCCTTATTTGACAGTTTGACCCCCTAGAAGTAGTTCTGCGAAACTTCTACTAGGGGATCAGAGCCAGCATTTTGAACACAGACATCCAATGGAATTTTAGTAAAATGGACCACATATAAATCAAAGTCATTACAAATCTTTGAGAAAAATTGGCCTGAAAAAAAAATATGTTTTCCTTAGCAATGTAGTGGTGGTGTAATAGACTAACAGAATTTGGGCTGGCTAGTTTATTATGGCCCTCATTCTAGAGTGTGGGTTGTGGGCTGCACATCCTGCCGTGACGTGCAGCCCCACAATCCGCCTAAACTCTATTCCCTACTGGCTCTCCCCATATGTCCTGTGCTTCAAGACAGGGAGAGCCGCAGGGGGGATGGAGTGGGGGTGGGCTGCCCAGCAGCACATACAGGGCCAATTCAGGTCCCGGCCCTGTACACACTGCTGAGCCTAATGGGTAGTGCTGCTTATACCACCTTAGAGGTGGTATAAGCAGAAGTTTTTGCCAGATTGGGGCATGGCAGCCACCACCAGGACCGGGGCTGGGTGCGGGGAGGTCCCCACTGCACGATCCAGGCCACAGCAGGCCAGCCATGGGTCAGGTGGTGGGGATTTGGGGAGCCAGGAACGCAACATTCTGGGGCGCCTGCGGGAAGGACATCCCTGCAGGCAGGAGGGGCTCACTGGGCCTTCCTTGAGCCTGATTCTGGCTCCTGCAGGAACATTTTGTTCCCATGGACCAGAATCAGGTCCTAACGGCCCCATCTTCAGCGGGGATGTCCAGACAGCCCAGACGTCCCCTTCCCGGAATGGGGCTCTATGTCTTTATAAAATAGGTATCTTTTTGAACTTATTACATAGCCATCCTGTTATAAAATCAGTCTCTTAGAAGACAATATTAAAAGATATTGTTGTGGGTAAAGAACTGCTTTTTACAAAATTGCCCCCACAATGTCCCTGTCTTACACAACTTGAGCATCTACAATCATATGTAGTCACACACTGATAAGAGGCTTCCCTGGGGTGGTGGTGAGGAAAGGTTTTCACTTCCATGCATATAGTCCTAGTTTCAAAAGTATCTACAGAAATTTGCCAGGAAAACTAGCAGGTGTAAATAAGCGTAGATAGTTTTCTTCAGATAATTTTCAAAATGGAAGTCTATGCATATTTTCACTTTCAAAATTAGTGCAAAGTCCTCAGGTAAAATTTACCCACTAACTTGTACGCTTATGCAGGCTCCTATGAAATTACTTGGGTCAAGTGCAAATTTCAAAGCCATTTCTAGGAGTAAAACAGCATCTTAAACCATAAAAATAGACTTCTTGGTAATTGCATACTTCATTTAGAGGCATTCCCAGCAGCAGAATGAGATCGGGAGAGATAAGGACTCTCACAGTTCTGAATTTTTAAAACTATGCTCATTGTTTTGGATGGAAAAAGCACCCACATAGAAGGCAGATATGAATATCTGTGGATACTTTTTCCAGGGGCAATAATGAGAAAAATTACTCATGTAGGTGATGCAAATTCTGTGCATAAAAACTATCTGCAGAGTTTTCACCAGTGCCCCCTCTTAATCTGTAATATGTTCAATGGTGTCTATCATCAGTAGTCGGGGCATGTGTGTATCAGCATGAATACCTATCCTGATGTGGAACCGCTCCACTTTCAGAGCAGACATAGGTGTCGGAAAAGGGCGGGGGGCCAAGAGACTCTGGCCCCACCAAAGGTTTGATCAGGGCTTCTCCTATTTTGGCTCATGGGGATCCGATCTCCTGTGGCCAAAAGTAGGGGAAGGCCGGCAATCATGATCTGGCAAGCAGCAGGCTGCCTGCGGAGATCCCATCCTGCGCGAGCAGAAAAGCACTGTGAACACAGCACAAATCCCTCCTGTCTGCCTGCAGGAGACCGGATCCCTGCAGGCACACAGGAGGGGAGGCTGCTGATCGAAGCCACATGGAGTTTGGCTGACCTAGGGCGGAGCTTGGACCCCCCCACACACACAAGGAACATGGTGTTCCGACGCCTCTAAGAACAAATGACTGGTACTCCGGGCGTACCCTGACACTAAACCATTCATCTGTCTGCAGGCAGGGCCGGCCCATCCATTCTGCAAGAATGTTGTTTGCACAGGGCCCAGGATTTCAGGTGGCCCCGCGCAAACAACATTCTGCATCTGCCGGTAAATTTGAAAAAACAAACATACTTGATGCTGCTGCTGCTGCCGCTGTGTTAGCAGCAGAATCGAGCATCCCATGGGGCCCCCCTGACCAGAAGAGTCCTCCATGTGGCCTCAGCTCCCTAAGGGCCGGCTTTTAGAGCCGCAAAGGGAGAGAGCTTCTCCCTCACGGCTCTGTTAAGCCACTGGCGCTGAAGGGAAACAGGATTTCCTGTTTCCCATCAGCCCCGCAGGCTTAAACAGAGCCGCGAGAAAGGGAAACTCTCCCTTCGCGGCTCTGAAAAGCCTGCGCTGAGGGAGCTGAGGCTGCATGGAGGACTCTGCCAGGCAGGGGGAGCCCTGTGGGATGCTCAATTCTGCCACTGCCACGGCGTCAGTGGCAGCAGCAGCAGCAGCAAGGTTTTTTTTTTAATCTACCTGGGCTATGGGGGGGGGTGTGGCTAGGACTGGAAGTGGGCTGATGGGGGGTAGGACTGGTAATGGGCTATGGGGGGGCTAGGACTGGAAATGGGCTGATGGGGGCTAGTAATAGGAAATGTCGGGTTAGGACTGGAAAGGGGATGATGGGGGGCTAGGACTGGTAAAGGGCTTTGGGGGGCTAGGACTAGTAATGGGCTAGGGGGGGCTAGGACTGGAAATGGGCTGATGGGGGGCTAGGACTAGTAATGGGCTGATGGGGGGCTAGGACATAATGGGCTATGGGGGGCTAGGACTGGAAATGGGATGATGGGGGGCTAGGACTGTTAATGGGCTAAGGGGGGGCTAGGACTTGTAATGGATTGATGGGGGGCTAGGACTGGAAATGGGCTGATGGGGGGCTAGGACATAATGGGCTATGGGGTGGCTAGGACTGGTAATGGGCTGAAGGGGTGGCTAGGACTGGTAATGGGCTATGGGGGGCTAGGACTGGAAGTGGCATGATGGGGGGTTTAGGACTGGTAATGGGCTATGGGGGGACTAAGACTGAAAATGGGTTGATGGGGGGGTTATGGCTGGTAATGGGCTATGGGGGTGGAGCTAGAACTGGTAATGGGCTGGGGGGGCATTGCTAGGACTGGAAATGGGCTGAGTGGAAGGGGGGCTTGAACTGCAAATAGATGATGGGGAGGGAGGCTTGGAATGGAAATGGGCTGTTAGGGAAGGGAGCTAGCACTGGAAATGGGCTGTGTGGTGGGGGAGCTAGGACAGGAAATGGGCTGATGGAGGGGCAAGGATAGGACTGGAAATGGGCTGTTGGGGGTGCTAAGATTGGAAATGAGCTGTGGTGGGAGCTTGGATTGAAATGGACTCATGGAGGGGCTAGAACTGGAAGTAGGCTCATGGGGGGCTTGGATTGGAAATGGGCTGAGTGGAGGGGAGCTAGGATTTGACATGGGCTGATGGTGGGGCTAGGAAAGGACTAGAAATGGGCTGATGGGGGGCTGGGATTGGAAATGAGCTGATAGAGGGACTCTGACAGGACCGGAAATGGATGGGGGAGCAAGGACTGGAAATTGGCTGATGGTGTGGCTAAGATAGGATTGGAAATGGGCTGATGGGGGACTAAGACTGGAAATGGGCTGATGCAGGGACTAGAAGGGAGCGGATGCTGGGTGGGGCTGGAACTAGAAGGGAGCTGATGTTGGGGGAGGATTAGAATGGGATGGAGCTGGGTGAGTGAAATGGAGAGGGGAAAAATATTTTGTGTGGGAGGGAAGACAAATCTACAATTGGCCGGGTATTGGGAGAGTAAGTGGGGATTGAGGATGGAGGGGTAAAATTTGAGTGGATGAAATAGGAATGAGGAAAGAGCAAAAGAAGAAAGATTAGTATATAAAAGCAGATGTAGAGAGAGAATGGAAAAAAAACCCTAGAAGAGAGAAAAAAGGACAAATGGACAGCAGACGATGGAGAGTTAGCAGAAGATACAAAGAAACCATAAGAAAGTGGCTGGAGCAATTGCAACTGAAAAAATGCACAAAGGGTAGAAAAATATCTCTTTATTTTGAATTTATTAACTGGAATATGTCAGCTCTGGGAAATGTGTATCTTTAACGTCTGTGTTTTGTTTAGTACAAGAGGAAATTAATTTATAGTTTTATTTCTACAGTGTTGTTGTACATTCCAAGTTTGGCTTTTGGGGTTCCCAGTTTAATTATTGTCTTCCTGTTTCTAAATTGTGATTCCTTGTTTGGTGATGGTCTATGTTCTGCATGTGTAACTGAGCTGAGGTATTCTGTTTATGCAATTCCTATTTGACATTGCTACTTGTTCTCTTTCCCCAGTAGGTCATGTATTGTTATTCTCTGAAAAGTATTGGTTTAATATTTACAGAGTTGCCTTTTGATAGGTAGGGTCTGGTGCTTTGTGAGTCCTGGTAGTGCTGTTACGATGTGGCAGGTTTGCTATGGGTTCTAAATGGGCAGTGTTTGTAGTAGTTCCTAATGTGCCTGGCGTTTGTCACTGTATTATAGTAATGTAGAAATCTTTTAGTCTTTCTTTATCCATACACTCATTAAGAGGCATATTTACTAAAAGTTAGTGTATGGTAATATTATGTAAATATTTACGCAAATAAGGCCCCTTATGCAAATGAGGCCCCACAGCCAATCTCCACACATGGCCCCGCACCACCCTTGGGCCGTCCCTGTCTGCAGGGAAGGTTGGAACTCAGGCACAGCACTGAATGAGGCATGCGGCAAGCCCAGCATTTGTTTCCCTGCCAATACTACTGCCCACGCCCTCCCACAGATGCTGTCCTTCTACTGCTGCCTCCTCTAGCTCACACTTGGTGACCCTGGTGTCTGCTGAATCAGCTGACCTTTCTGCGCTGGAAAAGGCGGCAGTAGGAGCACAGCAATAGTGGGATGAAGGAAAAAGTGGTGGCACTGGTTCAATCAAGTGTTGAGGTCACCACACGTGTTTTGTAGATGTCTGCTAGCATCTTTTAATAAACAATTCAATTTTGGTAATGACTTCAGAGTTCTAAACGTGCTTCACAAAGCCTAAAAGGTTTTGGAGAACATTCAGAACTTTCCAAATCCTTCTAGAAATTTCACAATGTCCCCCTCTCGCCTCTTATCTTTTCCAGTTCCTGCCATCCCCAGTGGTTGCAATGCGTTTGCCCATGTACATACCAGCAAGGGTCATGATGCTGAGATGCTTATTTCGGAACCTAAGAAAGAAATGGGAACTTCACTTGGACCTGGAAATAAAAAAAGAATACAATAAAATTAGATGAATTAAACAGCTCTCCCAATTTACTTTATTTTTTTGCCTTACATCTTTACCACCCATACAGAAGTTTAATGTTTTTTAAACCAGAGATCACCAAAGTTTTCAAGAGTAGGGCCATATAGAACATTCAAAATCAGCAAAAGGGCTGGTGGGCCAGTGGAGTCTTGGAACCCCGCCAGCCTTGCTACCTTTGTCATTTCCTGAAGAATAAGTCAAACTTCTTTCACTGGCGGATTCAGTCAGAGACTGGAAAACTAGTGGGCCAAATGAGATTTGTGGGCTACATCCTGCCCATGGGGCATATTTTGGAGACCCCTAGTTTAAAAGCATTTTGTTTTGTTTTTTTAATAAGAAATGCTGGATATGTATAATATCCATACTACATTATCTCACCCTAGATGGAAATATAGCTGCTGAGCATCAACACATAGCAAGACCTCAATGCAGAAACCCTGTGCTGAAGCCCAGTGCAGGGCTTACTAATGCAAGTTTAACACAAACATTTTGCTTGCTGATGCTGTAAGGAAACATAGCAGCACCTATATCCTGTGCACAGAAAAAAACAAATGCTATCTGGTGCATACAGCAATATTAGTCTGTGCAGAATATTGATGTTATATGCCAGATACCATTCTAACACATGTGCATAACATTGTTCCAACACAACTCCCCTGCTGGTTTTATGGTTAAATCCATCTGTACTGAAAACCAATAACAACACTACCTTCACCAACTGCCTGTGGGGACACTTACACAGGACCAGAGGATCCAGCAGAACAACAATTGGAAGCAGGTTATTTTTTGTTTTTCCCCCAAACCCTCCCATCAACTCCCACCCCCACCCCCTCACATATGCCTGAGGTGCAGCGCCAGAGTGTGAGACATAGGGTAAGGCACCAAGAACACCCCTCGAAGGGGGTCAAGGACAGCACACACAGCCACTTTCCCACACATACAACATTCCCCAGTCAAACCCCTTCCTCTCAGAACCACTTCCCCTCCTCCTGTATCCCAGCAGTGGACATGGGGAATAGAAGACCACAGGAGACAAACATAGACCGCACCGAACCGAGAACTTGCATCATTATGGACTGCATGCTGAAAACCACCGAAGAACCCCTAAATAAGCACGCAGTTCAGTACCATGCTACGGCCCTGAGGCAACAGGGACTGGACGTAGGGTTCCCTTACAGCCACACAGTTCACCGGCTTCAAATTCACCCTCCAAGATGCAATGTTCTCCGTTTGCATCAGTCAGTGCACCCCATTCCACCATGCCCAAAAGGAGGGGGGTTCAGGACTCAGCCAAGTCTTCAGTATGCTTTACAACTCTAAGAGACATCACTTGCCCACCCACTACTGGGCCCCTCCTCCCCCTTACTCGTAGGCCCAACAAGTCCCCAAGAACCACACTTCCCAAACTAAGTCACTCCTGTTTAGAAACCCCTGTTCATTGTAAGTCCAGTCGTGGGCTCTGCCTGCGCTGCACGAGTTGTTAAATGTAAACCGCACTGATTTTAAAGAGCGCGGTATAAAAAAGACATTAAATAATAATAATAAATAATAATAATAATAATATGTAGATCCTGCCACAATACAGCTCCCGCATCCCCCTGCACTCGACCCCAAAAAGTCTGTATGCTGGGCCAACTCCAGAACATGTGAGCCAGGGCACCCCAACCACAGCCACACTTAAGGCATGTGCTAGAAAGGGTCAGTCCCACTGGGAAGGAGCAAAAAAGACCCACAATAAGACCTTATTGATGAGTTCCTGCAGCGCTACCTTCATTGTCACCTGTGGTACACGACGCACCACCCATGTGACATCTGTGCCCAACCAGGAGGTACCCAATTCCCCATTCCATCACTGTGCCATAACATCGTAACAACACAGAGGGGCTTGTTTACAAAGCCGCGGTAGCGGTTTGCGATCGTAATCGGAGCCGCGGCCCCATTGATTTCAATGGGGCCGCGGCTGCGATCGCGATCGCGAACCACTACCGCGGCTTTGTAAACAAGCCCCAGAGTCTCCAGTGAGGTCAAAGTCTTCTGAAGGACAGACAAGGACATCATTAATGGACCTTGTTCACCCTATATCAGCAAACAGAGAGAGGAGATCCTGCACAACTAACACTCTACAGATCCCCAAAGAAATAACAAAATGCAACAAATCAACAAAAAACAGAGCTTTTAGTCTCTATGCCCCTAGCTGCTGGAATGCCCTCCCAGCGTCCATCAGAACCATAACAAACCTAACCCAATTCAGAAAAGCGCTAAAGCACCACCTGTTTCTCCTACACTACTCGCAATACTCCAACCTAACACCACCTATCACACACACAACAAAGACCAATTGAAATGCTGTCAAAGATTGTACATATTGTAAATACAAATTGTAGATAACTATCTTAAATTGTATATCGTACCCCTTTTGAATTCCAAGTTCAATCTCCTGTTTCATTGTAAGTGCCTACTTTGCACAATATCGTTTTATGTAAACCGCGCTGATTTTTAAGAGTGCGGTATATAAGAATCATAAAAATAAATAAATAAAATCATCTTCCTACTATCAATCGCAAAAAAGACATTTTATCAATGAAGCTGTAGCTGAGATCCCCTCGGGGCAGTGACAAGAGGTAATATCGCACCTGCCAGTAAGCAAAGACATCCTTAGCAGGGAGGCTGGAGAACCAAAGAAACAAGATTTCCCCTCAGCCTGGTGGGGTAGAGCAGCCTTAAAACCGTCACTTCCACTGGTGCGCAGAGATGGGGAGAGCGGCAGCCAGCCAGCATCGCAGGTGTGTGAGCGGGAGCTCCACCTCTTTCCTTTCAGCCTGCCCATACCAGCAGCCTTTAACTGCTTTAAAACCGTCACTTCCACTGGTGCACACAGACGGGGAGAGCAGCAGCCAGCCAGCCATCGGAGGTGTGTGAGCGGGAGCTCCACCTCTTTCCTTTCAGCCTGCCCATACCAGCAGCTTTTAATGGCTTTAAAACCATCACTTCCACTGGCGCGCTCGCACCTTGCGGGCCCGTGCCTGAGGGCCTCGCCAGAGGGCACTTAGGCATGGCCCTTAGGCATAGGAGCGTGCGGGGCCATTTAAAATGTTGCTACATTGGTTCTGCTTGCTGTGGAGATCGGAGCGGTGGAGGGGTGATGTCGACAGCGGAGGTTGTGAGTGGGAGTTTAAACACCTGGTGGTATGATATCTACCTCTTCAGATGCTAGGTGGAGCATTTCTTCTTGTCTCCTCTATTCCTTTAACTATCACTGTATCTCTTATTCTGTCCTATCTAATTAATGGCGTTCTTTTCATATTTTCTGTAACTTTTATGTAATATTGTAAACCGCACTGATGCTTTGGCTTGAGCAGTATATCAAATGTAATAAACATAAACATAAGGAAAAGCACAGTCCCATTGCACTAACTTGCTGCAGACTTCGGCGAAGTCCTTATGCTTCCCGGTGGGACTGACCCTTTCTAGCACATCCTTTTGGGCATGGCGGAATGGGGTGTCACTGCCATTGAGTAATCCTGGAAATATCTTGCAGCCCTCCTGCTCCAATCCATGCCATTCGCGAGCCACACGAAGGACCACCTCTTTGTGTAGGTTGCTATGGAATTGGGCGATCGTTACTCAGGGCTGGCCTCCCCCTCAAGCTAGGGGCCCAAGTGATGTGCATGCTCAATGAAGAACTTGCCAGGTAGGCGGAGCTGCATTGGAAGCCAAGTCTTCAAGAAACCATGCAGCTCATACTCCGCCATGGATTTAGTGATCCCCACGATCTGCAGGTTTTTTCGCCAGCCCCTGTTCTCCAGGTCATCAAGTATGGTGGTCTGCTGTGCTAATTGCTCCTTGAGCTTCTTGACAGTGGCCGCATAGATTGAGCCCACTTCCTGAAGAGTAGAGGGCCGCTGCTCAATGTCCCCTAGTTGCTCTTGGAAATCAGTCACTGATTGAGAGCTTCATGCCATGTGCTTCAACAGCCCTTGGAAGCAGCTGTCAAGCATCTTGACGACTGCTGCTGACACCTCTTCCACTATGCTATCACTCGGTAGGGCCGCCCATGGGCTGGCCGGAACTGCGACCGCCATCTTGAGATCGGGGACCTTGAGTTGCTCTTGGTGGTCTTTCCACATCGTTTTAGAGGTCATAGACTTGGTAAACCACCACCAACACTGTTGGTATATCAGCAGGAAGGCTTAGGGGTGTTTAGGCAGAAATTTTAAAGCTAATTAAAGCAGCTTGAGATGGGGAGCCTCAGAGCCTGCTAGGCTCACTGCATCACATGACCCCTCCCCTGCTGCTTTTTTTTAGCACACTCTTCAGCAAAGCCAGAAAAATGTTGTGGGTTCTGTACACTCAAGATAAATTCCTCACTAATGCTGATTGCAGACATATGAACTAGCCTTTTACATCCCTTCAGATCTTTTTTCTGCGTGTTTCTCTGCAACTGTACTGCATAGCTAATTGCTTTGTGCACAATTAGCTCATGTGCAAAACTTACACCTACATTGGTAGCACACAAAATTGTGCTGTAAAACTGAGCTCCCTGTGAGCAAAGCCTAGTGCACTTTACAGCATCAAGACCTGTTGGCAGAAGTAGGTTTAGAGCTATTGGCAGGGTAGAATTACATATCTGATATTGACTAGCTGTAATCTCTATAGGATAGTCTCTTTCCAATCCCTTTTTGACACTGGTATACATTTTCAGCAGGGAAGTTTTATATATCCTAAAATAAGTTGACTTTATACGGTATAGATCAAATATTCTATATAAAATTAGAAGATGGCAGTTCCTTTAACAAAGACATCACTTCCAGCCATAATTTCTGCTGAAATCACTGGCAGCTAATAATCAGAACTTAAGGCCTCAACCTAACTGATGCATATTGAGAAAGAGAATTTGAAGAGAATTAATCTTATTGTAATTCATGTTCCACTTTCGTCTAGGACACAAGGTTGCAGCTGGGGATTGGGAGCCCATTAGACGTTTTACTCCCAGGTTTTTCTGACAGGGTAAAAGACAAACTTTAAGTCCCTTAGGGTTCTAGGTGTTCTCTGGGTTCACCACTAAACAAACAACACAATCACAGTGCTTTTGGGGTTGTTTCAAAAACAGTTTGCTAAGATAATTGTGCAAAAGAGAATCCAGTCATGGTAGTACAGTACATCTGCACAATGAGCAGCAACAGCAACAGTGGCTTCTTCTGATTCTCAGGCCCCTATCAGGATACTTTGTAGAGGCCTCATGGGCTTTATTGGTGCCTGAAGACAAGCTGGATTGGGGAAATGGATTTAGCTCACACCTTTCTCAGAAGATCAAGACGAGTTCCATTCAGGTACACAAGCTGGTGATTCTTTCTTTATTCCACTCGCAAAAGAAGGGCAGTTTCCCTGCACAAGAGTGGAATCTTCTAGCACTCTTGTGTTTATCCTCAGAAAAGCCATCTTGACCTACAACTCCTAAAGAAATCTGCCACCTCTATCCTGAGAGCAGAACCTCTTCAAAACACTCCTTGGAGTGGTGACTTCTCTTGGATTAATTTCTTCCTCTCCTCCACACAACTTCAATTTCTCATTTCATTTCATATGCAAAGTGTGCCTTTGAGTCAGTCCTGACTTCTGACAATCCAGAAGCTCCTGAGGTTTTCTTGGCAGTGTCACTGGAAGTAGATTGCCAGGCCTTTCTTCTGAGGCAATGGAGGGTTAAGTGGCTTCCCAAGGTCACAAGGAGTGCTAGTGGGAATTGAACCCTGGTTGCTTGGTTACCAAGCCAGTGTTCTAACCACTAGGCTACTCCTCCACTCCACTATTTGTATACTGCCTATGTAATCTCCTAACTGGTTTAAATATTAACCTTCATTCAGCCATGTAAAATCATAAAATCAACATAAAACTGTGGCAGGTGCAGGCCTGTGACCCACAGTGTCAGAACATGAGCAGGCCAGCATGGCTAGCTTGACCTGTAAATGAGGCCTGTGGAGAGGCATATAGGATTGCACATCCCCCAATATGCTGCTATTGTAAGATAGAACTCAGTAGAAGTATTGAATTAGCTTAGGTAAGCAGAACTGTAGTATTGAAAGATGGAAAAATACAGAAAAACATGTTTAAAAGTTACTGATAAGAAAAAGTACATCTGCAAAGAAATAATTAGGAGTGCTGACAGATGAGTTGCAGAGCCCAGCTCCTCTGCACGTACAAATTGGTTCTTTAACCTTGAGAGTGTGAAAGTAACAAGTTGATGAACTGACCATTGTAATTGGGACTAGAAGGGGGGTATGCAGGTGTCATGCCCACTGGAGGGACATAACTGGATAAACTTATCAGTACCGGGACCAATAGAAGAGGTACGGGAGGTACGGGAGATTACCGGGACCAATGAAATGTTTTTCTATACCTAGAATGGAACAGAAGTCTATAAAAGTTGTTGTAATGCTTGAAAACTTTGCTCAGCCATTTTGAAATTGATTGGTTCGAGACTTGTGCACAAATAAATGATTTGGACCTTCTGAACAGACTCCTGGTATCATTGGTTTGTCTGCGCTTTGCTGCTACATATTCCTTGGTGCGTTGGCCGGGAAGTTGTGGAATCAAAGTGTATATAGGGCAATATACCACGACTTTCCGCCTCTATAGGCTTGGTCCTGCCGGGATCGCGCCCTTCCGACGAGGGCTGCTCACTGGCGCCACCGGTCCCTTGTATCGGAGGGAGCTGGTCGGACCTCGGCGGGTGACGAGCCCGGCTGGAGTCAACGCCTCGAACCCGAGTGAGGGGAGTCCGAGGTCCAACTCATGCGCCTGCTTGGGAAGTTTGAGGACCGGATCCGGTGAGTATAGTTTTGATTTTGGGTCTAGACAGAAATAGAAAGCGCAGTACTGCCATTGGAACTTGGAACTTTGGAATTTGTAATCTCGAGATATTGGGAATTGGTAAGAGAGCATGATCACCTCTCAAGGAAGAGCCGAGTAGCCTGGCATGGGAATTCGCTGGGTGAAACCCTCATCCTTTTTGTAATTGGGAAATTGGAAAAGACTAGTCAGAACAGATAGAAACGAATGCATTCTGGGATACGTTGCTAGCATGATTGTGTGAACGAAGTGTGAATGAGAGGTCTGGCAGCACGGACCAAGTGAAGGCGGACCCCTGAGTAGCGCATTTCCTGACCGGGCGACCGCGTTCAGGTCGCGAAAAGGGGGAAGCGATTGTCGTCTTGTCTTGTTATTTGTACTCCTTATACGTTTCCAGGGCCGTGAGGACCCCTTACCCACGGTCCGCCCTCCTTTTCCCTTCTGTCTGTTGTTGCGCGCACACATCGAAATGGGAGGGGCGGGGTCTACTAGAAACACTCCATTAGAATGTATGATCGCACATTTTAAAGAGGGATATTCAGGAGATTATGGTATTAAAATGACAGCAGCCCGTTTGCAAATTTTGTGTACTAGGGAGTGGCCCGATCTAGACCCCATCTGGCCCCGAGAGGGAACGTTCAAAGTAGAGATTATTCAGTCAATACACCGTAGAGTGCGGGTAGCGCACCCTGATCAGTACCCTTATATAGATTTCTGGTTAAGTATTTGTGAAGATCCGCCCCCCTGGGCGCAGCGCTGTTATGAGGAACAGTGCAGAATAATGTTGGCTAAAGCAGATTCTAGACAGAAAACGGAACAGCCTAGAATGAAAGAGCAGGATACGAAAGCCAGAAAGAAGCCCATCCTGGCAGATCCTGATTCCCCAGAAATAACTCTCAGGCAGCCCCGAACCCCAGGTCCAGTAAGAGTAGCCCGGCGTCCTGCCCCAGAACCCCAGAGACGGCCAGAGCCGATGCGGGACCCAACCCCTGATCCCCCTCCTGGAGAAGAGAAAAAGGAAGAATTAGCGAGAAAAGAAGAGGAGGACCTAGAAAGCGAGTCAGAAGTGGAGACAGAAGAAGGAGAAAGAGAGAATCCCCCAGATGAGGAGGAAAGTCTACAAATAATTGAGAAGGCTAGTGTTAGCACTAGCACGCCAGTGACAGCGAAACCCAAAGCAAAACCTGTTGAGAAAAAGAAAGTGACTCCTGCAAAGGCAACGACAATAACCCTTAGATCCCAAAAGACACCCATAGCAGCTAAACTGTTTCCCTTACGGCAAGTCCCGGGAGTGCCCGTAAAGAATGATAATGATGAAGTGGTAGCGGGACCCCTAACTTATGTGTATCTCCCTTTCTCTACAACTGATTTATTAAATTGGAGGTCGCATTACGCCTCCTATACTAGTAAGCCCCAGGAGCTGACAGAATTAGTAACTAGTATTATGGAAACTCACCAACCCACTTGGCCAGATTGCCGTCAGCTCCTGACCACCCTATTCACTACAGAAGAACGAGCAAGAATTAGAAAAGCAGCTATTGAATGGATGGCAGAAAACCCTGCAGCTCCGGCACAGGGGCAGAATATAATAGATCGTAGGGAAGCAGCTCAGAGAGAATTCCCGAATGAAGACCCCCAATGGGATCCAAATACAGATGAAGGATCCACAGCCCTAGCCCGTTTTCGCCAAGGCTTTTTACAAGGCCTGAAAAGGGGGGGCCAGAAAGCTATGAACCTTTCCAAAGTTGCAGGAGTTATCCAAGGGATAGATGAGAGCCCAGCAGATTTTTATGAGAGATTAACTGAAGCTTACAGAATGTATACTCCCTATGATCCCGAGGCACCAGGAAGTTTATGTATGGTGAATTCTGCTTTTGTAAACCAGTCTCAACCAGACATTAGACGCAAATTACAGAAGTTAGAAGGGTTTGCGGGCATGAATGCAACACAGTTACTGGAAGTCGCTCATAAAGTGTATGTGAATCGTGATACTGAAAGACAGAGAGAATGTGATAGAAAGATGAAGAAGAAAGCTGATTTTTTGGCTGCGGCCATAGTGGAACAGAAAAGGGGAGGTGTCCCCAGTCGAAGGAGCAGAGGAAGAGGGCGGGGTCAAGGCGGAGGCCGGACCCAGAGACTAGGCGTGAACCAATGCGCCTATTGCAGAGAGGAAGGACATTGGAGAGATATGTGCCCGCAACTCGAAGACGCCCAGCATGATGACGACAGCAGCCATCAGTGGCGAGAAGAAAGACGAAGCTATCCCCGAAGCCGAGGAGGAGCCAACCGAGAACAATTCCAGCGAGAGAGAGGAGGAACCATTCAAGCATTGGCCACACCAGCCCATGATGAGAATGACGTGGATTAGGACAGACCGGGCTCCAAGTTTGCTTTAGGTCTCCAGGAGCCTATGGTCGGAATACAAATAGGAGACCAAATTATGGACTTTATGGTTGATACTGGAGCACAACATTCAGTAATAGACAAAAAGATAGCCCCATTCACTACAAAAGCAGTCACCATTATAGGAGCAACTGGTGCCAAAGCCACAAAGTCTTTTCTTCAAAACCGAATATGCAGTCTGGGAGGACAGCAAGTAACTCATCAATTCCTTTACATGCCCGAATGTCCAGTGCCACTACTGGGACGAGATATGTTAGCCAAGCTTCAAGCACAAATATCTTTCTCTGAACAAGGAGAAATGCAAATGACAGTAAATTCCCAAACCAAACCAGCAGGAGTGATGCTGCTGACAGTTCCCCGAGAAGAAGAATGGAGATACTACATTGATGATTCGATACAAGATACCTATTTTGAACAAACTTTGAAAAGTATTGATGCACCACCTGGAGTATGGGCAGAAGGCAGCCCCCCAGGCCTAGCCAAACATATAGCTCCAGTAATTGTAACCCTCAAGCCTAGTGCTACACCAGTGCACGTCAAACAGTACCCTCTCCCAAGAGCCGCAATTGAAGGCATCCATCGCCACCTACAAAGATTGCTCGAGTATGGCCTACTGAAAGTATGCCAATCCCCATGGAACACTCCACTTTTGCCAGTAAAGAAGCCTGGGATAGATGATTATCGCCCAGTGCAAGATTTGAGAAGAGTAAATGATGCAGCTGAGACCATACATCCAGTCGTACCCAATCCTTACACCCTCTTAGGACTGATACCTGCTGAAGCTACCCATTTCACTGTACTGGATTTAAAAGACGCATTCTTTTGCATAAGATTAGCCCCTGTAAGCCAAATATTGTTTGCATTCGAATGGCAGAACCCCATCTCTGGAAGAGGGGGCCAACTTACCTGGACAAGATTACCCCAAGGATTCAAGAATTCGCCTACCATCTTTAGTGCCGCACTGAATCAAGACCTTTCAAGCTATCCAGTAGCCCCGGGGAAGAGAGTGCTTCTCCAATACGTGGATGATCTGTTGATAGCTGCCGTATCAGAAAGTGAATGTATACTAGCCACCAAAGATCTCTTGCAGTTACTAGAGGAAGCTGGATATAAAGTTTCCAGAGCTAAAGCACAGCTATGCCAAAAAGAAGTGAAATACTTGGGTTTTCGTATCACCCAAGGAAGCAGAAGATTAGGCAGAGAAAGAAAAGAAGCAGTATGCAGAATTCCAACTCCAACAACCAGAAAGCAAGTCAGAGCCTTTCTGGGAGCGGCAGGATATTGCCGAATTTGGATACCCAACTTTGCCCAAATTGCCAAACCACTGTATGAAGCCACAAAAGGAGAAGAGAAGTCACCACTGGAGTGGGGACTTGAGCAGGACACAGCCTTCCAGAAGTTAAAAGAAGAATTGATGTCATCACCAGCACTTGGACTACCAGATGTCCACAAACCTTTTCACTTGTTTGTACATGAAGCACAGGGAAATGCCTTAGGCATGTTGACTCAGAAATTGGGAAATTGGGAACGACCTGTAGCCTACCTGTCGAAACAATTGGACCCTGTGGCCAAAGGATGGCCACCTTGCTTGAGAGCAGTTGCAGCTACAGCACTACTAGTGAGTGAAGCAGACAAACTCACACTAGGACAGAATATACGAGTCACTGTGCCACATGCAGTCCTTGCCCTTATGGAACAAAAAGCAAATTATTGGCTCACCAATTCCCGAATGTTGAAGTACCAGAGCATGTTATGTGAAAACCCACAGATACAACTTGAAGTAAGCCATGCCCTGAATCCAGCCACCTTGATACCTATCAGTGAAGAACTCCCAGAACATGACTGTATCGAAGTCATGGAGACTGTGTTCTCCAGCCGACCCGACTTGACAGATGTGCCCATAGACAATCCTGACCAAACCTATTATGTTGATGGGAGCAGTCTCATCCTTGATGGACGACGCTGTGCCGGATATGCAGTCGTCATTCAACACGAAGTAGTTGAATCATCAGCCCTAGCCTCAGGCACATCAGCCCAGAAAGCCGAATTGATAGCACTCACCAGAGCATTGTTGTTAGGAGAAAAACTTATACTGAATGTATATACAGATTCCAAATATGCCTTCACTACCCTGCATGCCCATGGAGCTCTCTATAAAGAAAGAGGACTCATCACATCCGGAGGAAAATCAGTCAAATATGGTCCCGAAATATTGATGTTACTTGATGCCGTTTGGGCCCCAACACGTGTAGCTGTCATGCATTGCAGAGGACATCAAGCAGGAAAAGGAGAAGTTGCCCGAGGAAATAGGTTTGCAGATGCCTCAGCACGACAAGCAGCTATGACAGGACAAATTGCCCCACAAGCTATGCCAATGCAAGCAGCATTGTTTCCAGTACCTTTGAATCTATGGACCCCACGATATACCACCAAAGAATTGGACTACTATTGTGACAAAGAAAATGGAGTATTGAAAGACGGATGGATTGAGCTGCCACCAGAAGAGGGCAGTCAACCTCCAGGACGAATAGTAATTCCTGAACTGTTAGGACCATCCTTTGTCAAAGCTTTCCACGAAGCCACCCACTATGGGAAGAGTGCTATGGAAAAAGCACTCAGACCACATTTCTACATCCCTCTGATGACAACCATATCAGCTTCAGTAGCACGACAATGTCAAACTTGTGCCAAGAATAATGCCAAGCAAGGCCTTATTACAGCACCCCGAGTTCAGTCAAGAGGTGTGACCCCCATGCACAACCTCCAAGTTGATTTCACCGAAATGCCAAAAGCCAATGGGTACCATTACCTATTAGTATTAGTATGTACTTTCTCTGGGTGGGTAGAAGCATTCCCAACCAGAACTGAGAAAGCCCGAGAAGTTACCAAAGTCTTAATGAGAGAGATTGTTCCCAGATTCGGAATTCCAGCAGTAATAGGGTCAGACAATGGACCCTCATTTGTCTCCCAAGTTACTCAGCAGTTAGCAAAAGCCTTGCAGATACAATGGAAACTCCACACTGCATACAGACCCCAGAGTTCAGGGAAAGTTGAGCGAATGAATCGTACCTTGAAAGCCCAAATGTCTAAGCTTTGTCAGGAGACACAATTGAAGTGGCCCCAAGTGCTCCCCATAGCTTTATTCAGAATACGCTCAGCTCCTGTAAAGTCAACAGGATTTTCCCCTTTTGAAGTTTTGTATGGTAAACCCCCACCAATAGTGCAGGGAATCAAAGGAAGTCTAGCCCAAATTGGTTCAGAAATAACCAGACAAGAACTTCTAGCTCTTAGTTTTGTTCTGCAGACTCTCCATACGTGGATCCAAGACCAGTTGCCTATCAACTTGACGGAACCCTTGCATCCCTACCAGCCTGGTACCTCGGTGTGGATCAAAGATTGGAAGAAGACACCGTTGGAACCCCATTGGAAGGGACCGTACACCGTCATCCTGTCTACCCCAACTGCAGTAAAGGTAGCCGAGATCGACGCCTGGATCCACCACAGCAGAGTCAAGCCCGCCGCCGATCCTGAACCAGAGCAGTGGACAGCAGAACAGCACCCTGATGTACCCTTGCGAGTTACTCTGAGACGGCAACCAGCAGCATAGACACTTCATCACAAGTGCTTTGCAGCAGCCAAGTCTTTCGAAGAGGATTGCTGTTTTCCATGCAGCAACAGCTTTGTTTCAACGAACCCAATTTGTGTGTGATTTGACACACTACTTTGAGACTGCATTGACTAAGCCAGACTTCACAAGCCAACTGAAATTGCTAATAAGTTGGTTAATGTGTACTGGACAACCTGAGGATCTTCAATCAACATTCAGCACCCGTTAAATTGCTTCATTAGCGGACGGGACGAAGAATAATAGAACGTCGTGATCAAGATCAGCAAGCTGAGGATTCAGAAGAACTCCAATCAACATCGACATGCATCTCTACTTTTGCTTTGCTTTGGTTGCCTTCTTTAGAGGTTTTGAACAGACTTATGCTTTACCTCCATGCACTGCCTGCATTACTTCTACTAGAATTGGACTGAAAGTAACTCAGACTTTGCTTTGTCATTCTTACTATACCTGCGAGGGAACAGTAACTCGGTGTATCTATAACACCACTGAACTAAATGTTTGCACTCATGGGAAAATTAAAACATGCTATAATCCGCATCAGAATCCATCCTATTACACGATGGAAATAAGATGGAAGGATGCAGATGGACCTATATTAGCTGCAACGCCACCACTTAAGGACATTACTAAACCTGCTGTTTTGAATTTTGATGCATGCAATGCTATTAATAGAGATAGTTATTCCACCTGTGGTACATGGGAGAAAGCGTATCGAAATGACCATAAGTATATGTGTCCAGAAGGTGCCACGGGATGGAGAAAGTGTACAGGTAAAAAGGAACCAGGCTATAGTACTGCCCCAGCAGCAGACTACTATTGCCCGTATTGGGGATGTGTTTTTTATGCTACCTGGAATACTGGTATAACTGATGAGAAAATAGATAAACGAATGGCTACTTTAATCAAGCCAACCACAAATGATAAATGTCAGAAAGATGCTTGTAACCCCTTACACTTACGTATACACAATCCCCATGCATGGAAACAAGGATATAAGTTTGGTTTACGTATTGCTGGAGGAGCAATAGATCCAGGGACCATTGTGTATATCAGATTGAATACCCAAGCCCACAAGTCATCTAAATATCATATTCATAATACTTTTTATGAAGCCATGCATGTAAATAAGTTTGAGATCCCTCACCCCTCACAGAATTTATTTCTAGAATTAGCCGGAGCAGTAGTATCTAGTCTTAAGATCACAGATTGTTATTTCTGTGGCGGAACCCAAATGGGAGATCAGTGGCCATGGGAAGCCCAAGAATTGAATTATTCCATGATTTACAATCAGACTGAGTTACACAAGACTACCAGTGAATGGGTGTTAGCGCACTCAATCGTTGGACGTCTTTGCTATGCCAGAACTGGACCCCAGTTCACCCAAAAGGTAGGACAGCTGGTCTGTCTTAGCCAAAAGTACTATAATACCACAACCAAGAAGATAGCATGGTGGTCAGGAATTGGACATCCTGAACCTCCTAACCCATTAACCAGATTTCCTGAACTTGCAGGTCTATGGACTAACCTTGCTGAAATCCAAGCCTGGCAAGCCCCACCTGGCCTATATTGGATCTGTGGAAACCGAGCATATGCACAACTCCCGCCACACTGGGGAGGAGCATGTGTCTTAGGAACCATCAGACCTTCTTTCTTCCTTTTAAACACTGAGCATGGAGAACAATTAGGATACCCTGTATACACTACCCACCGACACAAAAGAGCACTAAGACAGAAGAGAGAGGCCTTACAGATAGGCAAGTGGGAGAAATGGCAAGGTGATGATTGGCCACCAGAGAGAATCATTGAATATTATAGACCCGCCACTTGGAATGATGATGGTATGTATGGTTATCGTACCCCAATTTATATGATTAATCGTATTATTCGCTTACAAGCAGTAGTTGAAATAATAACCAATGAAACTAGTCATGCTCTCACGCTTTTAGCTAGACAAAGTACACAGATGCGCACTGCGATATATCAGAACCGCTTAGCACTTGATTATTTGTTAGCAGCTGAAGGAGGAGTATGTGGTAAGCTGAACTTAACCAATTGCTGTTTGAAAATAGATGATAAAGGTCAAGTAGTTGAAGAAATTGCTAAAGATATGCAAAGACATGCTTATGTGCCAGTACAGACGTGGCACTCATTGAAACTTCCTAATTGGTTTGCTAACCTCTTTTCATGGGTGGGAGGATTTAAGACTTTCATCGTATTGGTACTAATCCTTGTTGCTGTTATCTTCTTATTACCATGTTTAATCCCATGTTGTATGCGTTCCATTCATAACACTATTGATAGTACAGTAGAGCGGAAGACCGCAACAAAAATCATGGCTTTATATACAGCCAGTCCTGGTAGAAATCCTTTAGCCAGGATGTGATTCTTCAGAAAGTGATTTAATTCTCACACCTTATTAAGTAATAGGGTGAGATTAATCAAAGGGGGGAATGTGGCAGGTGCAGGCCTGTGACCCACAGTGTCAGAACATGAGCAGGCCAGCATGGCTAGCTTGACCTGTAAATGAGGCCTGTGGAGAGGCATATAGGATTGCACATCCCCCAATATGCTGCTATTGTAAGATAGAACTCAGTAGAAGTATTGAATTAGCTTAGGTAAGCAGAACTGTAGTATTGAAAGATGGAAAAATACAGAAAAACATGTTTAAAAGTTACTGATAAGAAAAAGTACATCTGCAAAGAAATAATTAGGAGTGCTGACAGATGAGTTGCAGAGCCCAGCTCCTCTGCACGTACAAATTGAGAGTGTGAAAGTAACAAGTTGATGAACTGACCTTTGTAATTGGGACTAGAAGGGGGGTATGCAGGTGTCATGCCCACTGGAGGGACATAACTGGATAAACTTATCAGTACCGGGACCAATAGAAGAGGTACGGGAGGTACGGGAGATTACCGGGACCAATGAAATGTTTTTCTATACCTAGAATGGAACAGAAGTCTATAAAAGTTGTTGTAATGCTTGAAAACTTTGCTCAGCCATTTTGAAATTGATTGGTTCGAGACTTGTGCACAAATAAATGATTTGGACCTTCTGAACAGACTCCTGGTATCATTGGTTTGTCTGCGCTTTGCTGCTACAAAACAACTTACATTTCTGCACTCACGATACTCAGTTTAAATCATATGCCTGTTAAAACAGATGCACTTGCAAAAAGTCAAATAATTTTGTTCTAATCTAATTTCAACAGGTATAAGTTCCAATTAAGTGGCACTATAATTTGAAAGGCCTGTCCCTACTTTTAGAAACAGAAACATGATGGCAAATAATGACTATACGGCCTATCCAGTCTGCCCTTCCATACCAATTACTATAGTCCCTTTTTTTTCTTAGAGACCTGTGTTTGTCCCATGCTTTTTTTGAATTCAGATACTGTCCTCATCTCTACCACCTCCACTGGAAGACTATTCCACGCATCCACCATTCTTTCCGTAAAGAAAAACTCTTCCATTTTGTTTTGTTCCATAAACTTACAATGTTAATTTCTCACGACTTACTTCAAAAACTCCACCACCCCACTTCCAATTTGCTTTAACTGACTAATTCAAAAATTAAAGTGACATATTTCTTGCAGACATATGATATCTGCATCTGATAGCCAAGTTGCAGTAATACTGAGAACATGTCTGTCTTGTTTTTTACTGACCATGTATTAACAAAAGCAACAGAATATTCTGTATTCATATCAGCAGGTTAAACTGAAGTTGTACTTAACTAAATTTGCAACTCAATTGGAAATAAAAAAATGCCTCTGCATCTTCTTTGACTTTCTGGGTAAACCAGCATAAATCCCATTCCCAATTACTACTTAGGGAGGAATCGTTGGAACTATTGGAGTAGAAGAATAACCTAGTGGTTAGAGCAACAGCCTAACACACAAGCGATCACAATTTGATTCCCACTGGCACTCTTTCTGACCTTGGGCAAGTCCCTTTACCCTTCATTGGCTTGGAAGAAAAGGCCTGGCAATCTGCTTCTGGTCATACTTTGCCAAGACAACCCAGGGGCTGCTGGGTTGCCAGGAGTCAGCATTGACTTCAGAGCACTTAAAAAATAAAAATTGCCTCTATTAATACATTCCTCATTATAATGGGGGTCAATTGTGATAAGAATATAAGATATGCCATAATGAGTCAGAGCAAGGGTCCATCAAGGCCAGTATCCTGTTTTCAGCAGTGGCCAATCTAGGTCACAAATACCTGTCAGATTCCCAAAAAGGTACACAGATCCCATGCTTCTTATCCCAGGGGTAAGCAGTGGGTTTCCCTGGTTCTCTTTAGAAACATGACAGCAGAAAAGACCATATGGCCTATCTAGTCTGCCCTTCCATATCAACTACAATAGTCCCCTTTTTTCCTTTAGAGATCTTCTGTGTTTGTCCCATGCTTTCATGAATTCAGATACTCTCCTGGTCTCTACTACCTCCACTGGGAGACTATTCAACGCATCTACCACTCTTTCGGAAAATAAATATTTCCTCATAATCCTGAGTCTATCCACTTTCACCCTCATCCTATGTCCCCTCATAGCAGAACTTGTTTTCAATCGAAAGAGGCTCTCCTCATGTGCATTTATGCCACGGAGATATTTAAATGTCTCGATCATATCTCCTCTATTCCGCCTTTCCTCTGACATATGTATACATATTAAAATCTTTAAATTTGTCCCTGTATGATTTATAATGAAGACCACTAACCATTTTAGTAGCCACCCTCTGCACCGACCCCATCCTGTTTTTATCTTTTTGAAGGTGTGGTCTCCAGAATTGCACACAATACTCCAAAAGAGGTCACACCAGAGACTTATACAGAGTCACTATCACCTCCTTTTTTCTGCTGGTCATTCCTCTCCCTATGCACCCAAGCATCCTTCTGATTTTCACTGTCATCTTTTCTACCTGTTTAGCCATCTTAAGATCATCAGAAACAATCACTCCCAGGTCCCGCCCCTATACTGTAATAGTGGTTTATGGACTTTTCCTCCAGGAACTTGTGCAAACCTCTTTTAAACCCAGCTACACCTACAACGTTTACTGGTAATGAATTCTGGAGTTTGATTATGCTTTCAGTGAAAAATATTTTCTCCAATTAGTCTTAAATGTGCTACATTGTAGCTTCATTGCGTGTCCACTAGTCTTTCTACTTTTTGAAGGAGTAAACAACCAGTCTATGTTTACCTGTTCCACTCCGCTCATTATTTTAAAAACCTCTATCTTATCTCCCCTCAGCCATCTTTTTACCATACATTGAGCACAAATTCAGCCTCCTGAAGACCATACAAAGGAATGCACAAAGGGGCATGCCCTTTTGTTGCATCCTTTCATTGTTGTGCCTGTGGCAGCATTTTCATGCTGAGCCAGGGCCGGCCCATCCATTGTTAGAGAATGTTGTATGCTTAGGGCCACACACTTCAGGGAGTCCTGCACCAACAACATCCAGCACATGTTGTTCAGCTCCCAGCAGGCCCCGGTGCACCTCTCTACTGTGACTCCCAGCATTCCCTGGCGCACCTTCCTACAGCAGCTCCCAGCAGGCCCCGGCTCACCTCTCCACAACCGCTGAAGTGAAGAGTGCTGTTTTTCTTCACTGTGGCAGCTGTGTTCTAATGTAGGCAGCTGGTGCGCTGAGTGCCGGGACACAGGAAATGTCCTTTGACCTCCAGCGTGCCAGAGGAAATGGGCTGATGGGGGGGGGGGCTTGAACTGGAAATGGGCTGATGGGGGGCTAGGACTGGAAATGGGCTGATGGGGGGCTAGGATAGGTCTGGAAAAAGCTGATAGGGAAGCTGGGACTGGAAATGGGCTGATGGGGGGCCTAGGATTGGAAATGGCTGATGGGGAGCTTGAAATGGAAATGGGCTGATGGAGGTGCTTCGACTGAAAATGGGCTAATGGGGGTGGGGCTAGGATAGGACTGGAAATGGCTGATGGGGGGGCTAGGACTGGAAATGGGCTGATGGGGGGCTTGAACTGGAAATGGACTGATTGGGGGCTAGGATAGGACTGGAAATAGCTGATGGGGGAGCTAGGACTGGCAATGGGCTGATGGAGAGGCTAGGATACGACTGGAAATGAGCTGATGGGGGACTAGGATAGGACTGGAAAGGGCTGATGGGGGGCTAGGATTGGAAATGGGCTGATATAGGGGCTAGAATAGGACTGGGAATTGGCTGATGGGGGCTAGGATAGAAAATGGGCTGATGGGGGGCTAGGCTAGGACTGGAATGGCTAGGATTGGAAATGGGCTGAAGGGGGACTAGGATAGGATTGGAAATGGCTGATGGGAGGGATAGACTGGAAATGGACTGATGGAGGGCTAGGCTAGGACTGGAAAGGGCTGATGGGGAGTTAGGACTGAAATTGGGCTGATGGGGGGCTAGGATAGGACTGGCAAGGGCTGATGGGGGACTAGGATTGGAAATGGGCTGATGGGGGGCTAGGACTGGAAATGGACTGATGCGGAGGGATGGGAGAATGGGATTAGAAGGGGGCAGATGCTGGATGGGGCTGGAACTAGAAAGAAGCTGATGTTGGGGGAGGACTAGAGGGGCTGGGGGAGTGATGATGGAGAGGGGAAAAGATATTTTGTGTGGGAGGGAAGAAAAATGTACGATTGGCCGGGTACTGGGAGAGTAACTGGGGATTGAGGATGGATGGGTGAAATTTGAGAGGATGAGAAAGGAATAAAGAAAGAAATGGAGGAAAGAGCAAAAGGGGAAAGATTAGTATGTTAAAGCAGATGTAGAGAGAGAATGGAAAAAAACTAGAAGAGAGAAGAAAGGACAAATGGGCATCTGACAATGGAGAGTTAGCAGAAGACAAGAAGAAACCAGAAGAAAGTGACAGGAGCAATTGCAACTGAAAAATAAAATGCACAAACAACAAAAGGTAGAAAAATACTTTTTTATTTTGAATTTATTAACTTGAATATGTCAGCTCTGGGCAATGTGCATTGTTAACGTCCTTGCGTTTTGTTTATACAAGAGGAAATTAATTTATATTTTTATTTCTCCAGTGTTGTTGTAAATTCTAAGTTTGGGTTTTGGAGTTCCTAGTTTAGTTATTCTTTTCCTATTTCTAAATTGTGATCCCTTGTTCTTAGTTTGGTGACAGTCTATGTTCTGCATGTGTAACCGAGCTGAGATATTCTGTTTATGTTGTTTCTATTTGACAATGCCACTTGTTCTCTTTCCCCAGTAGGAGATGTATTGGTATTCTGTGAGATGTATTGGTTTAATATTTGCAGTTTTACCTTTTGATAGGTAGGGTTTGGTGCTTTGTGAGTCCTGGTAGTGCTGTTATGATATGGTGGGTTTGCTATGGGTTCTAAATGGGCAGTGTTTGTAATACTTCCCAATGTGCCTGGCGGTTGGCACTGGAGTATAGTAATGTAGAAATCTGATAATCTTTCTTTATCCATACACTCATTAAGAGGCATGTTTACTAAAAGTTAGTGCACGTTAACATTCTGCAATAGGTTATGCAAATGAGGCCCCACAATGAGTCTCTGCACATGGCCCCGCACCCTCCTTGGGTCGCCCCTGTGCTGAACAATAGTGATGTCACAAAAGGGACAGGGCTTATGATCTACTTCAGCCCCGTTCTCATTTAAAGACCAGAAACCTGGAATAGACCCCACTCCAAAGGAATATTCTTAAGATTCCAACCTAGGGTCCATCACTCTAGACCTCACTCCTTTTCCTGCACTGCCTAAGGAGAAAAACAGAAATTTCTGGGCTATCTTTCTATATTAGATTCAACCAACTTCATTGGGGAGTTTTAGAATAATAGCAATCACCTCTCCGACCTCAGGGCTATGTATCTATAGGGACACACAGAAGCTAATATTCATCAAACTAGTAGCTAGAAAAGTTATCTGGAAGATTTGACTGCATATTCTGTGGGATATAATCAGATTGTTCTCCCACTGAATATAACAGGTTAAAGTTCTCTGGATAACTTAAATGTGGAGCTTCTGTTCATGAAGCCAGACTTGCCTGGATAAGTTTAGCCATAGGTCCCGATTCGCGTCTGTTGTTTTTTTTTTTTTTGTGATATAAACTGTAGATGGTGGGATGACTTGGAAGGGCGTTTTTATGTTATAGCATGGTCTATTTTGGTTAACCATGCAATTTGTTCTTTGGTTGTTTTTATTATTCCTGGTTGGTTTTGTATGTGGTTTACTTTGGGTGTGTAAATGTCATTTTAAGAGGGGATATTCAAAGCCATTTACGTGGTTTGCAGACCTGAGTGATTTTTTAAATCTTCCATGGATCACTTCAGATTTATTTATTTAATAATTCTTCTAAACCACTTCACCTGCCAGACAAAGTGGTTTACAATAAACAAAATGCATAACTTTTATATAGAACATGAAGTTTAACAATATAATATTAACCCTTTCAAGGCCTCCTTTAAATTTTTAATCCACATTCTGCAGCCGGGTTAATTCTTTCATATTTCAGGAAAATTTTGCCCGTCTTATTCAATATGTTCTAATAGTGATCTTCCTTCTGCTATGGTCATGTATTATATACCATTTGATAGGAATATTTAGTCAGAATTTTGGATCCCAAGAGTTTCGGGCTCGGCCTGGAAAGGGTTAATAAAATAGCATTATTAATGTGGTGTAATTAAGGAAGGGGATTGAAATGAGGATGGGCATTTGGTATAATTATATACAATCATGGAACATTGGAAGAAGACTGTTTAAGACTATTTATGAAGGGGGGTGGGGATCATTTGGCATGTTGTTTTCTGTTCATATGTGTAAGATCAAGCTGTTTGGTTGGGGGAAATGGACTGGGTTGAATTTGTTCCAAAGTTCAGGAAAGTGGTTTATATGCACTGTAAATAAAACAAATACAATTCATAAAGTAAATAAATAATAGGCAATAGCTCAATATGAAGGAAATTCTGGCCTTTTTAAAATGGGCACAAGCAATCTTTAGAAATCTAAGAAGATGCCTCTCTTCTTCCTACAGGGTTTAGTTTTGGAATACTCAAGCTAAAAAATGTGAGACCTTTTCAGCTATTTTATTTCATTCTCCCTGACAAATGGGGGACTGATGCAGTTACGTTGCGTTAGACCCATGCACTAAAGCTCAGCACATAGTTTTCCATTACAGGTCTAACACAGGAAGTTTTCTCCCTAGTGCTGTAAGCACAAGTATGCAAATCGGGCTGTATGCTAAAACTATGTGCTGACATGAGACAGCAAGGACTAGCCACAGCTATATCATCTCCCACCACACCTTTGAAAGGGATGTTATTCTGTGCATAGCAATTTTTACACTATTATTTATGCGCAGATGTTATACATATGCAGCGCCGAACTGCCATACACAATGCGGCACACAACATTTGTGCATATGAAGGAATTTATTTATTTAGCAATGCTTATATACTGCTTTTCACTAGGTCAAAGCAGTGTACATTCAGGTATGGTATATATATGGTGGCGGTGCCTCTATATCTTTCTGCTGCCTTTGATCTGGTGGACCATTCTCTTCTTCTCTCCAGACTGCGGGATGCGGGTCTTCGGGGCACTGGTTCCACTCTTTCTTGCACTCCTGATCCTTTGCTGTCACTTCGGTCTCTTCCACTACAGATCATTTTCCCCTTGTCTGCGGTGTCCCACAGGGCTCAATATTGGCTCCTTTACCGTTCAACATATTTCTGGCTCCTCTGGCTTTATTAATCCAGCAATCAGGCATCTTGGCATATTTTTATGCCGATGACATTTTTCTTTTACACCACACCTCCTCCTCTCATCCGGACATCACCCCTCTCAATGAATGTCTATCCTTGGTCTCTACATGGCTTTCCACAAACTGCGATACACAAGAAGCAAGAGTGGAGGATGAACACAGATGCTTTATTGAATCCCCAACGCGTTTCGGCAGATGCCTTCTTCGGGGGGAGGTAATTAAAACACTGCGGGTACAAAGACCCTGATGGTAGATCCTCTTATATTGTAGCTATCACCATGAACTGGAACCAATAGGCTCTTGCAAAAGAAAACTGTAGATTATCTAATGAAATCAACAAAGGAACCGCGTTGCTCAGCATGCAAACATTGTACCCGCAGTGTTTTAATTATCCTCCCCCCGAAGAAGGCATCTGCCGAAACGCGTTGGGGATTCAATAAAGCATCTGTGTTCATCCTCCACTCTTGCTTCTTGTGTATCGTTTGTTGGTTTTGCAAGAGGGCCTTGCTCTTCTTGTGCTTTCCACAAACTGCCTCATCCTTAACATCTCCAAAACGGCCGCTATTTGGTTCTCTCACAGCTCTACTTGCCCATCGCTTGCCCCTTCTTTTTCAGGTGTCCCAATCTCTCTGGTGTCTAAGCTCCGTTATCTTGGCATCCTCCTTGACAGTACTCTTTCATTCAATGATCATATTTCCCAAGTTTTCCGGCGCTCCTTTTTCTGTCTCCGGCGTATTCGCCCCATCAGACCATTTCTCTCCCCTCAGACTTTGATCACTGTCCTTCTCTCACTGGTCATCACTAGACTTGATTTTTGTAACTCCATATTTGCCGGTATTCCTCAATATCAACGTCGTCGATTACAATTACTACAAAATACTGCAGCCCGGATGGCATCTCATGCCTCTTCCCGGGATCATATCACTCCAATCCTACAACACCTTCATTCGCTGCCGATAAATTTCCGAATACAGTTCAAGATCCTCACTTTGGCACTGTCGTCAGCACTCCCTAGTGGCCAGTGGCTGTAAGGGTAGGCTGAGCATTTTTATTGTTTCAAGGAGGAAAGGGCTCTTTAAGGCCAAGTGCAGGTTGGTCTTTGTAGTCCAGCTCCTTGTGTGAACAAATTGTATAAGCCAAATAGAGGGTATTAAGGCTTTTATTTCCCCTTTAACGCAAAGGCTCAGTAAGGCACAGAAATAAAGAAAGTCCTTTCTTTCAGGGTTTCACCAAACATAAGCAAGAAGAAAAATTGTTACAAGTTTCACAGTTGATTGGAGAGATTAACTGAAAGATTCTCTTACTTCAGAGCAACTTAAATAAGCAAAACAGTTCTCTGGCATTTAGCACAAAACAGGAGCATTCTCAAAGCAAAAAGGTCTGTTCAATTCACAGTTCTGCTAGTGACTCAAGGCTGCTAGCAATACACAAGGTACAATCCATAAATTCATCTGGAGGCATGGGAATAGGGTTCTCTAGGTCTATTTCCATGGACTCTGGGTCACTGGCCTCTCCCTCTGAATTGGATGTCTCCCTTGCTGTTATACTTTCCCAGACTCTGTCTCTGTTTGCTTGTTTCCAATAGGGCTGTTCTAAGGCTCCCAAACGAACATGGCCTGTTCTTCTGCCCTTAAATACTGGTTTGTAAAGCTCTGACTTGTTTCCTTTTCTCCTGCACTGAGCATCTGTTCCACCAGAGCTTCTAGGAGATAAACTTTATTTTATAAATGAAGTGGCACCATAGCTGGGCTTCCTCCTATAGCCGGTATAACTGGAGCTTTCTCTCTGAGGCACCTCTCTCTGGAAACAGGCTTTCTCTTAGAACCTTCTGATCAGTGCTTTACCTTTCTGTAGTTCAGGAAAACCTGGTGAGGAATCTGGATTTCCTTGCTTCTGGGTAAAAGTAGCTCTGCTATCAGAACCTTTCCTTCTTGTACCTCTTAATCCTGATTCAGACTCCTCCGGTGAGTGTAGGCCTCTCTCAAAGCATGGCTTTCTCCTCCCAAGCTCTTTGCCTCTGTGGTCCTCTGCTACCGAGTCTCTCTCCAGACTGACTCTCCTCGAGCTGTCTTTCTTTCTGACTTTCTCTGCTCCTTTTCCAGCACTTACTATTCTGGGCGTTCTGCTTGATCCAGCTATGCTGCTTGGGCTGGAGGTGTCACTCCTTCCGTCTGAAGTGCTTCTCCTGGCAATCTCTCTCTGGACTGTCCCTCTCTGGACTACTTTCCTCCAGACTGCTTCCCTCTGGACCGGTTTCTTCTGCTGGCCTGCTTTCCTCTGGACTGGTTCCTCCTGCTGGCCTGCTTTCCTCTGGACCGGTTCCTCCTGCTGGCCTACTTTCCTCTGAACTGCCTTTCTCTTATAAAGGCATTCTACCTTTGAGTTTCCCGGGCTTGTTGTCAGGTGCAGCTGATTAGCTCTTACATAATCAGTGGCTGGGTGTGTTAACTCAGCCTCAGTAGTTTTGCTCCTGCTCCCTGTAGCTGGGCTGCAAGGTAATTGTATCTTCTGCACATCAACGGCTCTGTTAAAGACAGGGTTTCTTTCTAAGTCTGCACTCAGTAGTTTCAGCTTCATGAGAGTACACAATTTATTTATTTATTTATTTAGACAGTTTTGTATACCGCCTTATCCTTCAATCAAAGCGGTCACAACACAATTGGGGGATACATTTAACACGCAGGGATATGAGACACATACACTAATACTTACAGGGAACATGGGCAATGGAGGGTTAAGTGGCTTGCCAAAGACCACAAGGAGCATCTGTGGGACTAGAAACCCCAGTCCTTCTGGCCCAAGGTTGCTGTCCTCTGGTGGGATTTGAACCTCCGACCTTCCGGCCTGAAGTACCTTGCCCCAACCACTAGGCTACTCCTCCTCCCTGCCATTTACTCACACAGACCTCAGTACTTAGTTGACTTACTAATATTCCATACAACTACTCGTGGTCTCCGCTCTGTCCACATTAACCGTCTCTATATCCCCTCACAAGCTCAGCTTCAATCAACCAGACAGTCAGCTTTCTTTTACCTCGGTCCCTCCCTGTGGAACTCTCTGCCCACCACCCTTTGACTAGAAGAGTCTTACCCCAAGTTTCATTCCCTCCTTAAAACCCACCTCTTTTCCTCTGCCTTTAACCTTCCCCCATGATTTCTCGATTCCCCACTCCCTACCTCTACTGAATTGTATTGTTTATTTTTCCTTTTTCCTCTCTCACTTTTCTTTATATTGATTGTAATTTCCTTTTCCTTTCTGATGTAACGGGGGCGGTATATCAAAAGTTTTAATAAACATATTTCCCTTGTCCCCAAAGGGCTCACAATCTACATTTTGTACCTAAGGCAACAGAGAGTTAAGTGGTTTGCCCAAGGCCACAAGGAGCACCTGTGGGACTAGAAACCCCACTTCCTCCAGCTTGAGGTTGCTGTCCTCCAGTAGGATTTGAACCTCCAGCTCTCCAGCCTGAGGCAACTTGTCCCAACCACTAGGCTTCAAGGCACAGCATAGTATTCCAGCATATGCTTCAGAAGAAACAGGCATAAACTCCTCATTTTTGCTGAGTGCAGAACAACGAAATACTCTTTACTCCTCTTCAGATCATGTGTGAAAATACTGCCCTTGTACTCAGCCTCCTGGTCTTCTGCAAACTTCTCTGAATCAGCATTGCATAGCGAATTGTCTCATTACCATCAATTTACATGAATTTAAATGTACTGTGTGCTGCCATCTGCTTGGAGGCTTTGCACACAGCTAGCTGGTGCGTTGGCAGCGCAAAACATTGTGTGCTAAATCTGAGATAACCTGTACAAAGTCTTGTGTACTTTAAATAAGTAAGGCAGTGGTTGGTCATACGACTCTCTAGTGCTTGGCTTTTACATTTAAGTCTTCATCAGCTGTGGTTCAGTCAGTTCTGTTTTTTTACTTCTTGTTTCAAAATATTGAAAAGCGAGAACAGATTCACCTGCTCCCTATCCCTTGAAGGCAGGTAATCACCCTACATTTTGGGAAAGTGAGGCATAGGAATGTGCATGGCTTCTTTGCAGATTTCCTAAATTGTTGCCAATTTTCATATAGTTTTTGTGGTTTTTAACACATTTATTTATTTTATTTTATTTTATTTATTTAACAATCTCTTATATACCGCAGCTTCCTAAGATCAGCTGCGGTTCACAAATAACAACAGGCAACAAATCATGGATTTGTTTTACATATAACGTCATATAACTATAACCAATGTACAGTAAACAGAAATGTTGAACAGATAGCACTGAACAGTGCAACACTATATACATTATGTACATTATATACATTATGTACATTAACAATATATTTTAATCGTGCCTTGCATGCATGCTAGGACTTTTTTTGCACATGCTAATCGATTGGATATGCATTAATTTGTAGGTATATGCACAATGCACATACAAGCGATTTGTGTGCACAAAAAAATGTTTAGGCACCCAACAAACTAAACACGTGCTAATGAACACACATCCCAAGCGCAGTACATACTATTAATTCGGATGTTATGATCATATCAGGGAACTTATTAGATCAGGCAGGCACTACAGATGAAGGCACATCAGTGAAGAAGCAGCACAGCACAGGACATTAATTGATTAAGAAATCGGGCCTTACAGATAGAAATAATCTTATTCTTGTGGCATTGCAATACTGAGAACTCCAGTGCTAAAACCCTCTAATCCCTCAGATGAGCACTCAGCAATTACAAGCCCCCTTCCTTTATTTATTTATTTATTTTTATTTTTTATATACCGCGCTATTGAAATCAGCTCGGTTTACATTAAAACTGAACAAAACTTCCTTCTTTGTAACCCTCCTTTCCTAAAGATGCTTTGCTTTGCTGTTCTCTGGATAAAGGCTTTCTAGTCAGAAAATGTGCATTTTCATTTATCTGCTAGAAGATCTACAAGCACTGAGAAGTTCCCACAGATTCTGTGTCTGTTTTGACTATACTTTCTGCTTCTCTATCAGGGCTTAAAAGGATCTTTTATATATTATTCATTTATTCAACTTTATACATGGGAGGGGGGTCAATATTTAAAAGGACATATGCAGTTAGCATTAGGTGTTAATTACTCAAGCCCTTTCTTTGAAAATTTACTTCAGCCAGCCATAACTTTTAAAGTAGAATGAGCAGCGTTCCAGTGGCAGGGCTTAAAGTTATCCAGATAACAGCAATATCAGCTCTTATGCAGATAAAGTAACTCTGCCCATTTAATATCACCACACAAACAGCAGTGCTAGCTTAAATGGATAAATTACTGGGTTACGTTTAGGGGCCATCCTCATCTCATGGGTTGAGCTCTGCACTTTGACCTTAGTCAAAACGAGATTGTGAAATAAGGACAATCACTGTATAGTATATATTACCCAATAATGAGTATCAGTATCCTAGAAATTTCCAAGCATTCTGCAGGAGATACACTGATTTTTCTGCTGAATGTATTGGAGATTCCTGAAAAACACGGAATACGTAGGCTTACAATGTCAATGGCTTTTAACAGAGTGGAATTACAGGTGCTGAATGATGAGGATTTGAAGGGTATGCAAAAGCAGCTATTGCCTCCCGTGACCATCAAACCTAGATACAACTTAAAAACCAAGGGCCTGAGATGATCACTGAACCTAGATTCTCCTGCTTCACTGATGCAAAGCATTTTGGAAATAGGAAAGAACTCAAAGTACACAAAATATTGAAATGGATGTTAAATTTGCAATTAAATAGGTCAGGGAGTCGGGTTGTAGCCATTCTAATGAATTTTCTTTTACTTCATGTCACTTTCTTGGCCTGGTAATGTACTTTCAGTCAGGTCTTGTCAAGAAAACCCAGAGGCTGGGCTGCCAGTAGTCAGCAATGACTCGATGGCACACATGCACTCTCTTGCTCATCTCAGTTTCCTTCCCCTCAAAGATGGGTTTTGGGGAAACGCACACCAAGCTGTGGAAATTCACAATGGATAGCTCTCTCCTGAGCTGAATAAATCTGCACAGCTCTGGGTCATTTTAAGTTGAAGGGTCCTTTTCTTGACATTAGACCTTCTTGAGAATCTGGGAGCTCAGGACTGAAGGCACTGACACTGTTATCCTGCCCTTCCTGCATGCATTATTTTATGATATGAAAACTGGCACTACCTGCAGTCTATACAAGGTGTACATGCAGATAGCACAGAGCAAAGTTAACACAAGACTATATAGAGATGTCTAATTAACACAAGTCACACCAGCGCTCCCAGAAAAGGATATTTCCCACTGTTATGAGTTGAGTCTCAGTGGGACATCGCATAATGATCTCATTGTCCTCATCCGAAGAAGCATGTCATCCAAGGACATGAATTCAATCCAATGCAGGATGACAAACGGCAGAGTGCATCTGAAATCCAGGGCTGGGCTCTCACCTCATGTCACGGCAATGTAGGCAATGTAGACAGTGCTATGTCCACTAAAATAATTCCCTGTCACCAGATCTGAATAGGTGCAGCAAATACAAATTCACTCATGTCCCACATCAGTTTCTTCACAGACGTATCTTAATTAATCGACTTAATCTTTCATCTCCTCTCCCTTGCAACTGCTGCCTTCCCAGAGCATTACTCACTCTGACGGGAACCATCTCATGTTGTACATGCCTGAATAGGCTGTGAATGGCTAAAGCCAATCAACGGGTTCTTTAAAACTATTTACCACCAGTTCTGAGGAACCTTAACAAGTATCTTCAAAAATCTTTCACTTTTACCAAGCAAAACTAAACCAACATAGTCCAGATCATCTTTTTCACAGTGCGAGCTCTCAGCTTACTAGGTTTTGCCAGCAAGCCTCTGGGTTGGTCTTTGCATTTTATCCTAAGGTTTGTAATAGAGTAGGTTAATAATATAGAAGCCGATTCAAAGGTGTTATCTGGATAGCCCATAGGAGGTATCTGGATAAGGGCACTGAGTAAGATATTCAGATAGCATAGTTGAATATCTCCACAGACTGTTCCGGCACTAACCGGTTAGTTTAGGGGCGGTCCGTGTACAGCTGCTATTCAGATAAGTGCCAAACCTATCCGTGTAGTGATGATTTTCAGTTGGCACTTATCCAAGTAACTTAAGTTGTATGAAAAGCAAGCCTAAGTTGCTATCCGGATAAGTGCAAATGGAAAATCGTGCTATCTAATAAGGTCGGCATTAATGGAGATAGCAGCACTCAACTCCGATATTCAGCAATAGCCACTGTCCGGATAATGTCACTGAATATCTGGCCAGTATCTAAGTCCCAGAGCTGACCGCTGTGGTATTCAAATATCAAGCCCTTTTGAAAATCAATTCCATCGGAAAAGATGTCAGATGAATACCAAATGGCCCATCTAGTCTGCCCAGTAAGGTGGTTAGGGTTGTAAGTGCCACACTGTGCAGGTTATCCTCCAGTGACTTCATTTAGGAATGTAACTTCTGCCCCATACAGGTTACCCCTGTCTCTTCTTTGAAGTGTTGTTCTGAGCTCAGATGCCCAGTGTTTGGTTTCCATCTGCTTGCCATTAAGCCAACCTCTGTGTTTTTGCCATGCCTTTTTGAATACCATTACTATTTTTATCTCATCAGCCCCTCACCACCACCTCTGAGATGACAACCCAGGCACATTACAGGAACAGGTGCACCAAAGGTGATGTTGTAAAGCTTTATTAAAACACCAACGTGTTTTGGCTGGACACCTTCTTCAGGGGGCATACACCTCAAAAAATACATAAACAATAAATAAATCATATACGTAAAAAAACATAATGAAAATAATCATAAAATGAATCATCAAGGCTAAAATTCATAGAGACAGACACATGGAAGTAGAACCATAAATGAACAATTATACATAAAGTATAAAATAAAACCATGATGCTTAAAACCATATTTAAAAAACATACATAAAATAGTTAAAGCACAGATTGCAGCACCGTAATAAACATTTTACAGTATAACCACAAAGGTAAAAAAAGAAGTGGACCAAGAAGAACAATAAAAGCAAAAAATATTGAGAGCTGAACACAATGTATCCTTGTAGGAGAGGGACGAGGAGGACAGAGAGCTTATTGCCAAGGTGCCAACCAGTGAAGCTTTATAAACCAAATTTAACATAAAGCCCTATGATGTATGGAAGTACTTAAAATCACCCATGTGAGACGTATCGAATAAACCTTATGTGTAAAAACTCAATATGTAGAAAACTATATAAAACTATGCAAACTTACAAAACCAATGAGTAACACAGAGGTTGCTCCTAAAGATGAAAGTTTAGTCTAAAATGTAAGATACCATAAAGGATCCATAAACCACCTTTGTCAATAGCAATAAAAAAGAAAAGAAAGCGTACTTGCTTTATATTTCAAAACTACAGGGTTTGGCAAGAGAGTTCAAAGTGAAGTCACCTGATCTTTTAAAGAGAGGCCATGCTAAAAGAGTCAGGGTCAAAAATCAGGAAAACGCATAGTTTGAAAGTATAGATAAAATACTAACGGGGCTTATGTTAAAAAAACTACGGTTCTGCATAAATTAAGCTTTATCTAAAACTGAAAAAATATGCGGAAGTACTTTGGTTGCTTTTCTCTGACCACCTCTAGCCTCTTTATATCCTTTCTGAGATATGGCCTCTAAAATAAACAGAGTATTCAAGTGAGATCTCACCAAAAATCTGTACAGGGATATAATCACCTCCTTCTTTCTGTTGCTTATGTTTTTCTCTTCAGCCCAGTGTCCTTCTAGCTTTGGCCACCACCTTGATATACAGGGTGGCCCAAAAAAAGTGAGAACATCTCGTAAATTAAAAGCTTAAATAGTTTACTTATTTACCTTTTTTAGCTATATAACGTCTTTATTTCGACAATTTCCAGTCGCCATCTTTTTTTTTTTTAATTTGTCAATCGTTTACATCTGTCTTTTTGAATTTTTATATGCTACGAAATGTTCTCATGTTTTTTGGGCCACCCTGTATAGGCGTGGAGTAGATGCCACACTATTTATGGAAGAATGTGTTTGTACGAAACTAGCAAAAGTGAAAATGTAGAAAGTAATGAGGCCAGTTGAGACACATCTTGTGATAGTAAAGGAACTCAGAGACGTTTTGGCAGGTCTGTTAAAGCATCTATTCAACAGATCCTTGGAGACTAGATAGTTGTGCAGGACCAGAGAAGAGTGGATGTTGTCTGTTGTCATAAAAGTGGTAACAGAGACAAGTAAGGTAGTTACAGGCCAGCTGATCAAAGCTCAGTGATGAGAAACTTAATGGAGACTCTCAAAGGACATGATAATAAAGTATCTAGAATTCAGAAGGTTTCACAACCCAAGGCAACAGGCTTTGATCAGAAAAATATTATGTCAAACAAATCTTATCAATTTATTTGATTAGCTAACTAGAGAATTTGATCAAACATATGCACTGGAGGTTGTAGACTTAAATTTTAGCAAAACCTTTAATACTGTCCTGCATAGGAGAATCACAAGTAAACTGAGCAGCCTGGGGTGGACTCCAAGATTGTAGACTGACCACAATTTATTCTCAGGATCTTCACTTACTGAGTTAGTCATTCTTGTCTTTGCCCTTCTCCAGGCCAGTTCCAGATTCCAATCTTTCCACTTTGCTGCACTGTACACTTGGAATAGACCTCCTGAATTAGTTCAAGATACTCTCTCTCGGGCCTGATGCAAATTCCAGCCTTTGTGAGGTTGTATTTAAATCTTAACCTTTATTTTCTTGTTCATACCGGTGTTGTGCTTAATCATTTTCCATAATAAAAGAAATTCCCTAATTCTCTTACCCATGCATGTATCCAGCACGAAAGCCTGCACATGGGTGCAGGCTTGGGCCATAGAGTGTAGTGGAGAAACATGCCCCCGTTAATAACTGTGAGACACGGGTAAACGCTGCGATCATTTTGCGCTCACTGTATTCTTTCTGGAAAGTTGCAATTTTCGATCCATTCCATCTCTGCGATATACTTGTGGATACCTCCAATGGCCTCCTCGGTTAAACCATGTATCCCCTAAGCTGCTCTTCTCACTGACAGTGTTGTGCTGATGCAAACTAGACATAAATACTGATGATACATAAATGTTGATGCAAACTAGACTATATACAGTATACTAGTCTGTTTCATGCCCAGAACACTGCAAAGTAATCTCAGTGCACTCTAAGATATTATAAGATCAAATAAGTAATAACATGTTTATCATGACATACCTTGCATCAAAACATACATGGCAATATAACAACTCCTCACTTTGCATTGGTCATCTCTAAAAATACTCTTTAAAATGTTAAGTATGGACCCTTACCAACCTCACAAAAACCTAAACTAACTTTGCAATTTCCCAAAGGATGCATTGTATTGCTGAGCGACATAACTATGCTCTTCTAATGCCTATGGCTGTCTGGCTATGGCATGTGTTTCCTACATCTCTGGGTACTGGCATTTCTCACAGCAGCTCCCTACATGAGGCTACACCTGTCCCATACAAGGTCCACTCTCTGTCCTGGCTTATGTTAGTCTGTATACATCTACTATCTGTGGGGCAACCCTGCCTGCCTTCTCACAGTCTGCTTTGTGGCACTGCTCCCCTGGTCAGGCCTGTGTGGCATGGAAGGGGGTATCCCTGTGCCATCATACCAAGTAGCCAGCTTCCATATATTTCACTACTCTCGCAGCTTGCATAGATCCTGGACTGGGTAAGGATGTAGACTTCATGGCACAATCTGTGGAATGTTGGCACAACAGCTGTCAGGTCTCCCAGTGCCTGGCACAGCTGCTGTATGGCTGCTCCATCACAGTGGCACTTGGTGTCACTGTGTTCCTCCATAAGGTCCAGGTACTGGCTAGGCATTTATGTCCCCCCTGAATTGCAGATCAGCATACCAGATCCTCCCAGGCAACCTTCAAACCACACACACACACTCTCTCACTAGCAGGGACAAATTGAAGAACACAGCAGAATATTTTCTAAGTACTGGCCTTATTCCATGTCTCCAGCAGAAATAATGGACATGTCTTCAGGGAAGTCTAAAAATGTACACGGGCCTTTCCAAAATACATTATACTCGTCTGCGGAAAACCACGCTCCCATTGCGCCCCTCCTGGGCACGTTCTGACATCCCCGTGCAAGCTTCATGGACGTGCATAGATGCTGTGTACCGGAATACAGTCATAGATGTTTTCGAGAGATACACGTTTCCCGTGCACGTGCAAATGGCTTGTTTGGGATCTAGAATGACCTCCTTACTCATGAAAAAAATAACAAGTGAAGAGTCAGTGTATTTCAGTGAACCTGTTGAATTCCTCTATGATAGCATCTTCAGGCATACATTTTGGCTGCAGCAAACACTTCATTAGCCTGGAGGTTCATTATTATTTATTTAATTAATCATTTACTGAATTTTATTTAAAACACTTAGGGGCTTGTTTACAAAGCCGCGGTAGCGGTTCGCGGTCGTTATCGGAGCCGCGGCCGCATTGAAATCAATGGGGTCGCGGCTCCGATAACGATCGCGAACCGCTACCGCAGCTTTGTAAACAAGCCCCTTACTGTTGTTGCTAAGTGCCGTCGAGTCGGAGTCGACTCATGGCGACCCTCTGGATAGCTATCCTAAATTGCGTTCGGTCTTGAGTCAGGCGGCTCATTGTTGACAGACTGGTACCCGTAGCTGCTGTTATTGTATCGATTCATCTCATTGCTGGCCTTCCTCTTTTGCATTTACCTTCTATCTTGCCAAGCATGATGTCTTTCTCTAATGATCTCTCTCTTCGCATGATGTGTCCAAAGTATGAAAGTCAAAGTCTTGTCATCTGAGCTTCTAAAGAAAGCTTAGGTTTGATCTCCTCTAGTACCGACTGGTTTGTTTTTCGGGCAGTCCATGGTATACACAGTATTCGCTGCCAGCACCATAATTCAAAGGCATCAATTTTCTTCCTATCTTTTTCGCTGTCCAGCTTTCACATCCATATGATGTTATTGAAAATACCATGGCTTGAATAAGTCATATCTTTGTATGGAGAGAGACATCTCTGCTCTTGAGAATCTTATCTAGGTCTTTCATAGCCATTCTGCCAAGAGCAATGCGTCGTCTGATTTCTTGACTGCTTGTTGCTTCTTTATTGATCCAAGTAGGTTAAAGTTGTTCACGATTTCAATTTCTTCTCCTTCAACAATGAACCTGTTGATTATCCCAGTTGTCATGATCTTTGTCTTCTTTACATTAAGGTGCAGGCCCATTTTGAGACTATGATCTTTGATTGTGAGAAGCAAATGTTTCAGATCATCTTCACTTTCAGCCAGTAATGTGGTATCATCAGCATAGCGAAGGTTATTGATAAGTCTTCCACCAATCTTCACACCTCTGTTGCCTTCATACAATCCTGCTTCTCTGATGATTTGTTCTGCATATAAATTAAACAGGTAGGGGGAAAGTATGCAGCCTTGTCTTACACCTTTGCTTATTTTAAACCATTCTTGCGTCAAACTCCAGGTACACTGCTCCCTTTAAAGGTCAACCCGGTGGCATCCCGCGCCGTCGGGGCGCGCGCCGCGGGCGCGTGCCGAAGGAGCGCGCACAAGGAGCAGGCCCTGCTCCTTGTGCGCGCTCCTTGGGGCGACGACGGGGGCCTAGCAGGCTTATCTGATACCCTCTGCTGCTTCAACCACATTTGTTCCAACGGCTGTTCAGCTGTCTGCTCACTAAAAGCTTTGTTACTTCTCATTTGCTTTCCCCTTTCATCATTGCTTTGCGTCTCCGACATAACCGATCCTACACACATCTCCTCACCGGATTTCCTGCTGTTTCCCCCTCTGCTATCCACGCCAAACACGATGACTGCCATACCGGTTTGGTGGGGCCACCGCCCCTCGAGCTTCCTACCTCCGACGCGCGGTGTGTCCCCACGTGTCCCTCAGAACCTCCTCCCTTGTGTTATTAATCACCTTCCCTCCCCCCATCCCATTCCTACACCTGTTTCTGCTCCTGCTCCATTGTGCCTGCCGTTGTTAACAATTTCTCTTGCCCTGCTAAATTGTCGATCCTTGCGCTCCAAGGCCCCTCTGATCCACGATCTTCTTGTACAAAATTCACTAGATGCCCTCTTCCTCACGGAGACTTGGCTCCGGCCGGGGGAAGATGGTCTTCTCCACCAATGTCTCCCTCCTGGGTATTCGGCCTTTCATACTCCACGCCCCTGTCGTGTGGGGGGTGGGGTAGCGGTTATCCACCGCACATCTCTTCCCTTTTCCCCTGTCTCATCTCATCTCCTCTCCCTTACCCTGAGTCCCTCCTCGTTTGTATTGGCTCCCCGACCCCCACTTATTTTCTTTTGCTCTACGCGCCCCCTTCTATGCATACAGACACCTGGGATTCCCTTCTCCTCACTTTGACTGAGGCCGCCCTATTACGTTTCCCTCTGGTTGTTCTGGGAGATTTCAATGTTCATCTACACTCCCAAACGCGACTCCGCGACAAAACCCTTGCATCTCTGTTTGAGGACCTTTCCTTCACCCAGCATGTCTCCTGCCCGACACATACCTCCGGACACACCCTTGATTTGATCTTGACTTCGGATTCCTTCCCCCTTCCACCTGCCCACGTTGCCTCCTTACCTTTACCTTGGTCTGACCATTATTGTTTATTCTTCTCGCTTTCTCTACCCCTCACCTCAGATTCCCTCTCGGCAGCCTCCCCTCCCCCTCGCCTGTCCAGACGTCTCACTCCCTCAGCACTGCAACTATTCCCCCCCGTGGACTCACTTTTCCCGTCCGACTTTTCCTCCCTTCCTCTAAATAGTCAGATTGATCTATGGACCACTACCCTATCAACCACCCTCGACTCCATTGCCCCTCTACGACCAGTCTCCTTTCGTCCCCCTTCACATCATCCCTGGTTCCATCCTGGCCTTTTTTTACACCGCTCCTACCTTCGTCGTGCAATCCGGCAATGGCAAAAACACCCCTCTCCTGCTTCACTTGCCAGATGTCATAGTGCTCGTAAATCTTACTATGCCCTGCTGACTTCCGCAAAAAGGTCTTTTTACTCAAACCTCATTACCACCTCCTCCAACTCATCCCGTCAGTTATACCGTGTTCTTGATTCACTCTCTTCAGCTTCTACTACACCCGCCCCGTCCCTTCCAACCAATGCCCCTGATCCAGAGACTCTCGCTTCCTTCTTCTCGACAAAGATTTCGACCCTTCGTTCCACGTTCAATTCTTGCCCTCTCCCCCTCTCACCTCCCCCCTCCACCCCAAACCCGGCTCTTCCTCAGCTCTCTTCTGCTGCTCCTATATTCCCTCACGTTTGGTCCGAATTTCATCCTATTACTATAACCGAGCTAACCAAAGCTATCTCTCTCTCCCACAAGACTACCTGTCCCCTCGACCCTCTACCATCTTCCTGGCTCTTGGACCCCTCTCTCGCTCTCCTTCCCTTTGTTCTCTGTATCATGAACACTAGCTTGTCCTCTGGAAACTTTCCTTCTGCATGGAAACACGCTTTGGTTCGCCCTCTTCTAAAAAAGCCAACTCTTGACCCTACTGTTCCATCTAACTGGCGTCCAGTATCCAACTTGCCTTTTTTGTCCAAAATTCTCGAAAAATTTGCTTTTCACCAACTCACAGCACATCTAAATACTACCATTTCTTTACACCCCCGTCAGTCTGGATTCAGAACCGGCCACAGCACCGAAACAATTCTTTTGGCACTTCTAAATGAGTTACACCGGTCCCACGACAGAGGAAGTATCTCAATAGCTGTCTCCCTGGACCTCACCGCTGCATTCGATGTCATTGATCACCGCACTTTGCTTTCACGACTGTCCGATCTTGGGATTCAGGGTTCCGTCTTACAATGGTTTCACTCTTTTCTCTCCTCTCGTTCTTTCACTGTGCGCTCTGGCTCTTCTTCCTCTAACCCTCATTCTCTCTGCTGTGGCGTACCCCAAGGGTCTATCTTAGCCCCACTCCTCTTCAATGTCTTTCTTGCACCACTTGCACTACTTATACAGCAAACTGGTTTATCCACCTATTTCTTTGCTGATGATATACTTCTACTCCATCATACCTCTCCCTCCGCTCCTGACCTCTCCCCTCTGAATGACTGCTTACATTCCATTGCTCAATGGTTCTCCGATAACTATCTCATTGTCAACCCCTCTAAGTCAGCAGCTATCTGGTTTACTTTCGGTGCCCCCTCTCCCACCCTATCTCCACTGATGTCAAACTCATCAATTCCATTAGCACCTACCCTCCGCTACCTCGGCGTGACACTGGATTCATCACTATCTTTCCACCAACATATTTCAGAGGTTGTACGTAGCTCCTTCTTCCAGTTACGGAAAATTCGCACTGTTCGATCCCTCTTGCCACTCCCGTCTCTTACCACACTGGTCGTCTCTTTGGTACTTAGTTGCCTCGATTATTGCAATTCCCTTCTTGCTGGTATCCCTCTCTACCAGCTTCGCAGGTTACAGCTGGTTCAAAACACGGCTGCTCGTCTTCTTACCTTCTCTTCCCCCCGGGATCATGCCACCCCCTGCCTACTCTCTCTTCACTGGCTTCCGATTAAAGTACGTTATGTCTATAAGATTCTTACCATTACCCACAAAGTCCTCTATACTAACACCCCCCAGTACTTAGCCGACCTTATTTTTTTCCAGCCCACTCCTCGATTACTACGATCCATCCACAACAATCGCCTTTTTCTCCCCTCTCCAACTCAAGCTCACCTTGAATCTACCCGTCACGCTGCTTTTTTTTTTTTTCGCTAGCCCTGCACTTTGGAACTCCCTCCCTCATATTATCCGCACGGAGCTTTCCTTCCCTCACTTTAAAGCTATGCTGAAAACCTACCTTTTTGCTCAAGCATTTAATCTTCCACTCCCTTCTTTCTCCCCCTCCCAAACCAGCACACTCCCGAGCTCACAGTCTGCTTAGGAGATTTAACATTCTGTGTTCATCTGATGCTCCTTAAGCTCTCTACTTCATTTTTCACCCTGGTTCCTTCCACGGTTGTTATTTTGTAGCGTAATTCATGCACTCATTCATAAACCCTATCAAGGTTGCCTGTTATGTCAATTGTCCCCTCCTATTGTTGTCCGTAATGGCTGTCTGTTGTACATCCCTGATTGGCTTGTCCTGTCTTGTCTACCATGCTGTTTTTTACAGCCTACTTTTTACTATTCTGTTCTTTTACCTATCCTTCTACTTCTTTTATGGCGTTCCTTTCATTCTTCCTTTCCCTTGCAGCCATGATTACTTGTACTGTAAACCGCCTTATACTATTGTTAAAGGCGGTATATCAAATATGGCAAATAAAGATAAAGATAAAGATTCTGTTTCTCCTTGATCCGTTCGAACTGTTGCTTCTTGATCAATGTACAGATTGTGCAAGAGTACGTTCAGGTGTTCTGGTATACCCATGCTTCTTAATGTGGCCCAGAGTTTCTCATGGTTTACACAGTCAAAAGCCTTGCTATATTCGATAAAGCACAAATAGATATCCTTTTGGTATTCTTTAGTCTTTTCAAGGATCCATCTCACATCTGCAATGATGTCTCTCATTCCTCGCCCTTTCCTGAACCCTGCTTGCACTTCAGATAGTTCTTGTTCCAGGTATGGTTGTAGTCTCTTTTGAATAATCTTCAGTAGAATCTTGCTGGCATGTGGGATCAGAGCGATTGTGCGATAATTTCCACAATCAGTTGGATCACCTTTCTTTAGTATTGGTATAAACACAGATCTTTTCCAGTCAGTTGGCCATGATGTTGTCTTCCATATTTCTTGGCAGAGCCTTGTAAGTATGGTAACAGCTGCATCAGATTGCTGTAATACTTCTATGGGAATGCCATCAATGCCTGGTGCTTTGTTCTTTGATAAGGCTTTCAATGCTGCTTTAACTTCTTCTTTCATCACCAATGGTTTCCGATCATAAGGTACAGGTTCAAACGGCTGTTGGTCCACTTACTATACTGGGTCAAATCAAAAGGTCCATCAAGCCCAGTATCCTGTTTCCAACAGTGACCAATCCAGGTCACAAATACCTGTCAGGTTCCCAAAAGATAGACAGATTTCATGCTGCTTATCCCAGGGATAAGCAGTGGATTTCCACAGTTCACTTTAAGAGTTAATGGACTTTTCTTGCAGGAACTTGTCCAAACCTCTTTTAAACCCAACTACACTGAGAGCTTTTACTACATCCTCTGTCAAGGAATTCCAGAGTTTGATTAGGTGTTGAGTGAAAAAAATATTTGCTCTGATTAGTCATAAACAGAGGTGCTGGAATGCCATTTTCTTTGCCAATCTGCATATGGCTCTGATTGCTGGCCTTTCCCTCCCGTCTGCCTGCGGGGATCAGATCTCCCACAGGCATACAGTAGAGAAAGGCTGATGATCACAGCACTCTTCTGCATGCAGGAGATGGGATCCCCATGGGCAGACTGCTGCCTGGCAGGTCATTGCCTTCCCCTACTTCTGTCCACAGGAAATCAGATCCTTGCGGACAAGTCGAAGAAGGCCGTGATCGCAGCAGCGACATTTTGGTGGGGCCCAGGCCCGTATGGCCCCACCTCTTTCCGACGTCTCTGTTAAATGTGCTACATTGTAGCTTCATTGCGTGTCCCCTAGTCTTTCTACTTTTGGAAGGAATTTAAAAAATGATCTACATTTACCCATTCATCTCCACTCAATACTTTATAGCCCTCTATCTTATCTCCCCCCAGCTGTTTCTTTTCCAAGCTGAAGAGTCCTAATCTTTTATACTGCCTTCCCAATCCAAAAATCCAAAGTGGTATTCAATCAACAGAAAAATACAAATTAAAAATTTTAAAAACCTAAACAGAACAAAGCATGAAAAAAAGCATAGCCCGAGGCCTCAGTGAGGCTGTAATAAAAAGATGTAATATAGTTACTCAGTTCCAACACATTGATGACCTTTCTAAAGTTTCACTTACCTGCTTTACCTCACATAGCATGTGTCAAATTTCAGACTTAAAATATGTCACAGTGGTTGTTATTGATAATAGGGGTAATAGGGAAAATATTGTATGTATAAAGGGGCAATAAATTCTTCTTACAAACAATGGTCTCAGATGCTCTGTTAGCAGTGATTGATAGTAGGAAGAGGATATCTTGATGATGACTTCTAGAAGGGAGGGAAGTGTGAGTAGAAAACCTTTGTAAGGAAGGAGGCTGATCCTTCCTTGCTTCTCTTCCTTGGGAGTGCTGGGACTTAGAAGTACCTGAGCTCCAGGGAATGCCTTGGATTAAGGAAACAAGATCCATTATGTTGATGCTATAGTGGGGTTAGCCCTTCAACAGATCCCTGGAGAGGGCTCAAAGATTCAGAGGTTGGAAGGCTTTGGGACCTGAGAATAAGGGAAGGGTGTGTTGAGGAAGAAGAGGCTACTAACAGGACACTGGCAAGTGGCCCAGAGAGAAACCACAGGAATTAATAAGGAAGAGGAGCATAAGTGTAGTTTGCTTGCTCAAACTAAGATTTTGCACATGCAGTAACTCCAGATATCAGGACAGAAATGCACTTCGTCATGGCCGAGAACCAGACTTCTACGCCAGAGTGGGCCAAATCCCCCTGCAAGAGTCTGAAAAGTAGCCAGCCAATTGAATACAGCCAAAAGGCTGTTTCAGAAGCTGCAGACCAAGCTGGCCTACAGACGAGGCCCTGAGTACTCAAAGGGCCCCGAGAGACTCTGAGCACATAGCTGGTGCCATCCCGATTCCCACCATGCTCCACTCTTGCTGGGCCCACACAGCCCACCAGAGTGGCTGCAAAGCTTACTAGCAGCAAAGAAAACAAGAAGCAGTTGGGGCCATAGGCATTAGGCTCCCGGCCCCCACAGAGAACTCAGGATGCTGGCCAAAAGGTACCCTGGGCATCTCACATCAACATGCAGGCACAAAACTGCAGCTGTGGTAAAAACAAACACTAGGGCCTAGCCTCAGAGGGCCACTGAAAACCACAGTTGCAAAAAGAAAAAAAAACATGAAAAAATTGCGCCGAAAAAATTTGCCAGAGCCACATAAAATGTAAACCCTGAAAAGGGATCCCGAGGTCTGTTGGGCCGACCAGGGAAACCCTATTAGGGAGGCCCTAGGTGCCGAAATAGGCCTTTGGAAATCAGGCTGATAAAAGTGATGATTTTTTTTTCATTTTGAAGCTGCTTTAATGACAGCTGCACAGAGTTAATTGTCTGACTGAAGTCGGGGGAAAATTTCCCCACTGAAGTCAATGGAAACAACAGGGATTGTGAAATTGTGAAAGATAAAAAAAAGAGAACCAAATCAGATAAGGACAGCAAGAGGGAAGGGAGCGCCGGCCCAAGTTACTGACCCCCCTCATGGGGGCTCTCCTGCTCCTCTTTCAGCTCACCAGCACTAGTAGCTCATAGGAAACAGCCTGGACATAGAGCAACTTTCCACTCAAGGAGAAGTGGGCAGCCTGGCACTCCAAGCCGTTGGGCCCTTCATGACTGAATCTATGGCACCGAAGGGGGGGGGGGGGGGGGAGGGAGAGTCAGGCCTATTTTCACTGCTGTACCAATCCACACACCTTGCCACCTGCTGGAGGCAGACAGTACTGGCTTCTCTCACTACTGTACCAGAGGATATACCAGGTGATGACAGCACTGAAAGTTGCTCAAGTCTGCCTCCACCTTCTCTCAGGGGGACATAACCCACCTGTCTGGACTGGTCTAGCAAGATGCTAAGGAATGGGAAATAAATTCAGGAACCTTTGCACAGTTCTGCTTCTAGAAATCTTATACCAAAAAAGGGAAATTTCTGAGCTGAGTATTTTTCAAGCTTTCACAGTTTCTGAATCTAACAGATATGACTTTGAGAAGAGCCAGACCAACCATTAACATTGCATGAACTATTATTACACAGATTGCTTTCCCTAAAGTCCTACAGCTGTGATTGGTGTTTCTGCTTCACTGTCTGTGAGCACAGAGCTTTTTGCTGACACCATTATGGTCACAAGGCACTGACTGGTATTTAAGAGGTTCCGTGGCACTGGTTAGCTCAGCTTTCCAAACCAAAAGAAAACTGTTTCACCTAAAGAGGTCATCAGCAATGACAACAAAGGAACATTTGAAGCTGAAGATTAATACTTGGAATGAGAATTGGGGACACTGCTCTATTACAGCCACTTTTAGAAAGAATTGATTGTTTCCTGATGCTGGGAACGGGATACTTTAGGAACTGTGAAAATCAATGGCAATCACTTGGCGGCTTAGGAAACAGAAAGCAGATGCATGGGGGGAGGGGAAGGCTAGCAGAGGCTACTGCTTTTTGGACTGAGACTGTTGCTTTAGTGCTGTGCCTTTGAGTCAATGCTGACTCCTGGCCACCCAACAGGTCCTAGGTTTTCTTGGCAGTGTGATTGGAAGTAGATCACCAGGCCTTTCTTCCAAGGAAATAGAGGATTAGGTAACTTGTCCAAGGCCATGAGGAGTGTCAGTGGGAATCAAATCCTGGTCTCTTGGTTATAAAGTCAGTGCTCTGAACACTAGGCTACTCTAGGGACCATCAAGCACCACTCAGCAGGCGGAAGACAGCATGAAATAATGCACCCGCTGACCTTGCAGGTTACTAGAGATGCGCATTCGTTAGTGCGCTCTCCATTCATTTGGCTACCTCAAAATATTTTGTGCATTAATCTGAGTTCATACACATTCGATTGGTCTGCATACACTAAAAAGTTTTAATGCATGTTTAAAAAGTGTTATTAAAGTGAAAACGATCTGAAAAAAGTACATGACATTTGGGAGAAAGCTAAACAAACCAAAACCTTTTTTGCTCATGTGAATTCCTATAGGCCGCTGCACTGCTCCAGTCCATTCTCTGCACTTTCATCACAGCTCAGCAATGAGATCCCTTCAAAATGACTAAAATTTCATTTGTACCGTTTATTTTCCCATGGAATTGTCCTCTGCAGCTTTCTTTCTCCTGTCATCGCTTTGACCTGCAGGGGTCAGCTTTCAGGCTTTCTGCGGCCGCTGAGGATTCATGTTGCTGCAAAATAAATCTAATGGGTTGTGGAGGTTTGTTGGAGAGGGGAAAGAATGTGACTGCATATGCAGTGGGGGGTGCGATGAGGTGGGTGGCGTGTGTGTTTCTAGTAGGTGAAGAAAGCCTGAACTTTCAGAGCAGTTATGTTTAACGATTAGGGTGTTTTTAGGAAATCAACATCTTATGCTTCAACTAAAGGTGCTGATCTCCATTAAAAATAACCTTATAGAGGACATTTTCCATTATTATTTAGCTAATAAACTAAGTAGAGACCCAGCTAAATTGCCCTGGTGTGTTCTGGTCGGAGGAGTAAACAACACACATAGAATGACATTTTCGGATGTACACATGCTGTTTTACCCTATTTCTCTGCACACAGAAAACGCAGGGGCAGAGTGTACAGGTACTTTGTACATCCCTTCCTGGCAGTGAGTTTTCAATAAGATATCTCCCTTTTAGAAAATGCACCGGAACGTGCTTGCATGCTAGAGTATGCCCATATATTATACCTAGGTGGATTAATCAAAATTACCCCCATGCAGAAAATGGATATTAAAGGGTTGTGTGGCCAAAATATCCATGCATACAAGTGGGTGTGCTGGCAAGTTTCTGCATACTAATATGGGCACCGTGCTTCTAGGGACGTGGTTTGGGCAGAACTCAGGCAGAGTTGCAATGTACATGCAAATCTTATAAGATACATAAGAACATTCATTGAGTACACATGCATGTTTAACACCTTCAGAGCGGGTGAGAATTCGGGATAATTCTGAACCTACAGGTTGATATTTAACAGTCATGGTCTGCGTTTTCTTTTTCAGCGCCAGCCATGGCGGTTAAATATAACATATATTTTCAGTGCCACTATCCAGATAGTGTGCAGGGCTGACTAAATGTATAGAGCAGCGCGTCTCATAACTATCCAGATAGCTGCAATATTCCATCTGCTATCCAGATAAGCTTAGGACCGACTTTTGCCTCCAGACTGATTATCACTGCTACCCTGATAGCCAGGTAGAATGCCCATGCTGCACCCTCACGCCACCCTAGCACTGTCCAGATAATGCTGGGGCAGTCCTTAATGATTTCAAGCAGCATTATCTGTATTTGCATTTGCTCTGAATCCACAGATACATGGCTAAGGCACTGATTCCGATAACCGCTGATGATATCTGGATAAGTGCCTTTGAATAATGAACAACTGGCTTGTAAAGGCCCATAAGTGCCTATGTTGACTTTATAAAACAGGCAAACTGCTTGGTTTGTGGCTTGTCGTGCTGTGAGGGCTTGTGTGCATCAATGATGATGAGAGCTAAACTATCAGTAGCTTATCTACTGACAAGGCCTCCTAGAATGGACAGATCTCAGCTGAGGTGGCAGACTAAGACAAACCACCCATCTGGGCAGCAGCAGTATGGGGTAGTGTTAACAGTGGAGGATCACATGGCAACACTGGCATTACTTGCATGGAAGAAAAGCCTGAAAATCTACTTCTGTATCTTTCCATGAAAACCCAATGGATAGTCACAGCAATGGAGACGTAGATGAGCCATCACAAGATGCTAGATCAAACCTGAGCTTTCTTTAGAAGCTCAGATGACAAGACTGACTTTCAAACTTTGGACACATCATGCGAAGGGAAACATCATTAGACAAAGACATCATGCTTGGCAAGGTTGAAGGTCAGCATAAAAGAGGAAGGTCAGCAATGTGATGGTTTGCTACAATAACAGCAGCTATGGATGCCTCTCTATCAACAATTAGCTGCCTGACTGAAGACTAAACGTAGTTTAGGTCAACTATCCAAGGGGTCACTATGAGTTGAGATCAATTCAACGGCACTTAACAACAACAAAATAGGGATATTTTGGGGCATTTTACACAGGCGCCTTGTTATGAAATTACACCAGGTGAATCCTCCAATTTGAAAGTGATGAAGCTGGATAGCAGGAAAGAGAGAGGAAATACAGTAGGAGCTGATTTTCCCTAAGAATCTAGCATTTAAGAAAAGCCCAAAGTGCTAGAAGTATTGGCTACCAAGCAGCAGAATGACTGAGAATAGAAATTTGAAAGAAGAAACGGACAGTCTTGAAATCTCATATTAATACAGAATTAATCTAGTAGTACAGCCTTTAGATACAGATACCAGGGGTCCAATGGGCGTTTCAATCCCTAAACATCCACAGAGAAGTCTTAATTCACCAGCTGAACACGTCTTTGGCATATTAGCATTTTATAAGATACGCAAGATTAGAGGTAATTGATTGATTCTTCAAGTGAACCAGGATTGCCTGTTCTCTTGGGGGCTGCTTTGTGATTCTCATTATAGGGTTGTTGACAGACTGACATAGAAATTCTATATGTTGTCAGGGTTAGTGCTAATGGAAAATATAGAGAGGGGAGTTGTTCTGATTCACAGCAAACTGAGAGCCAACACCGTCAGAAGGAATGAGAAGGTCTGGGCTCAGACAAGTATTGCTTTCTCATTAAGATATTTCACATTCAGATATTTCACATTTCAGGTTTATTTGATATAGCAGAACAACCTACACACTTTACAATTAAGTCATGGGGAAAGGGAGGGGTGATAATAAATCAGAGAAAAAGTAAGGAATAAAACAATACGGTACAATTTTTTATAGGACACAAAAGGAAAAAGGGACTAGATATAAAACCCAGGTCAGGCTGCAGGAAACAGCCAATATAGTGAATGTTATTATAGACTTATCAGCAACCTATTTAATTTAAGGAAAGACCAGCCTAAAGTGATGCATTCTTAAGGATGTTTTGAATTTCTTATAGGACGATTCAAGACTGATGTCCTTGGGCAGATCGTTCCATAAGGCTGGAGATAGCACCCTGAAACAAGAGTTCCTTGTGCATTCCAAATGGAGTTTTAAATGAAATGTTCTTTTGTGTTCTTCCACAGTTCCCCCGTCCCCTGCATTTCCACTCTCTGTCCATCTCTTGCCGAGAGGGTTCTGGGGCACTGCAGATGGATGGTCTCTTGCCCTTCCCTTCTGCCCAGATCAAGATCCCGCAACAGTAATCCCCTGTCACATATGTGGATATAGGAGCGCAAGTTTACTTTTCACTGCATTTTTTTAGTTCACCTCTAGAGCAGGCCTTGATATTAGTGTTCATTTGCTGATTTGTTTTTCCTCTAATTATACATGTAGGGTATTGGAAAATCCATAGGATAGACTCTTTGGAGTAAGAATTCTTACGGCCTCTGATTCTTCTTTACTGAATTCTACTCCTCCATCGCCTCCATGCTGGAGGTACCCTGTTTGGCTCTTCAACACTTCTATGCTATCACTATGTAAAATGAGGGGAACCTTTGGTCAGACTATTTTTTGCCCCTATCACAAAGCCTTGCATAGTACTACATAATGCATGACAATTTCATCGGTGATTTATAATACAATTATTTATTAAAACATAAAAAAGATTTCCTGTTCATCTTGGATCTGTATTTTTGTGGGCTAGTATGGGGTTTTGCTTGTGATTGTTAATACCTTTGATTATTCTGTATTTGTTTTGTTTTTCTTGGAAGCATCCCCTTTTTCCATTGCAAGATTGTTTATGCTTGTAATTTTTGTTAAAGCTAATAAAATATAAATTTTAAAAAAATATGTTTTGATTCCATAAAGAAAACCTTTATCAGGGCATATCATGCTAATTTGTAATATTTTATATATATATATATATATATATATATATATATATATATGAGACAAAATGTGTAAAATGGAGGACAAGAAGGAAAAGGGCAAGGTTGAGAGGACCCTATAAGAAGCTAGTTTTATAGAAAAATCTGGAAAACAAAACCCACACAAAATAATTCCAAGTCTAATTCTATAAAAGTTCAAAGTCTGTTCGAGAAAATTAATAATGAAGTCTGATTATTTTGGGGCATTTGGAGGATCATAGAAAGACTGAAGCCCCATTTGCTAAGCTGCATTAGCTGTTAATGGGCAATTAACATGCCCTATTAAACTGTGGGATCCTTTTCTTAATGTGCACTGTGGTTTTGGACCTAATAATCCAATAGTGGGCAAAATTGATGCACATTAAGTGCAAAGCCATTGCCTTGTCATAGGTATGGACATTATTTTCCTGGAATGTATGGAGCCGTACGGTAACGCAGGACGCTATTACCACTGGTTCGTTTAATTTTACCTATTCAGGTGAAGGTTATTGCCCCCACACTAATTGCAAGAGTCGCAGTTAGTGTAAGGTGTTTACACCTTTTCTGACTGTTCAGCTCTCATCATGCCCACTCTTTGCCCCTAACCCACCCATTTACCACTTAACTGCATGAGTCAGTTAGCATGGAAATCAGCCCACACTAATGATGATGGCCCCAGGCTACCAGTTACTGCAGGCTACAGTGTTCTGAAACCCATGCTAACTGCATAGGGCACTTTAGCAAAAGGGCCCCTGCATCAGACCAAAGGTCCATCTATATCAGCTTCCTGATATCAACCGCAGGGCCAATACAAGTGTATTGGGCATCCTAAGCAAACATTCAGCCTTACGCCACCCCCTCTAGATTTAGATAATTAAATTCAACAGTCATGATCATATAAACACCACCACCCCCACAACAATCCTATAAAAATACATAATTAGACTTCATACTTTTAAATATTAAACTTTTTTTGCATGTATGTGTGTGCCTGCTCTCTCTGCAGCTAAAAGTATGTGCTCGGTGGCATAAATTCTGTCCAAGCAGCCCCCGCAATGTGGACAGAAAGGGGGCCTATAGAGCAGCAGTGGTGAACTTACCGTCATCATCGCTGCCACGCTGCCTCCATTCTTTGTGACTTTCCATCATGCCCGACAACTGTTCCCTGCCGGATTGAAGTCTCACGATAACAGCTGCACTGAGACTTCGGCCCAGCGAGGAACAGCTGTCGAGCCCGCGGCAATTACAAAGAGCAGAAGCAGCATGGGGGGCACGCAGGGAAGGGGCTGTGACATGAGGGGGGTCCGCATAGGAGGGCACAGCCACCGTGACAGTGAGGGACCCTCAGCAAATTTTTTGGGGAGGCCCCTCATTGGAACTTACGCCACTGCATGGGCTGATGGCTCCTTGAGTTTTTGTGGCTATCAGGATCTATAGTTTTGCTTTTACTGCTTCCACCCTTTGCTGTCCCTGAGAAGCTCCTACCCTAGGCAACTGCCTTGACTTTCCTAATGATTGAGCCGGCCCTGATTAGCTGCTATGTGGGAGACGTGCCTGAGAATCCAGGCCTGTGTTAGTCTTCATCTGCCAGTCTTGCTGCTGACTCTATGTAATCTTTCATTTCACTGTGCCTCAGTTTATCAAGTGATAAGTAACAATTACAACGTAATGATAGTGTTTGCAAGGACTTTCTGGCAAAAAGCGTGTTATGCAATTTCCTTGCACAGTGCTGTGTGCGTTGTCAACGGTCTATAAATTATGAAGATTATTATTATCATTGCAAACTAGAAATGGCTATAGGCTGTGCAAATCTGAAGAGTTTGATTCGACATTTTCAATCCATTTTCTATCCATCCTTCCCTGCACAGCCTCCTTCCATAGTCCTTCTTCACTGAACCCCTCCAAAACCCAGCAAAACTTTGCCACCTATCAATTCACCTAGTAAAATTGAATTTCCAGCACTTCTACTATTTGAGATCCCAAATTAGGTACAAATTACTCAAGGTAGGTCGATAAAAAGAAGACAAAGAAAGAAAGATGATATCTTTTTAATGGACTAAAATTTTTTGACTAGATTTCGAAGGTTAAAACCTTCTTCCTCAGGTCAGATTAGTATGACTATCAAGGTAGGAATGAGTAAGGGTAAGTAAAGAAACACTATCGGGTCAATGCAGAAAGACTAACACTCCCTTTGCACATAGCTAACGCAACTTAAACGCACAAGTTCTGACATGCCAAATGCAGAAAAAGGATTGATGTGCACATAAACAGCAAAGGAAAAGCAAACGCACACAGAAATGCCAAGCATATTTAAATGATATGCAAATGAACTGCACGTATTAAAATGGCGTGCTAATATTGTCTGCACCCGATACAGAAAAACATGTAGAGGATTACATAAACAGTCAAAGTGCCAATATCTCTATACCTGGTCTGAGGTAGATTAAACGTCTTGTGGTGCTCCCGACAGTATTTTGACGGCATTGGGTGCTTTTCCTTTTGCCTAGATCATCTCAGGTGAAGTGTCAAACTTCCCCTCAGATGTTTCAGGCATTGGGAAAAGCCACCAATGCCATCAAAATACTGTCAGGGGACCAGTACACCCAACACCGATCAACCACAGAAATCAAATCCCTGGTGGCCCGGTGGCCCCAATTCCCCACCCACCTAATAAAAAAAAACATGGTGGCCTAGCAGCTCTGATGCCCCTATCTACCCAATAACAAAAGGCCCAGTGGCCCCCAAACCCATCCTGGTACCTTTAAGATGGAGTGGGATTGTTGCCCATGCATGCCCACTCTTCTGCTGCCATCTTGAAAAATGGCAGTCTGACCCTGCCCGGTGGAACCCTGGAGTGGCCCCATGCCAACATTTTTCAAGAGGGCGACACAGGGGCGGGAACGTGTGGGCAACACTCCCACTCCACTTTAAAGGTACCAGGAGGGGACTGGGGAGGTTCGAGAAGTATATTCCCTATCAGCCAGATCTGATATTTTGGGCCCAGAGTTAACATAGGTGGACATCAGGTATTCAGGTCTAAGCAGTGATTCTATGTATATTCAAAAAATAATGCCTTACAGTGCACTTGATGACAAATATCTAAGCAAATACCGTAGTCTGCAACAGCTGCCACTACACTACGCATGGGACTTTTGGCTCCTTACCTGACAAAGTAGTGGCATGACGGAGGAAGCCACAAGGTGGTAAGAAAACCCAGTGGAGCTGTGGAAGTTGGAACTTGGTGCGGGTTGTTAGAGGGGAAGTGCTGTGCTCCCACTGTGGGGGAAGGGTTGATGCTGGGGCTGGTGCTCTGCTCTGCCAGAGGCCTGGAAAAAGACCAAAGCTGGGGGCATGGGGGAGAACTAAGCAACTCCTGCTCAGGTCCTGAGTCACAGCTACCACATTGAACTGACTAGGACCTCTATTCTGAGTACCAAAAAAAGGACACAACAGCTGCATGGGTCCATCTGAGATGCTGACGAGATGAATCAGGGCCCTATAAAGTGGTGTTGTCACTTGAAAGGAGGGCTGATTCCCTGTTCTTCAACAGGCCTGAAAGAAAAGGCCACAGCACAGCAGTAGGACTCAAGAGGCATGCAGTGGAGGTGGTGGTGGGGCTGCAGACAGGACAGGCCCTTCACAACTGTGGTAAAGAGCAGCAGCAGTCAATGAAGGCCTAGAGACCACAGAAAGGCTAGTGGCTCTGACTGCCTAATGCTGCGATGCTGCTCTCCTGTGCAATCACTCTTCCCCCCCAGAGGTTGATGTATAAAAGGAAGTAGATGAGGCAGCTACTAAGTAGGCCCTCAAAGTTCACATAGCTGCACACTACTGCCACCCTAACTTATGCAGCAGCAAAGTCACCTAGAAGAGCAGTAGTGGAGTAAGAGCAGAAAATTAGTGTACAGCATGCAGGGGCAAATCCTCCATGCTCTTTGTGGTAACCAGCCAGTAGGAACAGCGTGGAGGCCAGGAAGGGTTACCAACCGGCTGATTTTCAGCCGGCCTGGCTGGTTTTTCCATGGCCAGGCCGGCTGCCGGCACAGATGTAAAACCGGCCCTTGAAAAGCCGAATTTTTTTGCTCTGGCCGCAAGATCGGGAGCGGCCAGAGCAAAAAAACGGCTTTTCTTCCGACCCGAAGTCCGCAGAGTTTAAAAAACAGAAGACCCAGGGCCAGCCCGCACACCGGAGGGCTTCAGAGGGAGCCGGGGAAGCCCGCGTGAGGCCCCGGCTCCCTCTGTACAACCGCCAGCATGAAGATCCTTTTCCTTCACGCTGGCGGCTGTTTCTGTGAAGCCGCGATTGCTAGGAAAGGTTAAAGGCAATGCCCTTTAACCTTTCCCAGCAATCGCGGCTTCACACCGGGCTCCATGCAGGAGCATTGGGAGGGTTAGATGGGGAGGGTGCAGTACGTGCACAGGGCCTGAATCAGGGCACGTCCTGCCCATGCAACCCCTTTGCCCCAATTCTGCTCCCACAGGAATATATAGCTCCCATGAGTGCAGAATGGGCTGCAAATCCAGCCCATCCAGATTTTGGACATCTGGATGGGCCGGATATGCCCTGAGCAGAATTCGCCTCAGTAAGTCAAAACTTTGCACTTTTTCATGCAATTTGTTTTCTATGTTGTATTTTAAATTAAATATCGCTCAAAAACAATATGCTTTATTATTTGGACAAATATGCAGAACTTTGCATATTTCAGACCTTTTGACACAGAATTTTGAATTTTGTGTACAGAAATACAGCAGGAGCAAAATTTCAGAAATATCTTATAAGCAGATTGAATGGGTATCTGAAGATTGTTGGCAATCCTACTCAAAGGCTTCTGGGTCAGAAATTTCCAGCTTACTTCATGAAAATTCCTACTTTAACCTTTTGCTATTCCGAGAAAGCTGAGTACTAGACTCAGAAAAATGTTTTTCCTAGACCTGACATCAGACTGTTATCATCTCATGTTGAATGAGGTCATCTATTGACTGAATGATATATGCCTGTCAAACCTGATGAATATCAGTGGGCTAGATAATCTTGAGGGTGAGCACAGAATGTTTCTGCTGTCCGAGACCATTCTTGTTTTGCGTTCAGTAATTAAGCGTTTGCAAGCAAGTCTTTATAAATTGAGTCGCAGTATAGGGGAAGTCACAGAACAGATACATCTCTATTTCAGATTTTAAGGGGTGCTCACTTTCTCAGAAATGCCCATTTTAGAATTATGCTACAGGAAAATAATTATTTTGTATCATACATTTCCTGTAGAAGGGAGAGAGAGAGGTTTGGGGCTTCTGTTTTATGGAATTTACTGTATACTTTTTTAACTTTGTATATAATATGCTCTCATTGATAGTCACCTAAATTTCTTTCAAAGGTTGTAGGTCTACCATATTTCCAGAAATGAAAGCCGGCACTTTGTAATGAAGGTTGGAAGCCTTGCTGAGCTGGGTTCCTTCACAGACTCCAACTCTTTGCAGCATTACCAGCCGGGGCTGTTCAAAAATGAGGGCAAATTTCTGCATTGTTTCAGCACTGGAGCTCCAGGGCACAAAGTCCCTCAGGACCAAGTGAATCAAGCCCAAACAGTTGCAAGAAAAGGGCAGGCGGACTTGTTGGGCTATTGAGCAGGTCTGCTGACTAACTGCAAGCCTGCAGCAGAGTAGAGTTGTGGACCGGAAAAATTTTCATTTTGTTTAATTGTTTTCCTCGTTTGGTTCATATTTTTTATTTAATTTTAGCATGCACTATTTTGTTAGCATTCTCTAACATGCCATAATTGAAGTCATTTTATAAAGTCAGGCTTGCGTGTATATGACTATGTATGCATGCAAAAAGCCTCTTATAAAATACCGACTGGAGTAAAAGTAGCTGCTTTTGGCTTCAAGGCATGCACTTTCCGGGGAGCATGCACATGGATGGAGTGTGGGCAGAGTGCTAAGGGGCATGTCTCCTAAGCATGGTAGCTTGTAGCCTGGTGTTTAGTGTAGTGCTAACAGGCACTTTGGCCACAGACTAACTAGACATGCACTGCCAACATGCAACTATGCTAACAACGCCGTGCTACCAGAGCAGCAGACGAATAGGTGGGGTTAGGGCAGAGTTGGAGTAGAGAGTGGGCAGTAGAAGCTATGAACAGATAGCAGAACCATGCTACTGGTGCACTAGAGGGTGGCGTTTTTTGGATCGTAGCCGCGGCGGGATGAACAGTGATAAGAAGTTCTTCTGCTCGTAATGAACTAGCAGTCGGTAAACTAGAGAAATCTATCCCCTGATGAAACGCTTTTTGTGAAACGCGTGGGTGCCTAAGATACACGGCGTTGGGAGTTTATATAGAATCTCTACATTTACAGGACAACTGCCTAGGAGAAATGCGTGATTTTCAAAGCTAAGTACAGGCTCCATGTCATTTTTGAGCATGATTGTTTGGATTTCTATAACAGGCTTGAGCCGTGCCTAGCAGTTTTAACTATAACATAAAATCTTATGAACAAAAAAACTTGGTTTGTGTACCCACAGACAAGGTCATTGATGTAAAAAACAGCATAAGGTCAGGGTGTTTAAGATAAATCTGGTACAAATTGCTGAGTTTTTGACTGAGACCTTGGTACACTTTGAAAGTGTGAACTATACCAAGTGTTTTTCGTTTCATGTAGTTAAGTTTTGAGCAAATAATATTTTATATCTGCTTGATAGCGTTGCTCAATAAATTGACCACTAGTATTGTTACTGGTGCACTAGAGGCATAAAGATGCTGCTAGTGCGGGTACAACTACTGCTAGTCTCCGATCAGATGGTAGGTGCACCCACCTTGCTAGTATGTTGCTAAGTGCTACCCAGGTGTGAATGTCAAGTGGTTTAAAGCCCTGAACCATCCCACACATATACCATCTTTGACAATGCTGGATGGAAATGTCCAGAATTGAACCATGTGCTCGCCTAGGGCATCAATATTGGATGGGCAGCATGTTATTTATTTATTTATTTAGTATACATTTGTATACCGCTACTTCCAGCAATCAGCAGCGGTTTTTTTGATTACAGATTGGAAATTGTCAAATCATGACAGGAAATTTTTGAGGTATAAACACATTGAGTAGACAGGAAAGCACAACACACAGAGAACTATTTTACAGGGAACATGGGCTATGGAGGGTTAAGTGGCTTGCCCAAGACCACAAGGAGCACCTGTGGGACTAGAAACCCCAGTCCTTCCGGCCCAAGGTTGCTGTCCTCTAGTGGGATTTGAACCCCCAACCTTCCAGCCCGAAGTACCTTGCCCCAACCACTAGGCTACTCCTCCACTCCAATGTTGTATTGCCATAGCAGCGGAGCATTGCAGCTTGACAGTCACTAAACCAGGGCCTGTAGCACATGAGTGTATTTGCTGGGAGAGTGAATATATATAGTATATATATATATGTATACATGCACGCACACACACACACACACACACACACCACATCACTCTTGAAAGTATGATGTTCAAGTATGCATTTGTACTGGATAGATGTAGGAGGGTTGCTGTTGTGATGAGTTGAGGAGGGATTGGGAGATAGGGCCTGTGCTCAATGAAACATCTGGTACTGGCCACACTGCCAGGGCTGGAGACAGCAGAGTAAAACAACTGGGGGTGGGGCACGTAAAAGAGTTGTTGCACAATGAAGATTTGGCACCAATATGCACTGTCAGATCCCCATGCAGATCCTGCATGGGGATCCATGTAGCATTGCATATGTGCACCTGGGGGACTATGTTGATGCAATGAGCCCTGTTTCCATTGTCAAATGGTCTCTCACCCTGACCACAGGAGGATATGTCTTTGGCCTATTGGATCAGAGCAGCTATCTACATTTCATGCCCTAAACATGGGCTGGCTTGGTTGGACTTCCTTGATCAGTGTTTCTGCCCCAGTTCTTTGCCTAGGGGATGAAGCATTCCACAGACTTGAGGCCCTGCATTTCCTTGAGAGCTAGTGTGCTCTGTTTGGGAGCCTCTTGGAGTTGTCTATCTCCATGGTGGTGTGTAAGATGTCCAGTGATGTCTCCTGAACTCAATCCATGATAGGACTGCCTCCCACCCCCCTGACAGAGATTAGGCCATAGGAGTGGGTGTGCCATGTGGTAGCTCAAAGGGGTACGCCATATGGTGAAAGGTTTGGGTGGCAGAGCGCCCCAGTCATCTGCTGGCCAGCTATTTGACCTTCACATCTATGTGGTCATTGTACTGAACCTACTATTCTGCAGGCTCCAGCACACACACCCTTCTCCCAGATGGGGTCAGCACTCCTCAATGGTAAGGATAATAGTCTAGATGTATATGGGAGTGGCATCAGAGACCTAGTAACCTGTACATTGCAGCCTAGGCAATTGGGCACTCTGGGTGCCACAAGGTGAGAGGGGTTCATATGACCATTCCACACAGTGACCACTGCTGCACCCATAAGGAGCCCTCATTTCATTCAGATGCTGTATTTGTATCCTATCTCCCCCAGAAAGGGCTGCAGCATGGTGCTATGCCTATGTTTGCTTCTCTGATTTGCATGCCCTGCTCCTTTATACTTAGCTCATTGCTCTGAGCTATGCAGCAGGATGTGCTTATTCCCAGATCAGCCCTCTCCATCCATCACTGGTCACTTACTACATGCCCTGTTAGTGGGGTAGGGGCCTAGGTATTGCTGTCATATCTCTGCAGGGGTTTGGTAGCCTACTGCCTGCCATAACATCACATTGATATCAAGCAATTCCAAGGAGCACATAGTAAGCACCGTGGTAGTGTGCATACACTCTAGCCATGCATTCTCTGCTACCATGCTAGTGACACACTTAGCATGGCTGGTGCCTAGGCTCCAGCTGTATGCCCTACTACCACGCTAGTGATGCTCCTATGTGATGTTACTCCCCTAATGTGGTTGTGCCCAATGTTCCCACTAAGCTGTGCTGTGTCCTCGGCCGGCATTCCTGCCAGTGGGGGAAGGTGCAAAGTGATCATGCGATCCTAAGCATGATTGCTTTCGCAATCACTTTGTACCTCCCTCCACTGGCAGGAATGCCGGCCGAGGGCTCAGAACAGTTCAGCGGGAATGTTAGGTGTGCCCCCTGCAACTACCATGGTGCTATGCCCCAGCACTATTCGCAGCACTTTAGTAAACATGCCCCTATAATTTATGTATTTATTTGCAAAATGCAGGCCAGACATTCACACCAGCTCTAAGGCATCTGCAATGTAGATGCATGTTAGGCTACTCAACTCCAGTATTATACAAAAACAAGTAGACGTTTACCTGTCTTTATAAAACAGGCTTAAAATAGGCACATTTTTTGCCTTACCCTATGCCTTATTGTAAAATTATCCTCCACATATGCTGACACAAAATAACTTGCACTAACATGAAAAGCATGTGTGATTTTGTGCTAGATCTCATTATTTCATGTTAGTGTGCACTAAAATGAAACAAAACTGAATGAAGTGAAAAGGCACATTTCTACTGCAGAACAAATACCTGCGACCCCACTACTGTCCTTGACCTTCCAAAACAGGCCCATAAACAGAAAGATCAGATCTGAGACTGCCATAACATAACCAGGACACATTATGGCCTTATTATTAGAAGAGTAGGAACTGGACTCTGAATCGGCTGTGACACATTTTCATAGAACAGCACAAATCGTGATATACTACACAAGCTTTCAAGACCTTAAATGTCCCTTCTTCAGATATGTGAAGGAACCTATGTGGTCTCAGAAACTCTCGAACTACAACATGACAGAGAATGGTGGTACCTTACAGACCACCAATTTATTGAGATATGAGGTTTTGAGGGCAAGGGTCCACGTCTGATAATAGGACTCTTGTCCTTGAAAGCTCATGCCTCAATAAATTGGTTTATCTATAAGGTACCAGCTGCCTCTGTTATTTTTGCTATTCAAGAATAAAACAGCTACTGCTCTGGAAGTACTACAGCATAATATTTATGGTCCAAAGTGATCCCAAGCCACACAAATATCCGTTTCCTCTAAAATTTGTATGGCCACTAAAACTCTGCATTTGTAGTAAAAAAAAAAAAAAAAAAAAAGAAAAGCAGAATCTCTTTCAATGCTATACATTAAGGGCCCGATTCTGTCCCGGATGTAGATCCCCTCTGTGCGTCCAGTCTCGGAGGTGGAATAACTTCCCCGGCCATTTCACCGGCTCTGGATGTACAGGGTCGACTTTAGAATCGGCCCTGTACTTCCAGGGCCAGTGACTGCCCACTGCCTGCCCACTCTCCACCCCCGGGCCGCCCATTCCTTGCCCCTGACTAACTTCCCCGCACAACTGGCAGGGAAGTTAGTCTGGGCTGAAGCTGTTGGGACGTCCATCCCCACTATTCATGGTTCAGAATGACCCCCTAAAGGGGTTATTTTAGAAGCCCTATTCATGTTTACACATGTGAATATGGGCATTCACACGCGCAAATCACATCCATTTTCGAAAGCTCTGATTTTACACGACTGCCCTGATCATGTCCAAGCCACATGGGACGGGTTTGGGGCATAGTTTGGATAGAGTGGCAAGAAACATGTGCCTCTCCAATTTCGTATACTATAGGGCTTGCACATGGACGATGGGAATTAACCAAGTCTGTATTTGCACCAGCCCCCTGGCACGTTTAGGTTTTTTGTCCAAGTCCAATAGAAGTGCAGAGAATGACCACAGCCACACCAGTAAATTCTTCACAAACGCAATTTTATTAAAAGGACCCAACTTTGACAAGTTTCTGCATCAAAGCCTGCGTCAGAGGTCAGTCAAATGTGTGTGAATCCAACTTGACCATGATGCAAGCTAGGTAGTAAAACATGCAATGACCAGAAACAAAGGCTGGTCACAGAAATATAGTTCCTTGATCTCAGGCAAAGCAATGGTGAAAAGTTTAGGTTTTAAGAAAATGCTCATTTTGGCAAAGCCTTAACAGGAAGGAATAAGGGGCTCATCCCCCTTAATCCCCTGGGACCCGATATTCTAAAGACATTTGCACTATTGACTGACCTGCAAACTATGTAAATGCCACTGAATAACCTCAACGATACACCCTGATGCTAACCGCTTAGCATCAGGGCGTGTTGTGGGCAGTGACAGTCGGTAACCAAGTAGCAGCGATACTGCACCGCTACCCGGTTAGCAACCTGAGGATAAAACTAGGTGAAGCAGAAGCTGGCTTCGTTTTACCCACGGGATCTAACTGGGTAGCAGTGCAATATCGCCGCTACCTGGTTAGCTTTTGCAGTGTCGGAGGTTGTGCATATGACCCTGGCATTGACTATCCGGGGTTAGAGGTCAGCGGCGACGGCAATGCGCCATAGTGGCACATAGTGTCCCAATTGACTATCGGGCCCCTGATATTTATATCTCCCTCCACATGTTATATCAATTGACATAGCTTCATCTATAGATGGTGAAGAGCAGCAAGACGTCCAGGTTTGCAGAATGGCAGCTATATATGTGCACATGTCTACATTTACACCCGTGTGTTCTGAAGTACTAGCACACACACACATGCAAGTCGCTGGAGTTCCTTTGTCATCTTTTCACATGTGCACATTTATAAAATAGTGACTCCCACTGCGCTTGGATGCTCCTGCCCATGCGTACCTGCATTTCACACACGTCTAGCCTGAGGGGCGGAGATATGTCAATTTTAGAATGGACTTACACGTGCCAAACCTCTACTGTACAGCTGACATTGAACTGCAGACATTTTCACTTGGACGTCTCAGTAACCACATAAACGGCCTCTCTGAAATGTGCTTTTAAATCAATAGACTGGACTGTCAGCTCCTTCCCAATTTTATCTTGTTCCACAGAATCAGAGATGATCATAACACCAGAATGACATAATTTCTGCCCCATCTAACCAGTAATGAGAATAGAATTACTGATCACTGACGGGGCTGACTGGGAAGTGTATCCCCTTCTGTGAGAGAAGAATTACGTATGGAGTTTAGTGTACTTCATTCTGCTGCAGTTCTGATTATTTCATTGACATAATTCTTTTGTTTCAGATTTGCCAGCATATTGACCATTTTAAACAGTGGCTTTTCAGTTGCTGCATTTTCTAATACTAATTTTAAGCATGCTCCATAAATCCCTAAAATGGAAATAAAAAGAACTCTCACTCCTGGTATTCACTTCTTGGTCTAGGCTCATATGGATGTATTTGCATTTTTGGTGGTTTAATTACTCACCTTTCCAAACCATAGCTTAGGGCAAGTCACATTTTAGGTACAGCAGAGGTTATAGTATCAGTTTCTACTCATTTAATCACTTTCACTCTTACGATGTACTGCATTGTGTTGCCATATTCATACCATCCCTGCCCTTTGTGACTGAACCAGCAGGACTTTCTGTCTTTCCCCCTCAGTGGCCTTTGAGCAATCCATGAGCTTCTGCTTCCTCTCTTCCTTTCTTGATAACACTGATGGAACTCATAATACAAGACTCCCTATGAAACTACAGAATTTCTCTAGGACCTGGTAGTGCAAGGATGAACCACCTGATCATATGGCAAAACCATGGGGTATGTTTACTAAAGTGCTGTAAATGGGAGCACAGGGTTTAGTGTGCAAATAACCTGCATCCCGCCCTGCAGTAGTTGGCAGTGAGTGGCAAAAATGCTTCCACCCTAACAATCCTGTGCTACCAAAGTAACATGCAAAAAGATAGGTCTAGGGCAGATTTGGGGTGGAGAGTGGGTATGAACAGCCTTGTGCAACTAGCGCAGCCTTGTTAGTGGAACTCCAGACCACGAAAGATATTACTAGCATTGTCACAGGTAACACCAGCTTCCGACCAGACTCTAGCTGTATCCGTCATGCCAGCACACTATCAACATCTAGTATGGGCATGATTCCCATACAGTTCACAGTCCAGTGCCAGCCCACATATATAACATCTTAAACAACATGGCTGGCACTGTCCGTAGGCAAAAGAAGCAGTCACATAGGTCATAGGCATCTGAGGGGCAGTGATGTGCAGCAGCCATGTCAGCAAAACTATAGATCCTGACACCACAAAAACTAGAGCCATCAGTATATAATTGTACCTGCTGGGAGAGTGGGCATATGTATACATACAAAGCACTGTTAGTCTTGAAAGTATGAATGCATATGCACTTGATAGTTGTGTGAGGGCTGCTGGAGTGCTGAGTTGTGAAGATGCCATAGGCTGGAGGCCCTGCAGACAAGAGAGGCAGGTCAGCTCCCATGGACCCTGCCCCCATGCCATCATCTGAAGCAGGACAGCTGATTGCTCTAGCCTGAGTGGCAAATAGCAGGGGAAGGGCCTCTGCAAGATCAGCAGCAGCAGCAGCAGCGGGGGATAAGGTACATTGCCGCCTTCCTACCCTGGGGTTTGTATGTGGGTGGATAGGTAAGCCACCCCCTCCAAGTGTTCATTGCTGTAGCTGGGGGACAGCATGTTCAGGACAGTCACACATGGTTGGATAGATAGTGCTGGTGAGGAGTTGGGAGAGAGTATGTGCTCAATGAAATAACTAGAGTTCAGTACGTAGTCAGGGTTGGAGATGGTTGAACACAGTTGGGGGTGGGGCATGCAAATGAGCTGTAGGAACTACTGGTAAATTGTATGACTGGCACATAATTGTGCTGTTTGACTACCACCTTCCCTGCATGGGGTTCCATGTACATTTGTGCATCTGCGGTCTATGCTGATGCCATGGACTCTGTTTCTGGGGGCTCATAATCCCTAACCAAGACCATAGGCGGGCATGTCAGTGTCTACTGGCTCAGAAAATATGCTTACATTTAAACCACTGAAGAAGGGCTAGCTCAGTTGGCGCTCCCTGGTCAGAGTCTTCCCCACTCATCATGTTTATAAGGAGATGGTGTGTTCTTTTCAGCTGGGGAGCATTTGTAGGCTCCCTAGGGCTTGGGGCTTCTCAGTTTTCTGAAAGCAGGCATGCTTGAGCTGGGGACTGATTGAGGGTGCCCTTGTCCATGGTGGTATGTTTGATGTACTACAGTATTCCCCTAGAGCTCTCACCATGGGTGGCTTATGTGGATAGCCTCCTATCTCATGGCAGTGGTCTAGCCATAGGGGAAGGTGTCCACCTCCTGGAACACCAGTTGTTTTTGGAGTGATCTAGGGTTGCATCTAGATAACCTGGACCCCATTTGGCAGGAGGGGTGGATGGCACAGAAATTCTGCCATATACATCCCTTATCTGTGTGGTCTCTGCCAGGGCCATACCAAGGGCTGTGCAAGTGATGTGGCCTCACAGTGTCACAGAAGGGACACTGATATCATCACTGGGCTTCCAGGAAGCCCGATAACAATACGTTCCTGCAGGTGGCTGGGGAGACGACACCAGGTTCACAAGTCCCTTTACTATTTTGGTGGCTTTTATTTTACCTTTTCTAATTCTTCTATATCCTTCTTAAGATATGGTGACCAAAATTGCACACAGTATGCCACAGAGCGCATTTCTAGCTTGGTATAGTCCTGGTCTCTGTGTTGGACTAGCAGATATATACACCATAATATTGTATCCACCTTCACCTACTCACTAGCAAGAATTCAGTACAAAGTGTATGAGGGAAGTAGCACAAAAGGGTCCAGTTGTCCAAACCTCCCAGCCCCCCAGCCCCCAGAGACCTGGCCACCTATCTATTGCACCCTAGGTGGTCAGGCACCTTGGGTGACTCAAGGTGAGAGGGTTTCACACTCCATAGCCCACATGCTGGGCAATGCTAATCCCCTGCCTTCACCAGGGCAGGGTCCCCTGCACATACAAATGCAGCATTTGTGTCCTAACTTCCACATACATGGCCGCAGCACAATCTCTATCTATGGGCTTGCTTCACTGCTCTACATGCCCGCCCCCTTGTACTTTGGACCATATCTCTCTGCATATATTCCCTAATCTGCCTTCTCTGTCTTCCACTGGCCACTTGCACTGTTCTCTGCTGGTGGGGTTGAGAGCTATGTATTGTTGTCTACTCTCTCTGCTGGCATGTGATGGCCAAAACTGAGCTTCTTAATTTTCCCCCTAAAGCCTCCTTTCCCCTTCCTCCTTTCTCAGTCTCTGGGGATAACTCTCTACTCCTCCCTGTTTCCTCGGCTCACAACCTTGGAGTTGTCTTTGACTCCTCTCTCTCCCTCTCTACACACATCCAACTGATAGCTAAGACCTGCCATTTCTTTCTCTATAACATCAACAACATCTGCCCATTCCTTTCTGAACACACTACTAAGACACTTATCCACTCCTTAATCATCTCCTGTCTTGAATATTGCAACCTACTCCTTGCTAGTCTCCCGCTGAATCATCTCTCTCCCCTTCAATCTGTTAAACACTCTGCTGCACGGTTAATCTTCCACCAGCCTCATCATGCTTATATTACCCATCTTCTCAAGTCACTTCATTGGCTCCCTATCCATTTCTGCATCCAGTTCAAACTTCTCCTGCTGGCCCATAAGTGCATTTACTCTGCAGCTCCTCACTACCTTTCTTCTCTTATCTCTCCTTACACCCCTCCCCGGAAACTCTGCTCTTCTGGCAAATTGCTTCTATCTGTGCCCTTCTCTTCTATTGCTAACTCCAGACTTCACTCCTTTCACCTTGCTGCACCTTATGCCGGGAACAAACTACCTGAGTCTGTACATCAGGCACCTTCTCTGTCCCTTTTCAAATCCAGGCTGAAAACTTACCTCTTCGCTGCTGCTTTCGGATCTTGACTCACCTGATCTTCTTCGTGTTTCCTTACCATTCCCCCTAGATGTATCCCATGTCTACAGCTACTGTATTGTCTGTTCTGACTAGATGAGCAGGGACTGCCTCTTACATGTCTATGAAGCACTGCATATGTCTTGCAGCGCTATACAAATGCTCAGTAGTAGTAGTACTGTGTCCACGCGTTACGTTGCTCTTGCTCCTCTCTCAGACATTGCATGGTACGGATTCCATTCGAGCTGGCACATCCTTGTTCTGCAGCTATCCCCTGGGTCCCTGGACAGTCTCTCTGCTATCCTGCCCCTCTGATTGCATGACCTGTTGCAGCTGCCTGCATGTGCCCTCTCTCATTCTGTGGGCATCTGCAGGATGCTCTGATCCCTCTGTACAGCACAGCGATGTAGTCCCTGTGACATACACCTGTCTGAGGGTCAGATTGGAGTTAGCATGCAAGTGGAGGGGGCAGGTAGTGCATGCCTTCACACTGCGCATGCGCACCTGAAGCATGGTTGCTACTACTGTGTGAACGGTATGCCTATAGCACATTACTTTCCTACCACAGCCATACCCCTTGCATTTCCCACAGCCTCTCCGCTCCTGCCACGGTAGACATGCACACTAATCACGCGTTAGTCCTGTGCTACTTGCAGCACTTTAGCCAACATGCTCCCATATGCATTATCTGTGAGGCCAAAACCCTGATGCAAACTCTTTAGATTTTTAAGATCCTTATGTTAGGCGGGCATGTGTTTATTTTAACTTTCTTTTGTGCCTTATTGAAGGCCTTTTTGACCAGGCAATCAGAGCTACCAAATCACTGCTTCTCACCTATAAGAGGTTTAGAGTAGGGATATGCATTTTCTTTTCAGTCATTTTTGTTGTAGCGTGGGCTATTTTGCTTAGTACACACTAGGGGGGTCTACTTGCTAAGCTGCTCTAACGTTAATGCATGTTAATTCACCATTAACATGCATTATTAGTAACTAGCCCCCATTGAATATCATGGGTCCTGGTGTTAAAATAATGTGCATTAATGGTGAATTAACACCCCTTAACATTAGTGCAGCTTAATAACTAGACCCCTAAATACTATGAAATGGAATGCACCAGCCACAAGAGGGAGTAGAGGAGTCAATGCAAGCTAAAGATTCTCTGTTCTACCTTGGGGGTTAGACTGGAGAAACCAACTCTGGTACAGCATGGGAGTCCATACAGGCCGGGGATATCTTCCCCCACCCAGCCCTTGAACTGTGACCTTCTGTTTCTTTTATTTCCTGAATGTGGGATGTACTCGTGAGAATACCTGAGACTGTGGGTGTAGGAGTGTCAGAGAGAAGGAACATAGCTCCGGCATTAAAATAAAGTGGCTGAAAGAAAGAAAGGACAGCAAATGAAAAGAAGTGAAAAATAACAAATTAAAAAATATATAGGATGGATGAGAATGGGAGAATAAACAGCATCTTACTGCAGATGTTCTGCGGCGTAGAACTTTCACTTAAGTACTTTCAGTCGGTATGAAAAGTTCAAGCATGAAAGCACCTTAAATCAAATGATATCACATTGCCTTTCCCAGAAACTAGGTGCTGGGACAGCTTTGGATAGGGTCAGCATTTAAGTCAAACACTATTTTGTAGAAGAACATAGAATGCAGTGGCATGGCACAATGTCCTTTGCCTCTACAGACCTGGGAGCAGCTTCAAGCTGTGATCCCAGATGAAATGAGCTTGATGGTCCTCAGTCTCCTTAATCCACAGCAGTATCTAGGGCAGGAAAAATTTGCCTGAATCACAAAACCTCCACTTAATTTTCAGAGAAAGGAAGTGATCCAATAGTTAGAGCAGGGATTCTCAACCCGGTCCTTGGGACGCATTGATCAGATTTTCAGGATAGCAACAATGAATATGCATGAGAGAGATTTGCATGTAAATACTTTAATACTTGTTAGCAGTGTGCAATGCTGTATACATCCAGTAGGCACTATAAAAATAAGTATTATTAGTAGTTTCAGCTCAGAAGAGGGCCAGCACTGTGCTAACAGGACTAACGTAAATCAGTGTTGCGATGTTTCTGGTACACTTCTTTCAGCTCAGTGCAGCAAACTGTGCTATGCCCAATGCAAAAAGCAAGCTAGCATGGGAAAATCACCAGCAAAAGCACAGTGCAGTGGGCATGCTAATTTTCAGCAAAAGAGGAATCTTTGATTGCTACCAGTGCAAAAAACTGCACTGAAATACTGGGAGATGCAGCGGGGAGCAAAAAGATCATCTGAAGTGAAGTTTGAAGCTTCACCTCGGATGACCAGACTTCCCAATCATGGTCCTCTCCCGATCGTAATCCCTCTTGAATCGTGATCCCCCCAAACCTGCCAAGACATTTGTGGTGGCCCAATGGCCCCTATCTGCCATCCCTAAACCTAACAAGAAATTATCCTGATGGCTCAGTGAACCCTACTCCCCATCCCTCCTAACCTCCAGAAGCATTGAGACCCCTCCTGCACCTTAACGGTCAGGGAAGCAGGTGCTATGCCCACACATTCCTGTCACTACACCATCAGGGAAAGTGGCAACGTCTGACCCTGTGTGGTGCATCCTGGGATTCACAGCACGGGGTCATTCAGTCTGTTGACCCGATGCTGTGTGTACTAGGATGTAGCCCAGGGTCAGTCTACCATACAAGGCAATCTTATGTTTTATATGGCAGACTGACCCTGCCTAGTGCATCCCAGGATACATCACCTGAGTGAGGTGCCATCATTTTTGAAGATGGCGGCATGGGCCTGGGAGCATGTGGGCATCACTCCTACCCCCTGACTGTTAAGGTACTGCGGCCCCAATGCTTCAGGTGGGGTTGGGAAGACGAGGGGTAGGGGCCACTGGTAGTTTCTTGATTCAGGATGGTTGAGGTAGGGGCCACTGGCTCACCAGGGAAGGTTCAGGGGAGCCCCCCTCCCCTGAACCTTCCCTGGTGAGCCAGTGGCCCCTACCTCAACCATCCTGAAAGTCTTGGCAGGTTCGGGGGGGAGGGGCCACCAAGGAAATTTTGGCAGGTTCAAGTGGAACTGCAATCGGAAGGAGGGGGATCCATGATCAGGGGTGAAATATGATTAGGGGGTTTGTCTTGGTCATCTGAGGTGAAGTGTCAAACTTCACCTCAGGCACCTTTTTTTTAAGCAATCCAACATACTCAAGTGTTGGACTTCAGCAGACCCCTATGCACATGTCTGGTTTTCTCCTTTTGCTTAGCTCTGACTTTTTGCACAGAGCTTATTTGAATACCATTTGCTTACAGCATTGCTGCATAAAAAGTAATCTGGGATCTAGTGCAGGGTTCTGGAGGGCTACGGGTTCAAATCCCACTGAAGGACAGCAACCTCAGGCCAGAGGAACAGGAGTTTCTAGTCCCATAGGTGCTCCTTGTGGCCTTGGGCAAGCCACTTAACCCTCCGTTGCTTCAGGTACAAAATGTAGATTGTGAGTCCTTCGGGGACAAGGGAAACACATACTGTACCTGAATGTACACCGCTTTGAGCCGATGAAAAGCAGTATATAAGCATTAATAAATAAAACAATAAAATTGCTGAAATAGCACAGTTAGTAAAAATAAGCAGGGAAATGTATGGATGGAGTTTTTTACAAAAGCTAACCCAACCTCCACCCATACTATGTTTACTTACCTCTATGGTTTGGTTATACGCCCCTTCTTTATGATGATTAAAAAAAAAAACCTCAGTGATTTCATATTTAGCCATGTTTTAAGAGAAAAAATAATGTAGATTACCATTGATTTGTGAAATAATTCCTTTTCCTGACACACATGAATGAATGAATGAATGAGATTCCCACCAACCCTACCTACTGTCTAGCAAAACCACAGACAAGAGATCAGACTTGGCAGGCTCCGACAGAGCAACCAGAAGCATGTGCTATTGAGGAGACAATTCCAGCCAGAGATCTCACTCTTGGCCATAATGAGAGGTTTCCATTCAAAGAGGGGTGAGAAAACCACAAGCGAATGGATAAAGTAATAGATTTTAGCATGGGCTAAACTGAGTTTTCATTGTTGTGTCAGAATAGAAACGCTAACTCGTCTTCAGATTGTGAAATAAAGAGATTAATTTTATCCCACGTGTATATGGGCCATAGCATCTAGGGTGCATATATCTACGTTATAATCTCATTCCTGTGAAGGGTCTACTTTACTAGGTGCTTCTGCTAGCACTAAGCAGTAACCTTGAGTTCCCTTGCACTCCCCCTTTACCACAGAATCTGCTTTACATCATCTCGCACCAGTTAACGATGTAAAGAAAGAGCTGCCTGCATAATGCAGGGTGACTTCATCTGGAACTCACAGGGGCCAGTGCCTCCAAAAGTGAGCTCATGGTGACAGAAGGAGAAATTGAATCAAAGGCAGACAATCACCTGCATCTCACCAGCTTTCTCCATGCTCCCCTTCCCCGCCCTTCACTGTTTGATTACAGAATACTAACTAGGCAGCTATCCCATTCTGTTGTGTGCATGGAGCAGCTGCTAAATTCCTTTCGGCAACCTGAAATAAATATTTCAAGATGAAAGGGGGAAGGACAATGCCTACTGTAAATAAATAATGGATAGGAACCTCCCTCCAGCCAAGACCACTGCTTGCTGCTCCTATATCCTCTCTGATTGAGAAAGAAGTTGCTAAGGGTGGGAGAGGTGTTGGGGGTGATGATGTTGCTTTGCATTACCTGCAGAACCCCTAGTTCTATCCTGCTTCATATAGTATTGCATCTAAATGAATGGCCTCCAGGATGCCTTTTTCTTTGGACTATAACTCTATGACAGTGATTCTCAACCTGTGGTCTGCAGACCCCTGGGGGTCCATTACATTTTCCTTGGGTCCACAGGACACAGAAAAGAGAAAAATGAGAGAGAGCCTGATGGGGATCGGCTGTGGGAAAGAAAGAGATTTTAAGGAGTAGTTTGGGGGGGGGGGGGGGGGAGAGAGACTCGAATGGACTAGCTGGGGGAGGGAGACAGAAAGAGACAGACTGTTGGGGACTGGTTGAGGGGGAGAGAGAGGTTGGTAGGAACTGACTAGGAGAAGAGAGAGAGCGGGCTGGGAGAAGGGAGAAGGAATCTGAGACTTATGGGAACTGCATGAGGGTGTGTATAGGGACTGGTGGAGACAGGAAGTGGAAGGGAGATAAAAGCAGTTCTTTGATGATGACTTTGAGATACAAGCAGAGCTCATCAATTGATTGACGAGTCCAGTACAATAGACATTTATGGGCCCAATCCTTTTTGTTTGGAGAGCAGGGGGAGAGTATGGTGCAGAAGAAAATGGGCAATTTCTTCTACAACAGTGTTTCTGAAGCCGGTCTTAGTGTACCCCCTACCCAGTCTAGTTTTCAGGATATCCACAATGAATATGCATGAGATACATTTGCATGCACTGCCTCCACTACATGCAAATCTATCTCATGCATATTCATTGAAGGTATCCCAAAAAGCAGACCATCTGAGGTAAACCAGGACCAGCTTGAGAAACATTGTCCTAAATTATAACCTTAGTGTCCCTTTACAAATGTGTATTTGAGTGTGATAAGTCATAAATACAGCCAGTAGGAAAGCCTTGCTAAAAGATGTAACCTTCTCTTGCAAACCTCCTCCCTTAACTCGTTCTCCTTAATTTACCTCCCTTAACACACACAAATACACACTGCCTTGCTCTTATGTTCTCGTGCACTTAAAAGGAATATAAACTGTGTACACCAAGGATGGAGTAAGGTACACAGAGGAAGTGTAATAGGTGAGAGAAATGCATACAAAGAGATAAGATACAGAGAACAGAATGGACAGAAAGAAGGAATGAAAGAAGCAGAAAAAGAAATCTTCATGTAGTTGCTGAAGATACATCTCTTGACAGCTATAACACATACAACGATTTCTCTTTCATTCCGGACTTGGGAGATGTGAATTGCCTCTCAGCTCGGCTTGACCGAATAAGGAGTCAGGGGATTGCTGTGATGCTGATGGGTACCCCTCAGTGCAGTGACAGCAGTTGTCCTTACAGAACAGAGCGTCTGCAGTCAGGAGTACCCTGCAAATAGCAGGAGGACTCCTTGCCCTCTACAAACAGCGGAAACACTCAAATGACAAAGCAGTGGGACTCCAGACACCTTCAATATCTCTCTCTGAGCACTTCCACACAGAGGAAAAAGAACTGCTTCTAGCCAGCTTCCCCCACCCTGAGACAGAACTTTGGATAAAGGCATTTGTTTTTAAAGTAGATTTTACGTCCCTGCAGGAATTCTATTTTTAAAATAAATACTTGTGCATCAATCCTACCCACTAGAAGAAAATTTTGTCATGAAGTTCTACAGTATATGGTCTGACAGACCCCACCTTTCAGATATTCTGCATTTTGAAATTCAAAATCAAAAGAACCCATTGTTTTAATATTCCATTTTCCAGATTCTTTTTTTTTTTCTGTGCCCCCTCCCTCCCTCATACGCACATTGTAAAATAATGTTTGGATTGTATTTTCTGCTTACCCTGAGCCTGGTACCCTGGATGCTGCTCTCAGCTTTACTCGCTGAATTTGTGCTGCTAAGGGCAGCTCCCAGCATCAGCACCACTGCCAGGCTCCCACCATGACATCATCTTCCAGCCCTCTGATTGGACCACGACAGTCTGCTTCCCAATTGGGCAACATCTTCTGGGGAACCAGGGTTTGCCTGAGTAACTCTTTGCAAACCATGCAAGGGAAGAATGATGTCACTCGGAGAACCTCTGTTTCCCAGCAGTGAAAATGGTGATAAATGCAGAAAGATAGCATAAGGACAGACGGCTACATACCAGAGAGAGACAAGCAGAAAGGTTCTTTAAACAGCTGTAATTCACATAGAACTATCTATGGGGAAAGATATCTCTGTGTATACTTTTCATTCACGTGAGGATCCTCCATAATTAACTAGAAAACAAAGGTATAATGACTAGTGTGAGATTTGATTGCAACATGTGGAGAGCTCAGGATGGAGGCAGATTCAATTATCCATCAAATTTTTCTCTTTATTGTTTCTGTCCATCTTCTTTCTTTTTGTTCTGTCTTCCATTGTTGCCTATCTTTATTCTTTCCTTGTCCATTAATTCCTTTGTGTTTTCTATTCTCTGAGTTTAATTTTGGTTTTTCTTCTTTTCTATTGCAATTATCTTCCTTCTTTTTCATTCACTTCTGCTGTCCTTTTCTGACTATTGTTCTACTCTTATCTTTAATGTCTTATCTCCCTGTTTTTTCTCCTTATTCTCTTTTCACCTACGCTACTTCCTGATTTTTTATCGACTTGTAAAATTTGTACATATGAAATGAAATTATCTAAACATTTTCATAGAAACAATTTGAAAAGAAAACATTTAAATATAATTTTTCCTATATTTTTGCACTATACTTAATGTGTCTTCTGCTTTTACCTTGTCCATTTTCTGATTTGTTATCCTTGCCCTTCTTTCCATGTTACGTTAACTCATCTCTTTTCTCTGTGTCTCTCATCTTATTTCTTCACACATCCCTTCCCCCTCCATCACTCTTACTTCTTTCAGTCCACTCTAGTTTTCTGCACATTTTACTTCCATTTTTTGCATCAGTCTTTTTATTGGTCTTAAAGGGAGCAATATATCTCCAAAACAAAGTACAAGATAACCAAAACAAGAATAGATGAACAACATAAATGTGGGATAATCATATATCTGGACTTTCAAAGAGTACAGGAACTATAGCAAAATACACCAGAGAAGAGCTGGAACTTCCTGAAGACCTGAACCCCAAACTACCCCACCTCTCTCCACCAGTATTGAACACTTTGAGAGGAGAAAAAGAAAAGAGAAAGAGAGAGAAGAAGAAAGAGGGAGGCAGAAGTGGAAGTAGTAATGAGGTATAATAAGAACATACTAGCAAACACCATCCTGAGTTTCTGTACTTCAAGTATTACAGAACGCTAATCCTCCGCTGAGCCCCCCATGGTACTCATTCTCTCTGATGACATCCCTCCCCCCTTCCACCCCATGCCCAACAGAGATCCTAGGTGTACCAGGGACATCAGAGTCTGGCATCCACGGATATGGTCTAAAGAAAATAGCTGCATCCTATCATTACGTTAGTGGGCCTTCCGGTCAACAACCTCCGGTTTCCCTCACAGTTCAGCAGTGAGCCTGTCCATCCCATATATATCCCAAACCTTGACAAGTCATTCCACACAAAATGTGGCTCAAGGTGCTTCCAGTGCCATGCGATTACACTGGGCCATCAGTAACAAACAGCTAGAAAGGCATCTAAGATCAAAGTTGGCCAAATCTGAGGTGGAATAGCCCAACACACAAACTTCAAGCAATAAGAAAGTCGGCAGCCCCAAAACCTTGGAAACCCGCTGATGAACCTCAGACCAAAAGAGCTGCAGTTTGGGGCAGTGCCACCACATTTGCTCCTGATCACCATACCCCCCACAGTCCAAGCAGCACAATGCATCGTCTCCTCTTCCCCATCGGAAGAGGTCCACTGGAGCGACAGACATACGCAACAGAATGCAGAGTTGTGTGTTGACTAGCAACAAGGAAATCAAACAGGAGTGGTTATACTGGCAGACCTCATCCCAAAAATCCCACGGCTTACCACCAATTGTAGTACTCCACCTCCTCCTATACAGTAGCGTAAACCCAGGATGAGATAACTCATTTAAGAGTGCCCTGCTTAGCCTGGCAATGAAGGATTTCAGCCATGGGGCTTCAAAGAGTACACGCTCCCAAAGTTTCGACGGGTATAGAGTTTCAGTCTTATAGGGGATGGACCCAAGAAAATGTCACAAATGAAAAAACTGAAAGAAATTCTGGGAAAATCACAGCAAATGGATAAAGTGATAGATTTTAGCATGGGCTAAACTGAGTTTTCATTGTTGTGTCAGAATAGAACCTTCCTGAGTGTGTACATCAGGCTTCATCCCTGCCCCTTGTCACATCTAAGCTAAAGGCTCACCTCTTTAAGGCTGCCTTTGCATCCTGATCCCTTGATCCTTATGTATCTTTACCCTTCCTTATTCTATCCTCTTTCTCACTTTTGTCTTGTTTTGTCTGATTAGATTGTAAGCTCTGATGAGTAGGGACTGTCTTTATCTTTGTACTGTGCTGCATATGCCTAGTAGTGCTTCATAACTATTTAGTAATAATAATAACATCTTTAGCAAAGACAAAGGCCGACACAAGGGTATACGGGGAGAGCCATGCCATCACTTTCTGTTGTTTACAGAGTGAATGCCATACTCTCCACATAGGCCCTAAAAATGGGTGTGATAAGGCCCTATTAATCTCGGCAGTCTCATTCAAAAACAGAACAACTGTAAGGGGGATCAAGGTTTCTTCCATACGAACCCAGTCCGATCACGAGTCAGTGAACCAATAGTGTACCACCCTAAGGCACGAGCACCAGTAATACAGTACTAGGTCCGAGAACCCTACTCCTCCACACATCTTAGGCACCACCAACATGGTCCACCCTACTCAGGGCCTTTTTCCCTGCCAAAGGACAGACGTGAGCTTTTCTTCACTTTAAAGAAACTTCTTGGCACTTGAATAGGCAGCTGCATAAATAAAAATAAAATTTTGGGAAGTGCCAGCATCCTGCATAACATTAAATCGGCCCAGCCACAAAACTGTACAGTTATTCCATTCATACAATTCTCTATTTAGCTCATTGAGCAATATTTGGTAGTTTATCTGATATATTTTAGATAATATCCTAGACACTTGAACCCCAAGATACTTAAATTGTTCAATCACCAGGAAGTCCCAAGAGGCCGTTCCAGTCCAATCCCCAGCCTCTGTCAGGCATGGCAGAAGGACAGATTTCTGTCTGTTAGCTGTGAAGCCAGAAACATAGGAGAACTGATCTATAAGAGCCACTACTATGGGTATAGTCACAACTAGACCTCGAAGGTAGATCAAGGTGTCGTCCGCGTAAAGGGAGATAGCATGAAGCCACCCACCAAGTCCTATGCCAATCTCATCCGCCTTCCTTCAGACATGCCATGCAAATGGCTCAATGGCTAACGCAAAGAGTAATGGCGAGAGTGGGCACCCTTGCCTGGTTCAATGTCCCAGACAGAAGCAGTCCAAGTGGAAGCCTTTGACCAATACTGTAGCAGTTGGGCTGGCATATACATAGTTGCAACCCAGCTACACATGTTGGGCCCAAACCCAAATTGTCAGAGCATCTCAAAACAATATGGCCACTCCACCTTATCAAATGCCTTCTCTGCATCGAGGGAAAGCACTGCAAATGGTTCTGCTCTACCATACACCCCATGCATTGCGTAAAGTAATCGCTAACATTCTTGAACCTATATATGTGTTTTATGAACCTCGTCTGGTCTGGATGAATGATGTCCTGCAGCCGGAGTTCAAGGCGGGTGCACAGAATTTTGGTAAATAGCTTATAATCAATATTCAGAAAGGAAATGGGCCTGTAGTTACTGCAGATAAGCATATTCTTTCCTTCTTTAGGGATAACAGTGATGGAAGCCTGGTAAAAGGATTTCAGAAGTGAACCGTGTGCCACAATCTCATTAAAGACCCAGGCAAGTATAGGGGCAAATTGTTCCTGAAACATTTTATATAACTCAGCGGGGAACATATCTGGTCTGGCTGCTTTTGATGATTTTAGGCTGTGTATAGTGCGTTGAACCTGTTCAAGTGTAAATAGGCTCTTAGTTGCTTCCCGCGAATCCGGATTTAATCGGGGAAGGTTTGCTGCAGCAGTCCATTCCCAAATTTCAGGCTCTTCAGCGAGTAAATGGTAAGAATATAAGTTGTCATAGAACCTAGAGAAGGTTGCTGCCATCTCTGAGGAGCAGTACAACAGACCTCTTCCTTCTGCCAGTTTTCAAGGTCATCATGTCGCTTATGCAGCTCTTTTGTAAGCAGGCCCAGCTTTTGAATTTTGGATTGGAAGAGCGCAGTTGCATCAGTCTGTTTGCCTATATTAATCTCAGTTTGTGTGACTCTGTCATCCAGGGCCTTGATTTCAGCTTTCATATCACTCACTGCCTTAGAAAAATCCACTCGGAAAAGTTTAAGTTCTTGTAATATCTCAAAAAGGTCTGCCTTGGTATCAGGTGAAGACAGGACTGACGGGTCCCCCATGCTGGGAGTGCCCCCTGGGGACTGCCCAGGAACGGGCGGCTCGGCATTACTAGGCTCAACATTTCAGGAAAATTTAGTCCATGCAGCAGCATATGAGTCTTTCTCAGACATGGTGCACAGGGAGGATTAGAGATAGGACTATTGCTCCTTTTGCCCGATCCCAACAAAGGTGGCCACAATGGAGGGCAAATATGTGCCAGGCAGTCAATCCCCTATATCCTGAGGCAAAAGGGAAAAAGAGAATCTTAGGAGCGGTTCTTATGGTTGAGTTTCCTCAAGGTGTCCATAAGTGTCTATTAATGAAGAGCCGACCTACTCTCAACTATGTTTATGTTTATGTTTATTTAAAACTTGGTGTACCGCCCAACACCATGGGCACCTGAGCGGTTTACAATAAAATTAAAATAATTTAAAAATATTCGAAAATATTTAAAAATGTTTAAAAAATAGGGCTGCAGGAAAAAGAAAAAGGAACGCCAATTTAAAATAATAGAAAAGAAAGGAAAGAGAGAGAAAAGACAGAAATCAATAACAATTACAAATACAAATAACATCAACGTCAACTCTCTCTGCTATAGAAATGCTGTGATCTGACTGGGTTAGGGACTTCTCCCAGCCGCTGATTTTTTTTTTTCAGGCTCAAGGCTGCAGTGCAGGAAGTTCCCATGGAAGGAGGGGAGGGGAGTCGCTTCTCACCTGTGCCTCCTGCACATCTCTGAATCACCCCCAAGCTTCAGGGAACAGCTGTGGCAGGATACAAATACTAAGTATTGCTAGGGAAGCACGGATGGCTGCTCATTTCACAAGCAGGAGGCTGCCGGTGTCTCTGGCTCGATGCGAGACAGGGGCATCAGGCAGCATACGGTGGGTCACACAGGTTCAGCACCGGTTTATAGTTTATTCAGTTTTTGATATACCATCCTTTGCAAGGAAGACGGAGCAGTTTACAATAAAATAAATCATTACACAAATAACAAATAGCATAACCAAAAAATCCATTAATTGATAGGAAAGCAAACAGGCAAAGTAGTAGATTAAAAGAGGAACATATCATCTTTTCTGGGGCTACAGCTCAACTAGAAGGATTAACCCCAAATGCTTGCGTAAACAAATGAGTCTTAAGCAAGCATTTAAAGGTGGAGAAGGACGGTTCCAACCTAAGCTGAGAGGACAGGGAATTCCAGAGGGCTGGTGCTACTCAATATACCACGAACTCCCAAAGTCAAAGCTCCATCCTCTACAAACAGTATTTCACCATTATTCACCTTTCTCCATTGGGAAAAGTGGCCATTTAGCCAAACCCTCTGCTTTCTATCTTTTAACCAGTTCCTGATCCACAGTAGTACACTGCCTCCTATCCCATGACTCTTTAGTTTTGCCAAAAGTCTTTGATGAGGGACCTTGTCAAACGCCTTCTGAAAGTCCAGATACACTATATCAACTGACTCACCTTTGTCCACCTGTTTATTCACACTTTCAAAAAAACATAACAGATTAGTAAGACAAGATCTTCCTTGTCTAAAGCCATGTTGGCTGTCTCCCATTAGGTCATGACTACATGCTGAGTAATTCTATTCTTATGATGGTTTCTACCATTTTCCCGGTACTGACGTGAGACTCACCGGTCTGTAGTTTCCCGGATCACCACTGGAACCCTTTTTAAAAATTGGTGCTACATTGGCAATCCTCCAATCTTCAGGTATTAGAGATGATTTTAATGATAGTTCACAGTTTATTCTTTGGAATTTGGTTAGGTCATTGATGGCTCTTAGGTTGCTTGGAAGGGCATTCCAGTTTGAGGGTCCATATATGGAGAAGGTTCTATTGCAGGTGGTCTATGAACTTTTGGTTTTGTGGGTGGGTATGTAGAGTAGATTTTGGTGTAGTTGTCTTCTTGCTCTTGTATTTGGATTCTTCTGAAGGAGAGATTGTAGGTATTCTTGCATTAGGTTGTGAAAAGCCTTGAACGTGTTGATTATTGTTTTGTACTTTATGCGTGCTTGGATTGGGAGCCAGTGTAAGGTCTTGAAGATAGGCGTGATGTGGTCTTGCCTTTGCGTTCCAGTGATTAGGTGAGCTGCTGTGTTTTGGCAACTTGTACTGAGTATATTGCATGTTTTTGGAGGCCTTGGGGGATAGACTTACAATTTAGTCTAGGTGCGGCGTTATTAGTGCTTGACAAACTGTCCTGAAGTGATTGGAGGCTAACAGTGGGCATAGTTTATGGAGGATCCTGATTTTGTGGTAGACTGTTGAGGTAGTTTTTTTAATGTGGGGTTGGAAGTTTAGTCATTGGTCTAGTATAACTCCGAGGTATTTGACTTCAGATTTTACTTTTATTTCATTTTTGTCAATCTTGATTGTTGCTGGGGGTATGTAGGTTGGGTCATTGGTTATATGAAGAATTTCAGTTTTATTGTAGCTTATTGAGAGTTTGTGGTTGATTAGCCACTGTGTGACTGCTTTAAAAACACTTTTTAATTGCCATGTGGACTAGGTTTTTTGTGAATAAGGGGACATATAGCATCAGGTCATCTGCATAAAGGTGGTAAAGTATGTTGTGTTGTTTGATGAGGTTACAGACTGAGTGCAGGTAGAGGCTGAATAGGAGTGCAGATAGTGAGGAGCCTTGGGGAATCCCTTGTAGATGTTTGAACTTGATTGATGTTTGGGTTCCCATCTTGATTTGTTGGGTGTGTTCTGTGAGATCGGAGCGGAACCATGATAGAGGAGTTTTTGATATTTCATTTTCCATAAGGTGTTCAATGAGCTTGTTGTGATTTATGGAATCAAATGCTGCTGAGATGTCAATGAAAATTAGTATAAAGCCTTGTTCCATTTTTTCTAATCCTTTGATTAGGGTATTCAGTAGAGAGGTGAGTAGTTTCTGCACTAGGACTTTGTCTAAGTTCATGTTGCTAGTGATCAAGGGGGGGCAGATGTGTTGCTGTATTCTTGTAGTAGAGGTAGAACAGTCCTTCAATTATTTTGGCTAGGAAGGGGATGCTTGCAGTGGGTCTGTAAGAGCTCGAGAGGTTGGGGTTGAGGGAGGTGTTCTTTAAGATGGGTCTTATGGAGGTGGTTTTAAGATCGGTGGGCATGTGGCCTTGAGTGAGGGATAAGTTGATGATGTTGAGTATGGTGTAGGAGGGCTTGTGTATGACCATCGATCCATGAGAACAGGCATGAATCGGGTGGGGAGGTGGTGGTATTAATGGATGTGAGGGTATGCTCAAGTTGTTCAGCTGAGACTAAGTCAAAGGTGGTCCATCTCTATAATGGTTGAGTGTTTTTTTAGGGTGGATGGGAGTTGAGGTCAAGATCAGGTTTTTGTTTATTATAGAAGAAGAGAGGTATGTCTTGTGGTCCCAGCTCTTGCTTTTGTTGTTGTGGTGGGTCCAGTGTGAGAGATTTAACTATATTGAATAGTTCTCTGGGGCAATTCAATGAGTTTAGGATTAGGTTTGTATGGTATTTTTTTTTGTGTTTGTCGATGAGGCTGTTGTATTCGGTTTGTTTGGATGATTATTCTGTGAGGAGTCATGGATCCCTTGAGCATCTCCATTGATGTTCAATCTGCCTTAAAATGCATTTGGTTTCTCTTATTTCAGAAGAGTACCATGGTGTTTGTTGATTTTTTGTACTGTTGTTCTATTTTGGTGCTATAGCGAATGGGGTTATAATGTCATTCCAGTTGTTGATCAATGCGGTTAGGTCAGAGGAGTTGCTGTTCAGTCTTGGAATAATGTGGGTTCACAGTGATTGCTTACTTAATTTCTTAAATCTTCGTGTATTGTGAGGTTGATTATACTGGATAAAGGTGGGTGTTGCGACAGTTCAAATGTGACCATGTGGTGGTATGACCATGGGATTGGAGTTACGTTGATTGGGATGAGTGGATTGTTTGAGATGAGCTCAGTAGGTGCAAATAGGAGATACAAAGTGTTTCCTTTTTTGTGGATGGGCACATTGATTAGTTGGCTAAGGTCTAGTGCATCCATAGCTTCCAGGAATGAGTTGGTTTGGTTGGTGCGAGTGGAGGTATGGTTCATGACACCAAGCAGGATGAAATGCTTGTTTTTAGCTGTGTGGGCAAAAGCTGTTTCAAGCAGGGTGGAAAAGTCTTTGGTGTTAGTGTTTGATGAGTGGTATGTCAGGCATATTGTCCAGTGCTTGTTTTCAATTACCAGGATATTTGAGTTATCCATTTCCTGGTGTTTCTAGGGCAGTTGTGGAAAGGAGTGTGACGGGTGGATTAGCTGGTTGAGTAAGACATTATGAGCCCAATATTCAAACGGCATTTATTTATTTATTTAAATTGATTTTTATCCCGCCTTATCCTCCAATCAAGGCGGCCCGCACAGCAAACAATCAACAATGTGTTAAGAGTGGGCATGCAATGATTGGTGCGTGTGTGTAGTTGTGGTGTGTCGTTGATTCTTGTGAGTCTATTTACAGTGTGCGCTATTTACAATACTATATACAACATAAATTTACAACCTAAAATTTGCATTCAAATTTGTGTGTGTTGGGGGGGGGGGGTTGATTCTGTTGTTGTCCATTGGGTTGCTTAGGTGACATCCCCATAGTGCTCCCTGAAGAGGGTACACATTTTACAGCCCAGTAAACCATGTAAATGCCTTAAATGGGGGGTATTTGATGGCATATACATGGTTAGTGCCATTGATATCACCTCCTAGCTCCCCTATGTGTCCTAATGCTATCCGGTTAGCATCGGGATGTGTCGGGGCATTCTGGGGTGGAGCAGAGGCGGCGAGAAGCGCTAAGTAGGCAGCAGCAATATTGCATGCTGCCCTGTTAGTATCTGTGCCTTAAAGATAGGTGAGGGAAACCCTGTGTCTGCGGTGATCCCTAGATATTGAATGTTGGGGCCGCATATGACCCTGGCATTGAATGTCTGAGGTTAAGGGTCGTTGGGCAGGGCTATGCACTGTAGGTGCACATAGCCTGCCTAACCCAATATCGGGCCCTATCCAGTTTTGTGAACCATGATTCTGTGATGCACATGATCTCTAGTTCTGGTCATTAGGCTACTCTTCCACCCCTTTTACGCACTGCTCATGACCGAGGTCTTATCTCCATTGCCGTCTCTCTAGACTTATCTGCTGCCTTCGACCTTTTGGATCACCCCACTCTCCTAGCTCGCCTACACAACATTGGGCTCTCTGGCTCTGTTCTCTCTTGGTTTCACTCATTCCTTTCCCACAGAACCTTTTCCGTTTCCACAGATCTTTCCTTCTCTCCTTCAACCCCCCTTCCATGTGGTGTTCCCCAGGGCTCCATTCTTGCTCCTCTCCTGTTTAACGTTTTCATGGCCCCCCTTGCCCTTTTAGTTCAGCAGCACAGCATTACAGCCCACTATTATGCTGATGACATTATTCTTCTTCACCATACGGACCCCACTGCCCCAGATCTTGCTCCCCTCAACTCCTGTTTGGCTTCGGTGTCTACCTGGTTTTCCTCTAACTTTCTGCATGTGAACCCCTCAAAAACATCTGTCATCTGGTTTACCTCCGGCGCCCCAGTTCCCTCTCTTGCTCCTCTTTTGTCCTCCTCTCCGCTACCAGTAGTTTCCTCCTTACGCTACCTCGGAGTCATTCTGGACTCAGCTTTATCTTTCAAAGAACATATTTCCTCTGTCGTGCAGCGGTCCTTTCATACCTTAAGACAACTCCGTGCAGTTCGCCCCTTTGTATCTGTCTCCTCCATGACCACATTGTTACTGTCCTTGGTGGTATCTCGCTTAGACTACTGCAATATTGTTCTGGCCGGTCTTCCCCAAACACAATTGCGGAGACTACAACTAGTCCACCACACAGCTGCATGTATCCTCACACATGCTTCTCATTTCGACCACATCACCCCCATCTTGATTCGCCTACACTGGCTCCCCCTTGTCTATCGTATACAGTTCAAAGTACTCATTTATGTGCATAAAACCATCCACACCGGTATTCCACCCTACCTCACCGACTTAATTCATCTTCATTCATCTCACCGCTCTCTCAGGTCGATCCACCTGAACCGTATGTCCCTTCCCTCCCCATCACAAGCCCACCTTGAATCCACCTGCTCCTCCGCATTTTTCTTCCTGGGCCCCCGACTCTGGAACTCGCTCCCCCTCCCCGCTCTCCGCTTAGAACCCTCCTATAAATCTTTTAAGACCAAGCTGAAGACCCACCTTTTCTGCACCGCCTTTAATCTCTCTCCTCCCTCTGCTCCCCTATCTCCTCCACTCCGCTGAATCTGAATGTATTTATCCTTTGTCGCTGCGCACCTTGTTCTGTTTTCATCCTGACGCTCTATTCTATCCTCTCGCTCTATCCTTTCTCTTAATTTTTTTTTGGCGTTCCTTTTCCTTTTCAGCAGCCTAAGTATTTTTGTTATTGTACACCGCTCTGGTGCCTTTGGTAAAGAGCAGTATATTAAATGAGCAAATAAAGATAAAGATTGCCATTCATACAGATGAATAATAGGTGGATGAGTTGATCTATTTAGAGAAACTGATATAATTTATTTTGTATCACTGTATCTCAAACTGTGTAGGAATCTCAGTGAAAGATGCAATCTCTGAGCCCCCTTTACATACTGCCTTAAGAAAAATGTGTAACCCTTAGTGTGTGCTGGTAAGGATTCTTTGGATACTTTGAGGCCACTTTCGACGGAGTACATGCGGGCAGTCCGGATGTCCTGAAATCTGGATGGCCCGGATATGCATCTGATTCTGATCCCGCGGGAACTAGACGGCCCCATGGGAGCAGAATTGGGGCATAGAGCCTGAATGTTCCGAATGTACCCAGATTCTGTGCCTCCAAACATTCAGGTACTTCTCCGGCTAGCCCAGCCAGGCTCCTGCATGGAGCCGTGTTGCCATGGCATCACGACTCCATGCAGGAGCCATGATCGCTTGCACAGCTCCAAATTGTGTCTTTCCCCATCGCCCGACCTCCGATCGGGCGTTCCTGGGCCGGGATCGGGCTGCTGTGAAACCCCTCCCCTCCTCATCTTGTCCTGGGGTCCCAGCATCAGTGTTTTCCACTGTCGAGGGGGACCTATCAGGCCCACCATCATCCTGCCCCTTCCAGAACTCCCCGCACATCTCTGCAATACGTGCGGGGAGCTCTGTGAGTGGAATCAGCACCCTAGCATTTAGCGAGGCTATATTTATTTATTTATTTAACAGTTTCTTATATACCGCCCCTTCCAGAGATCAGGGGCGGTTCACATCGAACAAAAATCAATATACTTCTGTATATTTTACATGGAACTTGTGTTAACTATGTACACGTTTAGTTACATTGAACATGTTTTGAACATTAACTAGAATAACACTATTCAAACTATGTACAGGTCATCACAACATAATTGAGTTACCGGTATTATTTACAATAGAGATATAGCCATTTGTTTGTGTAAATCTTTGTCTGTAGGGTAAGGCAGAGTAGAGTAAGTGTCTTTCTTATGTTTAATCATTTGTTCTGTCTTGAGAACTGTGAATGTGTTTCTGTGATTGTATCGGAGAGGTTTTTTGTTGGTAGGGGATCTCAAAGTGTTTTGTGAAAAGGTATGTTTTTAGTTCTTTTTTGAATTGGTGAAGGTCTTTTATTTTGCGGAGGGTTAAAGGGATTTCGTTCCAGAGGGTAGGGGCAGCAAAGGAGAAGGCTCTATCACTTGTCGTTGCTCTGGTCCTTCTGAAATTAGTTTTTATGTTGAGGGAGTGGGTTGCGTTCTGTCTTCGTGTTCTAGTTTCTGATGGGGTTTGTAATAGGGTAGATAGTTGGGAGGGAGAGATGTTATTGAGGAGTTTAAAGGTAGTAAGGAGGATTTTATATTTTATTCGGCTGCTTATGGGGAGCCAATGAAGATCTAGTAGTATTGGGGTCACGTGGTCTGTTAGCTTAGCTTTTGTGACCATCTTGGCACATATGTTTTGTGCTCTTTGGAGGAGGTATATGCTTTTTAGTGGTAGGCCGGACATATATCCCTGCTAAACATGAATCAGACTGACCCCATTTGGCAATATAATTCACAGAGCATCAGGATTACCAAAGCACTGCAGTGTTGCTTGCTATAAGAATACAGCATTTGAATTCATTACCATGAAGTGATACCAGGAAAGAAGCTTGACTAGAACAGAAGTGCTTTGTTTAAATGACCTCCAAATATTTAGCCTTCTGTTGATTCTGTAGAAATTTCCAAAGCTGCATTTAATAGCAGTGTTTTTCAAACATTTTAGATTGTGTCCCCCCCCTTTTCTCCTTTTAGCCACCCCCTTCTGCCCCCAGAAAAAGGTAGAATTAGCTGTTTTAGCATTGCCGTATATTCATTGCAATTAAAGTTAACATCAAACTAACATCCAGAACTGGGCCAATCATGAGGCAAACTAGGCAGCTGCCTAGGGAGGCAGCTTCTGTGTGTGTGTGTGTGGGGGGGGGGTGATAAAGGGCAGGGCATTCAAAGCTGAGCAATAGATTCTGACAGTCAGGAGGGGTATCAGGCTTAAGGTTTGCATAGAGTGCCAACACCTTGAACCAACTCTGGCGCAGATGTGCCAGTATCTGATATGTCCCCATCACCTCTACCGCCACCATCTGCAATCCATCCCATGACCCTCATGTGGGTGACCCATCTCCCTCCCACCAGTTTAAAAGCCAGTGTGTTAGATCATAGTAGCATGCAACTTCTTCCTGCTTTTAAATGAAATTTTCTTTCATTCCTTAAAGGTATATAGTGTAAAAGATGTGCACTATGAAATCCATTAATAGACTAAAGATTTCCAATGAAAATGAAAAATGATTCTCCTTAAGGGACAAAGAACGTGAAAGTGGATTGTGTGTCTATAATCAGGGCCGGCCTGTCCATTGTGCAAGAATGTTGTTTGCACAGGGCCCTGCGTTTCAGGGGGCCCCACGCAAACAACATTCTGCATCTGCCGGTAAATTATTTAAAAAAACCACAAACTTGCTGCTGCTGCCACTGCCGCCATGGCAGCGGCAGAATCGAGCGTCCCGCGGGGCCCCCCCCTTCCCGGCAGAGTCCTCCATGTGGCCTCAGATCCCTATGTGCCGACTTTCAGAGCCGCGAAGGGAGAGAGATTTCCTGTTTCCCATCAGCCCTGCAGGCTTAAATAGAGCAGTGAGAAAGGGAAACTCTCCCTTCGCGGCTCTGAAAAGCCCGCACTGAGGGAGCTGAGGCTGCATGGAGGACTCTCTCGGGCAGGGGGGCCCCGCGGGACGCTCGATTCTGCCGCTGCCATGGCGGCAGTGGCAGCAGCAGCAAGTTGTTTTTTTTTTAAATCTACCTGGGCTATGGGGAGGGGGCTAAGACTGGAAGTGGGCTGATGGGGTGGGTAGGACTGGAAATGGGCTATGGGGGTGCTAGGACTGGAAATGGGCTGATGGGGGGCTAGGACTGGTAATGGAATATGGGGGGCTAGGACTGGAAATAGGCTGATGGGGCGGCTAGGACTGGTAATAGGCTATGGGGAGGGGCTAGGACTGGAAATGGGCTGATGGGGGGCTAGGACTGGTAATGGGCTATGGGGGTGTAGGACTGGAAATGGGCTGATGGGGGGGCTAGGACTGGTAATGGACTATGGGGGGGCTAGGACTGGAAGTGGGCTGATGGGGGTTTAGGAATGGTAATGGGCTATGGGGGGACTAAGACTGTAAATGGGGTGATGGGGGTTAGGACTGATTATGGGCTGGGGGGTTGCTAGGACTGGAAATGGACTGAGTGGAAGGGGGGGCTTGAACTGCAAATAGCTGATGTGGAGGGGGGCTTGGAATGGAAATGAGCTGTGAGGGGAAGGAGCTAGCACTGGAAATGAGCTGGGAGGGGAGCTAGGACAGGAAAAGGGCTGATGTAGGGGCTAGGATCAGGGCCGGATTTACCTATACGCCATGTACGCCATGGCGTAGGGCCCACAGCCGGCAGGGGCCCACAAAAAAAGAACCAGTTAATTTTTTTAAATTTTTTTTAAACAGAATTTTAAAAAAAAACCTGGTGGCTGCCGCCGCGGGGCCCCCTCTGCTGCCGCGGGGGCCCCGTCTACAAGCTGAAGCGGTCCGGTCGGGTCGGGTCGGGTCTCTCCCTCCCTCCCTGCAGGCTGCGAGAGACGCGAAGATAGAGCGTCTCCTCGCGTCTGTGTTAAGCCCGCAGGGGCTGATGGGATGTCCCATCAGCCCCTGCGGGCTTAACACAGACGCGAGGAGATGCTCTCCCTTCGCGTCTCTCGCAGCCTGCAGCCTGCAGCGAGGGAGGGAGGGAGAGAGACCCGACCCAACCCGACCCGACCCGACCCGACCGCTTCAGCTTGTAGACGGGGCCCCCGCGGCAGCAGAGGGGGCCCCGCGGCGGCAGCCACCAGGTTTTTTTTTTAAATTAAATTTTACTTTAGGCAGGGGGGGGTGGGGGGTAGGACTGGTAATGGGCTATGGGGGGGTAGGACTGGTAATGGGCTATTGGGGGGGCTGGGGCTGGAAATGGACTGGGGGGGTAGGGCTGGTAATGGGCTATTGGGGGGCTGGGGCTGGAAATGGACTGGGCTGGGCTGGGCTGGGGGGGGTTAAGGCTAGAGGTGGGCTGATGGGGTTAGGACTGGTAATGGACTGTGGGCTGTTGGGGGGGCTTAGAACTGGCAATGGGCTTTGGGGGGGGTTAAGACTGGTAATGGGCTGTGGGCTGATGGGGGCTGTCTGGTAATGGGCTATGGGAGGGCTAGGACTGGAAATAGGCTGGGTTGTTAAGACTGGAGGTGGGCTGATGGGGTTAGGACTGGTAATGGGCTGTTGGGGGGGGTTAGAACTGGTAATGGGCTTTGGGGGGTTAAGACTGGTAATGGGCTGTGGGCTGATGGGGGTTGTCTGGTAATGGGCTATGGGGGGCTAGGACTGGAAATGGGCTGGGGGGTTAAAACTGGAGGTGGGATGATGGGGTTAGGACTGGTAATGGGCTGTGGGCTGATGGGGGGGGTAGGACTGGCAATGGGCTATGGGGGGCTGACTGGAAATGGGTTGATGGGGTTAGGACTGGAAGTGGGCTGATGGGGGGTTAGGACTGGTAATGGGTTATAGGGGGGGCTTAAACTGAAAATGGGGTGATGGGGGGTTAAGGACTGAAAATGGGGTGATGGGGGGTTAAGGACTGTAAGTGGGGTGATGGGGGGGCTAGGACTGGTATTGGGTTGGGGGGTTGCTAGGACTGGAAATGGGCTGATGGATGGCTAGGACTGGAAATGGGCTGATGCAGGGACTAGAAGGGAATGGATGCTGGGTGAGGCTGGAACTAGAAGGGAGCTGATGTTGGGGGAGGATTAGAATGGGATGGGTCTGGAAGAGTAAAATGGAGAAGGGAAAAATATTTGTGTGGGAGGGATAAAAAATCTACAATTGGCCGGGTATTGGGAGAGTAAGTGGGGATTGAGGATGGAGGGGTAAAATTTGAGTGGATGAAATAGGAATGAGGAAAGAGCAAAAGGAGAAAGATTAGTATGTTAAAGCAGATGTAGAGAGAGAATGGAAAAAAATCTAGAAGAGAGAAGAAAGGACAAATGGACAGCAGACGATGGAGAGTTAGCAGAAGACACGAAGAAACCAGAAGAAAGTGGCTGGAGCAATTGCAGCTGAAAAAAATGCACAAAAGGTAGAAAAATATCTCTTTATTTTGAATTTATTAATTGGAATATGTCAGCTCTGGTAAATGTGCATCATTAACATCTGCGCTTTGTTTAGAACAAGAGCAAATTAATGTATAGTTTTATTTCTACAGTGTTGTACATTCCAAGTTTGGCTTTTGGGATTCCCAGTTTAATTATTGTCTTCCTATTTCTAAATTGTGATTACTTGTTTGGTGATGGTCTATGTTCTGCATGTGTAACTGAGCTGATGTGTTCTGTTTGTATAATTCCTATTTGACATTGCCACTTGTTCTCTTTCCCCAGTAGGTCATGTATTGTTGTTCTCTGAAATGTATTGGTTTAATATTTGCAGTGTTGCCTTTTGATTGGTAGAGTATGGTGCTTTGTGAGTCCTGGTAGTGCTGTTAGGATACGGCGGGTTTACTATGGGCAGTGTTTGTAGTAGTTCCTAATGTGTCTGGCAGTTGGCACTGGATTATAGTAATGTAGAAATCTTTTAGTCTTTCTTTATCCATACACTCATTAAGAGGCACGTTTACTAAAAGTTAGTATATGGTAACATTATGCAAATATTTATGCAAATGAGGCCCCTTATGCAAATGAGGTCCGCACCCCCCTTGGGCCGCCCCTGCTGGGGGCCCACAATTTTTGTTGGCGTAGGGCCTCACTCAAGGTAAATCCGGCCCTGGCTAGGATAGGACTGGAAATGGGCTGTTGGGGGGTGCTAAGATTGGAAATGGGCTGTGGTGGGGGCTTGGATTGAAATGGACTCATGGAGGGGCTAGAACTGGAAATAGGTTCATGGGGTGCTTGGATTGGAAATGGGCTGAGTGGAGGGGAGCTAGGATTTGACATTGGCTTATGGTGGGGCTAGGAAAGGACAAGAAATGGGCTGATGGAGGCTTGGATTAGAAATGAGCTGATGGAGGGACTCGGATAGGACTGGAAATGGATGGGGGAGCTAAGACTGGAAATGGGCTGATGGTGTGGCTAGGATAGGATTGGAAATGGGCTGATGGGGTGCTAGGACTGGAAATGGGCTGATGCGGGGACTAGAAGGGAGTGGATGCTAGGTGGGGCTGGAACTAGAAGGGAGCTGATGTTGGGAGAGGATTAGAATGGGATGGAGCTGGGAGAGTGAAATGGAGAGGGGAAAATATTTTGTGTGTGAGGGAAGACAAATCTACAATTGGCTGGGTATTGGGAGAGTATTTTATTTTTTATTTATTATTTTATTTATTAACATTTCTTATATACCGCACTATTTGCCATCAGCGCGGTTTACATAGAACAGAAACATCCGACAGTTTACATATGTCTGGTCATTACATTTAACAGGAAATGGAACTTGGAGAACAGGGTAAACTATGTACATAGGAGGTGTAATGAGAGTGGATACTGTTTGGTGTTTTACATTGTTGGGAACGCCTGTTGTGAGGGCTTGTCTAGTTGACTACTACTAATAAAGTAAGTGGGGATTGAGGATGGAAGGGTAAAATTTGAGTGGATGAAATAGAAATAGGAATGAGGAAAGAGTGAAAGGAGAAAGATTAGTATGTTAAAGCAGATGTAGAGAGAGAATGGAAAAACAATAGAAGAAAGGACAAATGGACAGCAAACGATGGAGAGTTAGCAGAAGACATTAGGAAACCAGAAGAAAGTGGCTGGAGCAATTGCAACTGAAAAAAAAGCACAAAAGGTAGAAAAATATCTCCTTATTTTGAATTTATTAACTGGAATATGTCAGCTCTGGGAAATGTGCATCATTAACGTCTGCACTTTGTTTAGTACAAGAGGAAATGAATTTATAGTTTTATTTCTACAGTGTTGTTGTACATTCCAAGTTTGGCTTTTGGGGTTCCCAGTTTAATTATTGTCTTCCTGTTTCTAAATTGTGATTCCTTGTTTGGTGATGGTCTGTGTTCTGCATGTGTAACTGAGCTGAGCTGTTTATGTAATTCCTACTTGACGTTGCCACTTGTTCTCTTTCCCCAATAGGTCATGTATCGTTATTCTCTGAAATGTATTGGTTTAATATTTGCAGTGTTGCCTTTTGATAGGTAATGGTGCTTCGTGAGTCCTGGTAGTGCTGTTACGATACGGCGGGATTGCTATGGGTTCTAAATGGACAGTGTTTGTAGTAGTTCCTAATGTACCTGGCGGTTGGCATTATACATTATAGTAATGTAGAAATCTTTTAGTCCTTCTTTATCCATACACTCATTAAGAGGCATGTTTACTAAAAGTTAGCGTATGGTAACATTATGCAAATGTTTATGCAAATGAGGCCCCTTATGCAAATGAGGTGCCGCACCCAGTCTCTACACATGGCCCCGCACCCCCCCTTGGGCCGCCCCTGTCTATAATGCCCTGGAACTTGGATTCTCGGGAGGTGGCAGACCGAAGTGCTCAGAAGCCAATTTTAAGATGGCGCCATGCTCCAGACCTCTCCTCCTGGTTGTTTGATTTGCGGCTTAATGGAGCTGCCGAGGCCACAATGGGCAACTTCTGGATATGCCTGGACCCCTGCTGGCTTAAGCATTAAAGGCCATCTCCCCGAATGCTGGGCCCTCTTTGCCCCTGGCGATGTGCGAGGTGTGCCTGTGTTGCAGTGGGCAGGGGTATCTCAGTCAGGAGGGGACATTTAAAACTATGAAATGGCTTTGAATACAACAGGGGTACCCCATGGAAGGCTGATGATGTCAGGATGGGCTGGACAAGCCTTGAAAGCTGTAAGACGTGCTGGGGCCTAGTATGCTATAAGCAGAGCTGCCTTGCTGTATGGCAGGGGCTCCTGAGTGTAGCGGAGATGAAAGTGGCCTTGCTGGTTCCCACGTTGGGTGATTATTGAGTACAGCTTATGTTTGCTTCTTTATCTCTAGGGTTTTCTGGCTCAGGTACCATGTTAGTAATAAAGCTGTGGACCAAAACTATTGCTACAATAACTCCGAGCCATGTGGTAGGTTAACCCTTCCCCAGTGGATAGGAGAAAGCATGCGGTGGTCGAGATTTTGTGAAAGAGGGAAAGGTCATGGCTGCCGATGTTATACAATTCAGTGCTACAACATGGATGTCTCTTATGTATAATAATACCCTTAACCCTGGAATTACCGAGATTTTTTGCGCACACTGAATACCGTTGGGGTCATAAATGACCCCACGACGAATTTTAATTGTTAGCCATGAAAAATTTAAACTAAACAGACAAAATATTATTCCGAATTAATTATTTATTATATGAAGGTTAAATGTTTTGAAATTTAATGCTTTATCATAAAATTACATGAAGAAGAGCTGACATGAAAGCAGTTTTTGCATGCACTTGATGAACACAGTAAAGTACTACAGTCATTTGCATGAGACACAGACAATTTCTGAATGTTCTTTGCAAACATTGCGCTTGCAGGAGGTGCAAACTATGTTGCTTTTCTTGTCTTTTTCTCTGGAACAGCAGTGACACCTTGCCCTTTCCTTTGGGATCCCAACATTGCAAACAGCATCAGTGGCTTTTTCAATGCTGGAAGAAGTCTCGCTGCAATTACTCTGAAGCAACTGCTTTCCTAATTCCAAGAGGAATAGATGTCGCCTTTGCTTTGACTTGGACTGCCATTCTGGATTTAGTGACATCCAAACAATGAAGGTGTTCAAAGCACTGATGTCCAACATGTTGTAGAAGATTGTCACTGGCCAGCGTCTTGTCATTCGTTTTGTGGTATATGTGCGCAACATTTGATCTGCCGTATCTACTCCACCTTTACTAGAATTATAGTCCAAGATCATGCGTGTTTTTTTGTCTGGACGTGTGTTATCTAGTTCTTCTTGATCATGCAAACTGCTCAGAAGAACAACCACTTTTCCTTTCTTCGGGCAATAGGAAACCAGAGTGGCGTCATCGCGAAAGGCAAACAGTGAAGTGAATACCTCTCGGCCCTTTGCTGTTACAAATTCTGGAGGTAATTCTTTTCTGTTCTTTCGAAATGTCCCCAAAAGTGTCATTTGTTTTTCTATCAATTTCCATGACAGGGATAAACTGCAGAAGAAATTGTCAACAGTAACATTTCTGCCAGATCGCGTCAATCCTTCAGTGAGTTGCAGCACAACCCTTTCACCCTGATTCTGTTCCCTGTTTTGTCCGAGTTCCCTTCCTGTATATACTTGAAGACGCAGAACATATGACATTGCACTGTCACACAACATCCATAGCTATATGCCATATTTCCCAGGTTTGCTGGGAATATATTGTCTGAACGGAACAAGGCCACGAAATGTAAGCAGTTGCTCATCCACGGTAACATTTTCACCAGGAACAAAGGTGTCACTTAGAGTTGCTTCCCAGGTATCAAAAACATGTCTGATTGGAGCAAGCTTATCCACGCCTCATTGTTCATGTTTGTTGATTGCATCATCAAATCTGAGAGCACAAGAAATTTGCTGAAAATGGTTACGGGCCATATTTTTGCCGAAAACAGACCGACCATCTTCAATGTTCCACAACTGAACTATGGATTAATTTTGTGACTTGTACATGCCTGAGAGGATGAAAAGTCCAAGAAAACATTGAAATTCTCCGTCTGTCAAATCTTTCCAGGTGTCATCATACATGTGTCTTCCTTGTTTGCTCGTCCACATCATGATTTCATTCAATAAGTTCTTCCTCATGAACAAGTGGAATACTGCGAGAGGGCCATCAACATTTCATACAGCATACCTTGTAGGACCTTGTAGTACGGGCATGACATTAGCTCTGGCGTATCTTCCAGCAGCTTGCTTTATAGATTTCCTGTTCCATGATGTGGCATCCTTAGATACATAGGCTTCAATGGCAACATCTGTGCTTATAGTTGATGACCTCTTAGCTCCTCTATGACCACAACTAAGATTCCTCACAGATGATACTGACACCGAGGACTCCTGCCTTCTTCCCCGTCCAGCACAGCCTCGACCTTTGCCTCGACCTGTAACTTGACTCTTTGCTGCAGGCGATGTTACCGGCTCAACATCAGTCTCACATTCACTTGGCGACCAACTGCTGTCGCCATCTGAATCATGACTGTCATCATCAGATTTATCGCCTGAACTTGGCTGATATGCTTCTTCGCTTGCTGAATATGCTGCATCATCAGACGACTCAGAGCCGTCACTGTCAGCATCTCATTGCGATATTTCTCTCACTTGGGCATCTGAATACTTTTGTTTTGACATCATAAACAATAACCTAAAATAAATAAAGAAAGATAAAGTTGAATAAAATGAAAAGCAGTTTTACTATAGGTGTATAATAATCGTGATGAACGAGCTGAAAGCCTTTAGATTTCATCGGAAATAATGAGAGAACGTATGATATCAATTAAAGAAAATGTATAATTTTCATAAAATAAGAGTACAAAAAATAAATGATACATAATTAATGATAAATACCTTTGTCAGATCAAAAAATTCACAAAACTGCAAATTGTATCACCATCCATACCGGACGTAAGCAACTGGGGTCAAAAATGACCCCACTGGTACTCTGTGCTACAATTCATCACTAGCGTCACCTAGCGGATGAAAATTATTCCTCTCATGGTGCAATATAAAAAGAATATTGACATGTGAAAAGTCATAAAAAGATTGCATTCTTGAACAACTAGTTTCCGAGATACGCCTTGTGAAATTTGCAATGGGGTCACTTTTGACCCCATCGGTACTCCCAGGGTTAAGGCCGGATTACTAAATCAGATCGTTAGGAAGAGATACATTACAATACAGACTAAAATGTTCCTCTTGTTTGATTCACAGGGGTCTGAGTCTCTAAATGGAAAGTGAGAAATCATGATCCATAATCTCCAACAAAAAACTATAAAAGATATGAGGCTGGAAGAGGGAAGGTCCTTACCCTGGATAAAGCTCAGCTCTAAACAAGAGTCAGAAATGTGATCATGGTCCAAGCTTTTCCCGTTGAAGCATGTAAGTAAATATTGGATTTTGGTACACGTTACTAAAACAGCAAAGGCATCACCAAAATATTACTCTGAAAATGAACTGAGACAAAATGAAATTAAAGGTCAGAGATAGGGAAGGGATTTTGGATTTAGCACACACAGTTTTTCAGAAATAGCTCAAGGCGAGTTACATTCAGTTATAGCAGGTACTTTCCTATCCCCAGAGGGCTTACAATCTAAGGGGTATGTTTACTAACATGCCATGAATAGCGTGAGGCTAATACATGGTTAGCATATGATTATAGCACGGTGGGGCGTAGCAGGCATGGAACATGCAGGGAGCGTGGCTGCGGTAGGGAGGTAATGCAGCACTAGCCGATCAGTAGCACAGTCATTATGAACATGTGGCCAGTGCACATGCACACTGTAACGGCATGTGCTAGGTGCACCCTGTACTTACGTGCTAGCAATATAATGTTTGGAGTGGCAGTAGGCATAATCCACCAAACTCCTGCAGAGAGAGCAGATAGCAATACATGGCCTCCAAACTCACTAACAGGGCGTGTACTAAGTGGGTAGTGAAGGAAAGAGAGGACCGACCCAGGAAGAGGCACAACTTGCTGTGTAGCTCAGAGCTGTGCCCAAAGTACGAGGAGGCAGGGCATGAGATCAGGAAAGCAAACACATGCATAGTGACCATGCTGCGGCCCTGTTTATGGGAGATATGGTGCAAATGCAGCAAGTGAAGGAGCAGTGGGTCCCAAATGGATGTCTGCAGTGGCTACCACGTGGAACAGCCATATGAACTCCTCTCACCCTGAGTCTCCCAGGCTGTGGCTGCAGTGGACAGCTCCAGATCTCTGTCACGTTCCTTATACATCTAGCTTCATCCCTGTGGGAGAAGGAGGGTGCTAGAATTTGCAGGGCTGCATACCCAATACAGTGACCGCACAGATGTCGGGGGGACACATGGCTGAAGACAGAAAGAACTGTTGCTGGCATAGATTAAGGAGAAGGATATTTTGTGTTGCAGGACTGATCAATCCAGGAAGAACAATTTGCATTTTTTAAATGTCTCTAAATGTCCATTCATTGTCCCCTTAGGACGTAATTGTCAGGAAGTAATTGAGGAAGGTGATGAAGTTTCCTCCGGATAACCTCCCACCTCTGGTTAAGGCTTATTACATCTCATTGCTGCAGGGGTGACAAACATTCACCTTTGGTAGATCAAGAGAGTAGCCAGCTAAACTTAACTTGCTTCCTCAAATCCTTCTTGGAAGTAGTCACCAAATCTACCACCTTGCTGGCTATTTTCACATTTGAATCGGACACAGACTCTGTTTTGAAATTGTATTTTTGTAATATGCATGTCAGCTTTCTAGTTTCTAATTTACATGTATTTCCTGATTTTTCTTGTTCTACCCATGCCCATAAAATAACTTTCCTGGCCTTGAAGCCAAGGGTTGAGGCTCTGGGGATTGGATTTACTTTAAAATTTCCTTGCAAATGTGTGGTATTTGTTGGGGGTAAACTTTTTGTTTTCTTTGATCCTAGTCAGCTGAGTGAAGTTTGTTACTGCTAGAAAATGTGCTCAGGGCACTGTAGAGACCCCACAGTAATGCACGTTTCAGCTGCTTCTGTTTAATCCACAACTGCCTTATTGCCTAGGAGGGTTCATATTTCTTTTTCCTTTTCCTTTTTCTTGGTATTCCTCTGGTGTTAATTGTGGTCTATCATATTTACATTTTTGTGGTATCTATTTCCTTGAATCTTGCTGTTTCCTGGCATGTATCTGAATGATATGTATTTTTTGAAATTTGGATACATTAAAAATAAATAAATAAATAAATAATTCTGGTCCTTTCTATAGTTGGCTAGCTAAAACATACAAGTAGAAATAAAGTTTCTTTGCTCTGTTGCAAGCCTGCCTCTCCCTAGGGGTGTGGTTAATTCACTCAGTAACTGTTGCCTGTGGAGGCAGAAAGCAGTTTGATCCAGTAATTTCCAGCACACATGTGCAACTCATCCTCATAGCTTCAAGAGAATCTTCACAGCTAAGCTTTTCTAACTTTTTACCTTTTGGCTGCTTTTTCATGTAGATTTTCCATTGCCTATTTATTACCCGTTTTGACCTCTTGTAATACTACTTAGCCACAGGGGCGGCCCAAGGGGGGTGCGGGGCCATGTGCGGAGACTCGGTGCGGGGCCTCATTTGCATAAGGGGCCTCATTTGCATAAATATTTGCATAATGTTACCATACACTAACTTTTAGTAAACATGCCTCTTCATGAGTGTATGGATAAAGAAAGACAAAGATTTCTACATTACTATAATCCAGTGCCAACCGCCAGGCACATTAGGAACTACTACAAACACTGCCCATTTAGAACCCATAGCAAACCCACCGTATCCTAACAGCACTACCAAGACTCATAAAGCACCATACCCTACCTATCAAAAGGCAACACTGCAAATATTAAACCAATACATTTCAGAGAATAACAATACATGACCTACTGGGGAAAGAGAACAAGTGGCAATGTCAAATAGGAATTACATAAACAGAATACCTCAGCTCAGTTACACATGCAGAACATAGACCATCACCAAACAAGGAATCACAATTTAAAAACAGGAAGACAATAATTAAACTGGGAACCCTAAAAGCCAAACTTGGAATGTACAACAATGTTGAAATAAAACTATAAATTAATTTCCTCTTGTACTAAACAAAGCACCGACATTAATGATGCACATTTCCCAGAGCTGACATATTCCAGTTAATAAATTCAAAATAAAGAGATACCTTTTGTGCAATTTTTTTTCAGTTGCAATTGTTCCAGTCACTTTCTTCTGGTTTATTTGTGTCTTCTGCTAACTCTCCATCGTCTGCTGTCCATTTGTCCTTTCTTCTCTCCTCTAGTTTTTTTCCATTCTCTCTCTACATCTGCTTTAACATAATAATCTTTCTCCTTTTGCTCTTTCCTCATTCCTATTTCATCCACTCAAATTTTACCCCTCCATCCTCAATCCCCACTTAGGGGCTTGTTTACAAAGCCGCGGTAGCGGTTTGCGATCGTAATCGGAGCCGCGGCCCCATTGATTTCAATGGGGCCGCGGCTGCGATCGCGAACCACTACCGCGGCTTTGTAAACAAGCCCCTTAGTCTCCCAATACCCGGCCAATTGTAGATTTTTCTTCCCTCCCACACAAAATATTCTTCCCCTCTCCATTTCACTCTCCCAGCCCCATCCCCTTCTAATCTCCCCCAACATCAGCTCCCTTTTAGTTGCAGCCCCACCCAGTATCCGCTCCCTTCTAGTCCCCACATCAGCCCATTTCCAGTCCTAGCTCCCCCATCCATTTCCAGTCCTATCCGAGTCCCTTCATCAGCTCATTTCCAATACCAGCCTCCCATCAGCCCATTTCTAGTCCTTTCCTAGCCCCACCATCAGCCCATGTTAAATCCTAGCTCCCCTCCACTCAGCCCATTTCTAATCCAAGCCCCCCATGAACCTACTTCCAGTTCTAGCCCCTCCATGAGTCCATTTCAATCCAAGCCCCCACCACAGCCCATTTCCAATCTTAGCTCCCCCAACACCCAATTCCCAGTCCTATCCTAGCCACTCCATCAGCCCATTTCCTGTCCTAGCTCCTTCCCCTAAGAGCCCATTCCAAGCCCCCCTCCCCATCAGCTATTTGCAGTTCAAGCCCCCTTCCACTCAGCCCATTTCCAGTCCTAGCAACCCCCCCCAACCCATTACCAGTCCTAACCTCCCCATCAGCCCACTCCCAGTCCTAATCCCACCAGCCCATTTCCAGTCCTAATCCCCCATCACCCAATTTTTAGTTTAAGCCCCCCCATAGCCCATTACCAGTCCTAATCCCATCAGCCCATATACAGATTTAGCTCCCCCATAGCCCATCACCACTCCTAAACCCCCCCAAGCCCATAGATGGGAACTTCCCATCAGCCCCCGCGGGCCTAACAGAGCAGCGAGGGAGAAACTCTTCCCTCGCGCTCTGCAAGCCGGCGCGTCTGACTTCAGCTCCAAAGAGAGAGCTGCTACAAGGAGGGCAGGCTCTGCCGTGCACAGGGGGGCCCCGCGGCACGCTCGATTCTGCCGCGGCGGCCCCGACCGCGGCAGCAGACAGGTTTTTTTTTTTTTCAATTTTACTTTTCAAAAAGAATGTTTTTTGCGCGGGGCCCCCTGAAACGCGGGGCCCTGTGCAAAAAACATTCTCGCTCAATGGACGGGCCGGCCCTGCTTAGCCACTGCGGTCTGGTAGAATAGTTGCACTTTGCTTTTCCTCTGTTCTTTCTGCAAAGGAGACATTTTTTCTTGCAAATTTCTACTTGTCCACTGCAGTCTAGTGGCAACCAACCTAAATTTTGGTTATAAGCTTAGGATAATCTAGCTTGTTTCTTGCCTAGCCTTTTGTGATCATAAATCTGAGTGTATCCTCAATTCATATGTTTACTGGCCTGGGTCACTTAAATTCCCACCCACCCCACCCCACCCCACCCCTTACCCCACCCACCCACCCCAGAGTTAAACTTGCCTATATAGTCTTCATATCATAGATATTCATCTGTCCTACAATTAAGCAGAATACCTGCCTTTTCTCCTTTTGCTAAAACTGCCTTGTAACTCTCTCAGTCGACATGTCAAATATTCAATGCAATAGCTGTGGTGCCTTAATTTTAAGAAGAATCATTTTGAACCTTAGAGCTGGCCTTATATGTCTCAAACTATCTGCTATGAATAAAGAATTGACTCTATCAAGGGAAGAATTTGCTGAAATGAACCACACCTCCCTTAGGATACAAATTGAAAACAATCCACTTCCACTCCCACAAATATCCCAGGAGCAAATGGATCACAGTGGGCTCTGGTAAGTTGCGACCTGTAACATGGAGACTCCCTCTCCATCAAGAGATATCCCTGCATAATGCCTTCTCGCTCTTGAAAAATGAGAGTGCACAATTAGTGGAAACTGAAGTGTCCTTAAATGATATGGTTAACACCCAGTCTACCAGTAAATATGAACAAAAAAATCACAAAACAGGAAACTGTTATAACTTGGAGTCTCTACCATTAGAGGGATTAACTTGGGAACACAGTCCAAAGGACTGAAGATGGTTAAATACCTCCCAGGTTCTTCAGCCAGCAGGAACACAAACCAAATTGTTAGCATAGTCAGTGCTGAAAGTAAGCATTGAAAAATTGATGATGTTATCCACTTGGGTACTGGCTAGAAACAGTATTGCTACAGGTCGAAGGAACTTCCAGATTCTGCGAGAGAAACTCAAACCCATTGTCAACACTATAGCATCCTCAGAGGTTCTACTTGTTCATGATAAGGGGGAAGAGAGGCTACATCACATAACTAACTATATGTGGCTCCAAACCCGGTTTAAACAAGAAGGATTTAGATACTGTATATAGACAACTGGAGCAATAGATGGAACAACAAGAGGCTATACTGTGTTGATGGACTGCATCTCTCTGTGGCAGGAAAAAAGGATCCTAGGTGAAAATTTCAGGCAATATGTGGACAAAGATTTAAATTAGGGAAAGGGGGTGGCAGATGATAAAAAAAAACTAATTCAGGATGTCACTCCCAGCAAAAACATAATAACATTGGAAATAGTCATCATATTAATCCATATATCAATGACAAGAGGGAAGAGGAGTCTGGAATAAAATCCATGCAAAATATAAGCAAGCCAACCAACAATTGCTGGAAGATAATGGGTACAAATGCTCAAAGTTTAGCCAACAAAGTTCCTGACCTGAAAGCCCTAATGGTGGAAATGGACTTGGACATTGTGGTCATTACAGAAACATGGTTTAACAAGTTGCATGAATGGGATATTGCCATAGACGGCTATAATTATTTAAAAGAGATAGAGAAGGCAGAAAAGGAGGAGAAGTACCCTTATATGATAACAGCAATATTAAAGCCTCTGAAATGCAGGGGACATGGGGAAAAGCAGAAGCGCTGTGGAATGTGTTAGAAAGAGGAGATGGCACTAACATCCATACTGGTGTAGTCTACAGACCTCCAACTCAAACTGAGGAAATGGACAGAGACTTGATCATTGATATTGCAAAGGTAGCAATGAAGGGAGAAATGATCATATTGGGTGACTTTAATCTACCAGACATGGACTGGAGTATTTATTCTGCAAATCTGGAAAGATGTAAATACTACTACTACTACTGAACATTTGTATAGCGCTACAAGGCGTACGCAGTGCTGCACAGACACATGTAAAAGACGGTCCCTGCTCATCGGAGCTTACAGTCTAATAGAGACAGACAACACAGTAGCTGTAGACATGGGATACAGCTAGGGGGAATGGCAAGGATACACAAAGGACAATAGGTGAGTCAAGATCTGAAAGCAGCAGCGAAGAGGTGAGTTTTCAGCCTGGATTTGAAAAGGGTCAGAGAAAGCGCCTGATGTTCAGACTCTGGTAGTTTGTTCTAGGCATAAGGAGCAGCAAGGTGAAAAGAACAAAGTCTGGAGTTGGCAATAGAAGAGAAGGGCACAGTAAAAGTAAAAAGATTGCAGATGGCTTCCAAGAATTATTGCTCAGACAAATGGTGATGGAACCAACCAGGGAAAGCTCAGTTCTGAATTTAGTGCTCACCAATGGAGATAGCATGTTGAATTGTGTATAGGTGCCCATGTGAGCAGCAGTGATCATAACACAGTGTGGTTTGAGGTAAACATCAAGGCAAAATCCAATCACAGCGAAGTCCTAGACTTCAAAAATACTGACTTCAATAAAATGAGATAGTACTTGAAGGAGAAGTTGTCAGGGTGGGAAGAGATAAGGGAAGTGGAATTGCAGTGGACTAAACTGAAAGAAGCAATAAAAGGGACAACGGATATATATGTAAGGAAAGTAAATAAAACAAGAGAAAAAGGGCACTTATATGGTTCACCAAAGAAGTGGCTGCACAAATAAAGGCAAAAAACACAGCTTTCACAAAATTCAGAAGATTGCAAAAAGAGGAACACAGAAAAGAATACAGGATAAAGCTAAAAGAGACAAAGGGGTATGTTTACTAAACTGCGGTAACGTTACATAACGCGCGTTATGTAATGTTAACGATCGTTAAGTAACATTAACGCGTGTTATGAGATGTTAACGATTGTTAACGTCTCATAACGCGCGTTAACGTTACTTAACGATCATAAACGTTCCGCGGCGCGGTAAAACACCGCAGAAGGTGGAGAGAGGGCAGAGAGAAGGGGTCAATGGGTGGAGTGTGGGCGGGGAGAGGCTCCATTCACACTAACGCGCTGATCTGAAGAGCTGAATCCTAACGCGATTGAAAACCTGCCGTTAGATCCACATTTCAGGGGAGAGAAACCATTTAAGTGTCAGCAATGTACAGCATAGGCAGGGAAACCTACAAAAAGTGAAAGTGTAATACATGTGCACAGAATAAAAGGACACATAAACATTGAAAATGACCTCAACAAACTGGAAAAAAAACATAACCAAGTTGGCCAATAGTGATATTAATGGGAAACATCAACCACCCCCTCCCCCCGAGAAAGCTCCAAAAAAAAGATATTAATCGTGCAAGGGTCTATGCTCCGACCCCATACAAGTTGAATGAGCCCACAGTGAAATAGCGCTAATCAGGGCTTTCCCTTGTTATTGGACAGGTGTCCTATGGCGTGCACATGTCCCGCAACAGCAGGGTGGGCATGTCGGAATGGGCAACTGGACAGATGCCGGAAAAGGGGATACAGAGGGCCGCAGGCGGCACATGCTGTGGTGCAGCTGGGCCACAGTGCGGACTAGGGTGATGCCTAGGTGGCCCATACGAATGCTGAAACAGCAGAGCAGCCAGACAGCAACTGATGAAGGCCCAACATGGGCGCGACTGTGTTTCGCACAGTGTCACAGGGGATAGTACCCAGCAGCTACCCCCCAAGGGCACAGTGGCAGGCGGTGCTGGGGGGAAGCGTGGGACATCTATGCAGGCACCCCTACCCCAGAACCTGCACCATAGGCAGCCGCCTACCCACACACTGGATGGCCTGAGACTGCGCACCACCAGCACCACCAGCAGAAGGGCATGGCAGCATGGTGGCGGAAGGGTGCTGGTGGCGGAGGGGGCAGTGGCAACTGTCCATAGCAGACCATGGCCTAGTCCCGTTTAGGTGGGTGCCGTGCACTGCAACAGACAGGCTCCATCTGGTATCTCCAGGGAATGAGCTGTTCCTGTGGCAACACGGTGGTGCAGTACACACAGCCAGTGTACTCAGGAGCAGACGGTCACAGGTTCAAGTCCCAGCTGTGGTTCCTGCCAACCCTGTCCCCATATTTTACCCAGTAATAAACCGTGCTAATACAGACAGAACCTTTATTTCAGATAACAGAAACATGCCTGGGATACCCACATTTTACCCTACAGAGCACAGACTCCATAAACATGTGCATTACCTACAGCAGAGTCTCCCAAATGCAGTCCTGCAGGGTCAAACACCATTCAGGTTCCATGCTGTCGCTAATAAAGATGCCTGTGCTGCATTTCTATGCGCCGCCCCCATGGTATGCAGATATCTGCCATGCATATTCATTAGGGACAGCATGAAAACCCGAACAGTGTGTGGCCCACCAGGACCGGAGTTGGGAACACCTGCCCTAGAGCAGCGGCCAACAGGGGCAGAAACGCCTGCACCCACAGGCCCCATTAACCGAAGCCTCCAGGAGAGGCAGGATGTTGGGCCCTGCGTGCATCTCCCAATACTAGCACTTGCATATCTTAGGAATGCCACCCTAAACCTGGGAATACGGTACACAGCTATCAAAAGGTTGCTATGATTACTGGCAGATAGCAATTCCAAAGTTAAGTACAAATTTCTGAGTGAGCTGCATCATAGCAACCTTTCTGATGTCTGTGGAGTGTGCTACAGGTGTTGTGTCTGACAGTGTTTACCACCCTGGGAAGTGACCCCAACAGTATTGCGTACCATAGCCATGCCTGCACTGTGCACAGGACTGGTGTAGTGGCCAGGGCTGCCAAACACCTCGATAGTTGCACAATGCTAGCATAGGTGTGGGGAGTATGTGTCTGTCTATCCAGTGTGTGGTGGCTGCAAACACCCTCCACAGCCCACACTGCTAGCACTGTTGTCAGTATTGGCCTACCAATGTGCATAATGAGGAGCAAGGTACTGTGGGAATAGCCTGGATAGGGTGGCCTGGCCTGGATTCATCTGTACAGAGCATAGGGTAATGGCTGGGACATTGTCGTGCCCGGCCTCCACCTGCACAAAGAGGGTGGCCACAGCATGTCCTGCTGGGAGGTCACTCTCACCCTGACTGTGCAGTGACCATGGCATGGCTGGGTTCCCCCATAGTGCTATACAGTGTTTCTCCTCAGCGATATATATGGGTTCTGTTTTCTGGGGCCCAAACACTGATTTATCTGCTTGGTGGGTGTGCTCACATCCCAGGTTTGGGTGCACACATTTTCTCCAGGAACATGCACTATGGACTAGCTAGCAGACTGTCTGCAGTTAGTATGTGTGTGGCTGGAGCACCTTGCAGGGTGCAGCAGCTGGTGATTCACTGTGCTTGTTGCTGGAGAATGTCAAATGGTGGTGGGGGGCAGCTGTGCATTTCCAGGCCTACTGTCTATCTGCCATTGCCTTATTTATGGATGTGTACAGATCTGCCTTGATTGCTCTGTAGCGTGTCTATTCCCCAGCAGGACTGTGGTTGATGGTCCCCTCTACTGTCACCATTGCAGGGGGGTAGAATGTGTATCTGTTGGTGGGAGATCCTGTCCCCAATCCTGAGCCACAAAGAGTGTGTTTGGGGGGGGGTGTATACAATCTGCCTGTGGGTCCAAACACCCCTTCACCTAAATCATGTGACCATGGCACCCACTATTCTTGGAGCATCATAGTCCCCAAGGGCTAGATGTGAAATACAGATGGACACAGGCATATCCTAGGTGTGTCTGCAAGGACTACTTATCACACACTGGCACTGATGGGGACCTGCAGCATAGCCTATCTCAGCAAAGCCTGGTGCTGCGGAAATGTTGCTGGGCACCCCACCTCACCCTCAGGGTGAGCACAGGACCTGCACACTGTGACGGTCTCTAGCTACTCTGTGCCAGTAAAACACACGGTCGGTACCCCCTAGCAGGCTGAGGTGCTGTGGGGGTGCACATGGTCAGTACCCCCTACCAGGCCGAGGTGCTGGGGAGGGTGCATTCCTCATCTTGTGATCATCTGTAGACTGCTGATCTGCATGTGCAGTGCATCAAGAGTATGGGTGGTTTAACCCTATCCTGGTAACCAAAGCAGACCGGTTGTGTGGTGACCTACAGTCCCTCTGTAGCCAGCCAGGAATATAGTAGCAGCAGCTATAGAGCTGTAGCCTACTGGTAACTTCACTGCTGGTGGAGCCAGAAGTTGTGGGTTTGATCCCATTGTGGTGTTATTTGGTAGGGCTGTCTGAAGCATTTCCTTTTTTAATGTAAATGCTGCCAGCAAAAACACCCTCACAGTGGTGCACCCTCTACGGCGCCCTGTAAAGCGCCCTATAGGCAACATTATATGTGCCTTAGCGGACAGTGCACTTTATAATGTGCCCTCTGGAGTGCCTTATAGGGCGCCTTATGCGGCACCTTAGGTTATGGCCCTGTGAGGGTGTGTTTGCTGGCAGCACTAATTAAAATGCCTCAGACAGCACTTATTTAAAGTAAAGGGCAATGTCTCAGCCAGCTTTACTCATTAGACCCACAGGGGGATTGAACTCATGAACCCTACACCATCAATCAGTGTATTAACCATTGTGCTACAGCTTTGGATGCCTATGCATGTGCCTTATAGGGCATCCTGTTGGGCTAGTGTCTGTAGCTTCTCTGTGCCAGTAATGCACACGGTCAGTTGCCCCTACCAGGCCGAGGTGCTGTGGGGGTGCATACCCCATCTTATGGTCATCTATAGACTGCTGATCTGCATGTGCAGTGCACCATGGGTACGGGTGGGTTAACCCAAATCCTGGTGACCACAGCAGACAGTTTGTGTGGTGGCCTGAGGTCCTTCAGTAGCCAGCCAGAGGTTTGTTAATAGCACTAGAGTTGTAGCCCACTAGTTACGTCACTGCCTGTGGAGCCAGAGGTCATGGGTTTGATCCCACAGTGGGGTTATTTGGTGGGCTGTCTGAGGCATTTTCTTTTTTTAATTTAAATTGGTTCTGCCAGCAAAAACACCCTCAAAGTGCTGTCACCTTACGGTGCCTCATCAGGCACCCTATAAAGCGCCCTCTATGGCGCCCTGTAAAGCGCCCTATAAGGCATCTTATCAGGCGCCCCATGGGGAACATTATAGGTTGTCTTGGTGGACAGTGCACTTTATAATGTGCCCTCTGGAGTGCCTTATAGGGCGCCTTATGCGGCACCTTAGGTTACGGCCCTGTGAGGGTGTGTTTGCAGGCAGCACTAATTAAAATTACAAAACACAATGCTTCAGACAGCACTGATTTAAAGTAAAAGGTAATGTCTCAGGCAGCTTTACTCATTAGATCCATAGGGGATTAAACTCACAACCCCTGCACCATCAGTCAGTGTATTAACCATTGTGCTACAGCTCTGGACACCTTGCTGGGCACCTTATTAAATGCCTTATGGGCGCCGTACAGGGCGCCTTGCGTGGCGCTTTACACGGCACTTTGTAATGCTCGTTAATTTATGGCACCTTGTAACGAGCGTTATCGGTAACGATGTACTGCCCATGTCCTTATTTGGGATTTTTGCTTCTACCGTGGATCCTAACGCGAATCACATTACCGCAGTTTAGTAAACATACCCCAAAGAGATAATTAAGGATAGCAAAAGCAAAGGCAGAAAAAAAGATGCCTAAAGATGTGAAACGTGGAGACAAAACTTTCTTCAGGTATAGTCTGGAGAAGAGGAAGATCAGAGGTGGAATTTAAAGACTCAAAAGTGCCGAGCAGCAAAAGAAAATGAGAAATAAAACCAACAGTCCTCTATTAAGACCCCAACATGGCCACGTTTTGACTGAGCCTTTGTCAGGGGGAACCTCAAAGAGAACAATTAAGTAAACAATTAAAAATTTATAACATACAAATCATAAAATATAAAAATAATAACAATAAAAAACATTAAAATATAAACCATAATTGTCTTAATACAGTCAATAAAAACAAAAATTAAATATTATTAAACCAAATTATAAAACAATAGAAGCCAAGAGAAGATAAAAAGCAAGTCATGTCATCCATAAATAAATAAATAAATAATATTTTGATATTGGATAGGCATAAGGACAGAAAACCTCACAGCCAATTGTGATGAAGGATGAAAAGTTCAAAAGTATATATTGCACATTGTACCTGTCTATAAAATAATAACACCACAAGTGCTATGGGAGGGGAGGGTAAAAGAACCACAGAGGACATACTTATGAGTTACAGGATAAAAAAAATCGTTGGCAATTTTGGATAATAAAACCATGAGCATTACTTTCTATAATGTAAAAAGAAATAAGAGACCATAAAAACAAAATAATCAATCTCTTTTAAAATAAAGGTAAGGACATGGGAAATACAAACACTAAAGTTCGAAATGAGATAAAATTATACCTATAGTCACAGGTAGATAAAAAACAATAATACAATGAAATTAAACATAAAAATAGAAACGTCATGAACATCACAGGAGACACTGAACTACCACTGAAAAGTCAGGAGCAGAGTCTAAATAAAAAAATAACTGGTGAGTTCAGGTGGGGGAAATGTCACAATTATTTTCTACAGATACAGCAAGGACGAGATGCCCAAGTATTTTTGTGCTTATATGAGTATAACTGCAGAGATTTTTCTCAGAGAAAATATCTAAGTGAAAATTAACTATTAATTATGTGGGTGCAATTGTGCCAATGAACCTATTCGCTAGATGGTTTAAGTGAATATTGTAAGCAATACCATATTGAAAGATGATACAGTATAATAATCTTTGCATTGTGACTGACTGCTGAAATTTAATCCTACATGGGGGGAGAAGGGGAGGGCTCTCAAATGTTCAAAACTTTTCCCTGAAATGTTAAGCTGCTGCTTGTAAGAAGTCCCATTGGCTTTGAAGCTTCAGGCTGCTTTTGGAGGATGATGAGACAATCTTATGCCTCAGAGGATGGGCTGAGGCGCTGTGCCGAACATGCTGCTTACTCATTATTTCCCAGAAGTGCTGGGGTTATCTCAGTCTAACACTTCCCCGCTCTAGCTCAAGGCTCATCTTTGCTCCAAAATAACAGTGAACAAAATAATACTATAAGGTGATGCCCTTTTATTTGAATTATTTATTTAACCAGTTTTATATACCACCTTATCCTTCAATCAAAGTGGTTTACAAAATAACTTGTAGATGGGGTGAGGGGTAAAGTCATGAACATATATACAAACTATATACAGTTAATTCTTGTATGTCTGTGTGTGTTGTCGGTGGGCCAATTGGAGCGGTATTCTGAGGCTTGTCGCAGATTATGTTATGTGTCCGAAGTATTCCATAAACAGGATGGTCTTGAGTGCTTTTCTGAAGTCTTTGATGTCTTTTAGGGCTTATTCCCTCAGGAAGGGAGCTCCATAGGGCAGGTACCAAGAGTGAAGGAGCTCTTTTGGATGTTGATTGCTTCATTCTGTGATATCCTGCAGGTGTGGAGAGCATGTTTTCGTTGTTGTTTCGCCTAGGTCTATTACTTATGTCTCTGGTTATTATGTTCTGGAGCACGTCCACTGAGAAATGTTGAATGACTTTAAATATGTTCAAAGTTGCTTTGAATCTTGCATGTTTGTGGATTAGCAGCCAGTGCAGCTGCTGTAGTATGGGCATGCTGTGTTCATTTTTGGCAGGGCCTGTGATGATTCGTGCTGCGGTATTCTGTAACAGTTGGAGTGGGTGGATGGTCTGCTTGGGAAGACCTTGGTATAGTGAATTTCTGTTGTCCAAGACTGGGGTGATAACGGTTTGGCACACTGTATGGAAATGGTCCTGACTTAGGACTGGTTTGAGTCTCCTAATGAGCTTTAATCGATGGTAGACTTTTGCCACAGTTTTATTGATGTGCGTTTGTAGTTTGAGATTCCCAGGTATTTTACTTCATCCTTTAGTGTTATTGTCTTGTGAAGGATGTTGATTGTTTGCAGTGGGTTGAATGTGGGGTTTCTAGAGATGAACAATGCCTCTGTCTTGTCGAAGTTGACCATCAGGTTATTGTTGGTGAGCCAATTGTTCATGTCTTCAAGGCATTTGGTTATAGGGATTAGATTGGGTACAAGCAGGTTTATTGGGGCATAAACCATGATATCGTCGGCATATATGTGGAAAAGTATCTTGTGTTGTTTAATGATGTTGCATATGGGCTGTATATATACAGTATATATATATGTGTAAAGAGTATGGACAAAAGTGCAGATCCCTGAGGGATTCCTTGCGTGGTGGGGAACTGTGTTGACTTCTTCTCACCGCATTTGACTTGCTGCATTCGGTTGCTCAGGCATGAGCTAAACCATATTATGGTGTTGTTGCATAGCCTGATTTTCTGTAGACGCTGTAACAATATGGTGTGGGATACCATATTGAAGGCCACTGAGATGTCCATGAAAACTAGCAGAAATCCATTCTTTATGTTGTCTATGCCTTTTATGAGGTTGTTGAAGAAGGAGGTTAACAGGGTTTCCACATTGTGCTGAGGCTTGAAACCATGCTGGTGGGTTTAGTGTGGCGTTTTTGAAGACTGGGCATATCATTGCCTGTTTGAGCGCCTGTGGTATGTGCCTCTTTGGAGAGACTCCTTTACGATTTTGTGGAGGTGTTGACTGAGATGGTCCTTGGTGGTTTTGATCCATGTCACTGGGCATGGGTCAGATGGCAAGGTTGTTGTATTCAAGGTGTCCACGATGTTTTCTATTTGCTGAGTTGTAGGCATGATAAAGTCATCCCAGGTTTGGTGGGCCTCCAGCATTGTCAGGTTATTTATTGATGGGGGTGGGTTCTGTGTGTAATTGGAGTGTTTGTTCATTATGTAGTTTGCGAATTCCTGTGGGTGGATTTGCACAATGTTGAATAGTTCTCTTGATTTGTTCACTGATTTCATGATTAGGTTGGAATGGTGTTGTTGCTTGTGGTCGTTGATCAGGTTATTGCATTCTTGTTGTTTGTCTCTGTATTGGATCATGGTGTACTATGACTTGTCACGTCTCCATTTCCTTTCCAGCTTCCTAAGTGCATGCTTTGTTTCTCTGATTGTATTAGAGTACAAGGGAGCATTGGTTTTCCTGCGTGTGTGCAGCTTTTCCTTGCTAGGAATACTAGGAATGTGCATGTACAAATTTTTGGTTCGTTTTCAGATTGTTTTCAGACTTTTTCTCCAATTTTTGGCCTTTTTTGGTTGTTTCACACTTTTGATTTTAAAAAAGTTAATGCTTGTTAGAATTTTTAAACCAAGTTAATTGACTTAGCATGCCTTAACTGATAGGTTAATGTGCATTTATATTTAATTGATTAAGCACACATCTTCACTGAATACACCAACACCCTATTGAAATACAAAGAGCAGGTACACCTTACAATAACATACTTACATGACCTGCAAAACATCTTAAGAAAAATCATAAAACACTTCCAGCTATTACCACAGAGCAGTATTTCTCAACCTTCACCTTTTCAGGATTATCACATTGAATATACACGAGATAAATTTACATATAGCTAAGACTCACTGCATGCAAATCTATCTGATGCACATTCATTAAGGCAATCCTAAAAGACTGATTGGCTAGGTATGCCTCCAGGAGAGGGTTGAGAAGCACTGCCATACAGAGATGTACAGTAATTACTGAAGTAAACAGTCCCTGCCCCTCTGGTTCTAGCTTTCTGACAACCACCTATTGCTTTGCTGAACTTGCAGGCAATACTGTTCTGTGACCAGTCTTTGTTCTGGTCTGTGTTTGTTTTATCACCTGTAGTGTATGTGTATCACGTTGGAAGTGACTATTAACGCTACTGACCCCTGACGCAGCCTTTCATGCCAAAACCTGGCCAAGTCAGGTCGTTTTAATAAAATTGGTTTTGTGAAGCCTTCACTAGTGTGGCTGTGGTTATTCTCTGCTCCCTTGTTGGACTGCTGTGGCTTGTTGCAGATTTCCTCTTTTCTGCTTCCTTAACCACCTATTGTAAAGCAAAAACTAGTAATGAGCAGGCTTCAAAGAAAAAAGAAGAAAATGGCACGAAGCCCTACAGGATACCACACTGCAGACTGTGTCAGTACATACCACAGATCCTCCAGTTATCAACATGGGAAAGACGTTCAACATAAAGGGATCACTTCTCTATTAATGTAGTATTGCATGTCACACCTGAGCCCTTCTACTTCCTGGGAAATAAGGATGCACCCTCACCACGGTTCCAATATGCCCAATACGCCCACCTATACTTCTCATAATGCATATTCCAATGTACCACTAAACAGTGAAGTAAACAAGTTCAGCATCCAATGGGAAGACTAGTTTTCTTAATTTCCAACTGCTCATTACAAATAAGCAAACAAGGAACTTACTATAGATAGTTGAAACCAAGAGTGTTGCACTGGTTCTGGTTCAATACAAGCAGGAAGAGTCTTTCTGAAGAATGGATAACTAAGATCTGGTGATGAAATGATATGAATTCCAGGGGTGAAGAGGGAGAGAAAAGTTGTGGAGTATTTGCTTTCTAAGAACATAAGAACATAAGATCATAAGATATGCCGTACTGGGTCAGACCAAGGTCCATCAAGCCCAGTATTCTGTTTCCAACAGTGGCCAATCTAGGTCATATGTACCTAGCAGTTTCCCCAAGGGAAACAGGTTCCACAATGCTTGTATTGGTTCAAGCATTGATATCCTGGGTCCCTTCTTAATAATGGTTTATGGACCTTTCCTCCAGGAACTTGTCCAAACCTTTTTTAAACCCAGCTACACTAACAGCCTTTACTACATCCTCCGGTAACAAATTCCAGAGTTTGATTACATATTTTCTTTTATTAGTCTTAAATAGTTTACCCTGTAGCTTCATTGCATGTCCTCTAGTCTTTCTATATTCTGATAAGGTAAACAATCGATCTACGTTTACCCGTTCCACTCCGTTCATTAATTTATAGACTTCTATCATATCTCCCCTCAGCCGTCTCTTTTCCAGGTTAAAGAGCCCTAACCTTTTTAGCCTTTCTTCATAGGAGTATCCTTCCATCTCCTTTACCATTTTGGTGGCTCTTCTCTGAACCTTTCTAAGTCCAAGATGGAGATGTTTGCACTAAAGGAAGGGGTGTAAAGGAATAGCTATAAGGACTAAGGGCTCTGGAATTGTCCGACAGAGTCAAAGATTGTACCTGGAGCAGAAGCATGAAGCCAGGCAAGTCTCAAGAAGACTGGAGGGAATGGATCATATGCAATATTTAACTTGTAAGAATAAAGACATGGACCTAGCAGGAAGCTGCAGGCTTACGGGCTGACAGCACAACACAAAACATAATGTAAACCCACATATACCAGCTGTGGGGGCAGAACACCACCTCCTCTGCATGACTTCATCCCCAGCTATCATAAGAACAAGACAGATGTCAGAGGAAGAGTCAGCCTGAAGGAAAAGTTTCTGCTGCCGCTAAGAGAGAGCCTTGTTCACGTGAGCCACCTCCACTACCGAAGACGAATGTCTCATGCAGAAAGGAAAGAACAAAGCATTGGAATGTTTATTTGCTCGGTATATATAACCATGGATCTCCTTCTTTACGAGAAATTCCTTTTCTGGTAGACCTTTTTAAGTAGTGCATTTTTTTCAAGATATGTTTCATATACAGTACCAATAAATACAATTGTTAGAGGGCTTTTTTTGTATTTTTACATGATGAAAAGTATATTTGGTTGGAAGATGATTTTAAGGAGAATATTTATAATAAATATTTTATTTCAAGTGAATGCAACAAACTGTTTATGCAAAGATACAGTCAACGCTGATATTTCTTTCTGTTTGTCTCATGGAGTTTTTAAAAATGTTTGTACAAGATTTTAGGATCCCCATTGCAGGCATTATAGCTGAAAAATGGCCATGTCTGGTCAATTGTAATTTTATATGTGTATATTTTATTTGGTCCAATAAATGCATAATATTACTTGAAAAGTACATTTTCTCTTTTGTTTTTTTAAGTCCCCCTCCCCCACACCCTTTTCACTGTGTCTGTTTATTAGACTTAAGAATTACATTTAACTTTTTAAGTTCTGCTACAAAGCCTCATGAACCAACTTCTGAGAGCTAGTCACAAGTATATTAAGTTAGACCAATAAAAGTATAATATATGGAACTTGTTAAAATCTGAGACAGTCCCAGCATGATGGCCCAGTCATAGTGCTGCATGCTGCAGTGTAGAAATCCAGGTATGTTTCCTGAAGCCTTGTTTGTTTGTTTTGTGAATCAGCAGGGATATGCAAAGGAGAGAGGGAGAACCAACCACTGCACAATAGCAACACCTACTGGCTGACTCAAGAGTCTATTTCTGCTGGGCTCTGAAAACAAAGAAGTTCATTCGACAACTGTGGCTGGGATGACTGAGCTAGATGGGAAGAGCCTAAAAATGAGCAGAAACCCATTTTAAATTGCAAAGAAGGTTCTCGGGTATTTTGGCTGGAAGATCAAAACAGCAGGATGAAACTGTCAAGACAATAAAAAAAAGAGAGAAAGATACAAATTAGTACTGAAATTATTTTTTAGGTCTTCATGTAGTGTGATAATATTATAGCTGTATGCATACATGTGTGAGGCTCAGGCGGTGTGTCTGTAAGCTCAGGCTTTTGCATGCTCAGGGTGTGGGCCATGCTTACTAGCATGAACTAACCTTTAGTGTGCACTTTGCAGTGCACTAAGCGCATCCTACTAACAGTTAGTGGGGATCCCTGCACTCAAAATCCCACACTAACTACCTAGTGCGTGATTGGACAGAGACTGGGCAGGTTAAGGGCATAGTGTAGGAGTTGATGACACATCATGGTTACTGCAGGCATTATGGGCATGTACTAACTCTGCCTGTTGCCATTAATGTGGGTACACTTAATGCTACTTCAGTGGGTGGCATTATGCTGGTTAGCATGGTGTTGTGCACAAGCAATGTGCCAATGGCAGGGAGATGGACACAGATAACTCGCAAACATTAGCACAGGCCTCTATGATAATGTCATGCTGTAAATCTGCGCTACTGATCTGGACTTTGGTAAACATGCCGCTGTGTGTGTGTTTAGGGGATAATTTTATAAATCTTTTCAGCATGTCAAATGCTGATTTACTCATGAAAAAGACCTCTTATAAAATTAGGTTACGCCTAAAACTATGTGTGTGGTGCAACCAGCGTGTACTTTCATAGTTGGCATGCTTAGGAATGGAGTTTGGAGACAGCATGGGTGGAGTCAAAATTTATGTGCGTGAAAACCAATTCAGCTGGTAAAAAATTGGGACGTGCAGAGGTAGCACCCGATTCTGATTTTGCAGGGGCCAAACATGCCCGCAGGATCAAAATCGGCTCTACTGGCATGAACGTGCAGGCCAGGCCCTGATTCTAATCGGCCGCACATCCTGCACTTACCCAGCTAACTTAGCCAGGCTCCTGAAAGGAGCCGCAGTACCATGGTGTCCAATCGCCATGGCACCACGGTTCCATTCAAGAGCCGCAATCACCTCCTGCACGCCTCTCCTCTTTGGGGGTCACCCGGCTCCACGGTCCCCCAACTACCCTGCCAACCCTGGACATACAGAGTGGACTCAGAATCGGCCCTGTATGTCCAGGGTCGCGTTCCCACCCACCAAATGCCCTCGCTCCTCTCATGGCCCTCTCCCTTCCACCCATGAACAGAACTCCCCACACAATACGTGCAGGTAGCTCTGTTGCCAGCAGCATAATCCTGATGTTTAGCAGGTCTGGATTGGATGTCCAGACCCGCTAAACTAGGATCAGAATGACCCCCATATTTTATAAAATACGCCCATCCACCTGTAAAGCATGTGCTAACATTTGCACCTGCTCTTGGGCAGTCATGATGCCCATGCCTCAATTATTGAACCCTAAATTTAGGCGCCCTATTATAAAAGTACCCTCCACATCTTCAGGCTATATGCATGTGTAGGCTCAGACTCCATAAGTGCAGGCTGTGTGTGTGTGTGTGTACGTGCGCGCGCGTGTGTGTGTGCGTGTGTATGTCTGTGTGTGTGCATGTTCTTAAGCTGAGTGTATATGTTTGTAAGCTAAGACTGAGTGCTTGGATATTTGTGGAACTAAGAAAGAACTAAAACCACCATGTAGGTGACAAAACTTGGGATACAGAAAAGAGAAGAGGGGATAAAGCAAGAGGGCGGAGAGGAGTTTAGGGAAAAAGAATGGAAGAATGAACTTGAGGAGAGATAGTAGGGAAGAGAGAAACAGATATTGATTTATACTGACAAGATAAGAAATAACTCTTATACCAAATGCCTCACACCTCAATCTCTCACTTTCACCTATTTTTGGATGTTTTGCATTTATGATCTCATCAGTCACTGACATATTGTTTGATGGTGTCATGAGTAAAGTGACCCCAGAGAGTTTCAGAAACTAGCAAGAAGGATTGAGAAGGTAAAAAGCAAAGAATTTGTAACAATGACTACGATCCTAGGTTTGCCAATTAATCAGTTCTAAAAATAATAACAATTTTAATAGTAACAAGTTGACCTGGAGCCAGACAAGCATATGGAAACTAATGGAGTGCATTCTGTGATAAGGAAGCTTATCATAGCTCAGGAAGGAGCTATAGAAAAGGTGAAGTGACTCTGAACAAGCAACCTGTCAGTTCTGGTAGAAATAAGAAAACAGAATTTTCCCATAAAAGACTACCAGTCCCAGAATGCACCAGGTTTCCAACAGCCATTAGAGGAGCTGAAGTGGGGAAACGTGTGTTCAATCAGGAGGGCTATGAGGTAATCCCTAAGCACTCATCCCAAAGGGCAGGGCCTGATTCAGCACAGCTGCGCTGTGTTAAGGTGGAGCACTCATCAAAGCAGAATAAAGGTGGAGTTTATTCTACAGAGAATTATCCTCAGAATTATCCTCAGTATAATCATCATCATCTTCATGATCAACTTGGATATCCTCATCCTCAGTTTCATCTGGAGGATCATCAGAAGCAGAAGCCAAACCGGACGGACAGAGAGGGCAAGAAACCCTTTGGAAGAAAGAAGAGAAAAGCCTTTGAGAGGTCTAGAAGAGTCCGGAGCAGTACGTATACTGGGAGGCATTCCAAGGGCCAGCATACACCATTGAACTGGGGAAAGCCAGAGGAATGGTGCTGCAGAGCTAGGAATCTTCAGACGGTACCTGTGAGGGGGATGGCTGCACGTGGAAGGGACCCTAAGACCCGTGCCAGAAGGTATGTGAAGAGAGATCCAGTGTCCAGGGATCTGGATTGGAAGGCTGGACATAAGAACTGGACTACATACTGGCCAGGCTATATAGAGAGGAACTCTAACAGCAATGGAAGCTCAGGTATGAACACTGATCTAGACAGCAGGGAAACAAGTATTCTCCTGAAAGTGCTCCATTGGGAGATTCATCTGTGCCAATCCATGATATTGAACCCATGCTTGTTGAAGAAGGGGGAGTGATTGCAGATGAAGAATGTGTTTACATGGACTGCTCTCTGTCTAAACTCCTTTGGTAATTTTCTGTTACAAAGTACAGCAACCATCACAAAGAAATACAAACTTGTTCTTTAATCTGCTCAGAAAACCTCCTGAGTAGGATTTTTAGCCACGCAGCAGAAAGCAAGCCAGCTAAGGGGTTTCAGCTGGGTAACTGCTAGCAATTGAGCCTTACCTAATTGCTTAAGGGGTTTCAGCTGGGTAACTGCTAGCAATTGAGCCTTACCTAATTGCTTGTGAGCTCTGAGAGAATCACTTCTGAATCTATGTGGGAAGATATAAGAAGTTAACCTGAAAAGAACAGTTTTTCCTTTCTTTGTGGATTTTTGTTTGTTGTTTGATACGTGCTAAGAAAATATTAGCTAAAGCCTACAGAAAAGACCAGTTTGTTACCAACCAGGTCTTATTTCTTTTGCTTTGATTGCCTGACAAGTTCAAATGTTGTTTTCCTGATTTTGTTTTTCCAAGTTTAACACTGAAAGCAAGTAACCTGATGTATGTGCTACCAAGCATATCTGTGTTGGGAGAAATAACCCCATAAATAAATATCTTATTGGCTTTACCTTCAAGCACAACTATTTATTGTGAGCAGCTGTGTCTGGTGTGAATGGACTGCATTGCCCACAATCCCTTGCAAATCATATTGACATATGCACTTGCCAAGACTGTGAACATTCTCACCCAGGCAGCCGTCTGACAATTCTCACCACCCCCTCCAAAAATTTAATACTTCAAGCTCATAAATGCAATGCCCCAAAACCAAGATTGGCTTTGATACCTCAGTCTGGAGCCAAAGGGTCAATGCAGTGCCCCTGGGCTAGATCCAGCTCATGCAAGGTTTTCTAAATCAAGTTTAAAGCAGACATTTTGCTCATTGATGCTGTAGGCAAACAGCATGAAAAAGAGCTGCAAGCAAGAAATCTGTGCTAAAGAAGGAGGACAACCTGACGCATTCACACAGAGGTCTGCATTAGCAGCCCCTATACCTTGTGCAGCAGTTTGGCATGCTGTCCTCAAAAAAGGATAATCTGAGGTGAAATTTGATACTTCACTTCCATGGTCCAAGCCGCTCCAAACCATGATTCCCTCAAAAGTTCATTGGTGGCCCCACTGGCCTCAGTGTCCCCCCCCCCCCCCCCCACCATGCACCTGCCTCTCATCATTTGAGGTAAAGGAGGTGGGGTAATGGGGCATGGAGACCCTGCCAGAAATTATTTTTTTAATTGGGTGGACAGAGTGAGGGGTCTACTAGGGCCATCAATGATTGGTCAGAGGTGGCAGGTTCTAGCTACCACTAAAGCTACCAATGTTTCTTTTTTAGGTGAACAGAGGTTGGGATTAACGGCCACTGGGGCTGCCACAGATTGTTTTTGGGTGGATCAGGGAGTGGGGAGGTGCCACTAGGATGGCGGGGGATAGAGGGTCTGGGACTGCCTGAATCATCTGAAGTGAAGTGTGGCACTTGACCTCAGAAGATCCTTTTGCTCCTGGCTGCAGCTTTATACCTGCACTGAGCTGGCATAAAGATCCAGCATAAAAAGAACAGTAAAGACCGCAGCTTTGTACATTGGGAGCAATTACAAATTCATTTGTTTGCATGCAATTGGCATGCCCACTGTGCCAAACATTAGCACAGTGTGTTTTCTCTGAATTTTCCTGAGGTACCTTGCTTTCTGCATTGGGGAACAAAGACTAGCAAGGGAAAATTTTAACCGAAATGTTGCGCTAGAGCATAGCATGGTTTGCTGCTTCAGCCTCCAAGTTAGTATCTCTATATTTAGGGGCATGTTTACTAAACTGCATTATCCAGTAACATGGGGTTTAGCGCGGGGCTTATACATATTTAGGTCACACAGTAGCAGGGAGTGTGCAGCTCAAAGGCAAGCACAATAAACCTCCCACGTTACCAGCATAGCACGTGAATAAGTGGGTTTAAGAAAGAGAGAGGGTGGAGTCAGAGTGCACGCTATTCATGTGCTATCTACACAACCACGCCACTAGCGGAGGTGCAGCTAACTCCAGCATCTGATCAAGCACTAGCTGCACTCGTCATGCTCTCGTGTGCCGATTGCACAGTTCAGATGCATGGGTCAGACACGAGTGTTTGGAAATATAAAGAGCAGAAGCAGCATAAGCAGATAAGACTAATATTGAGGCAATGGGAGATGTGCGCTGAACACCAAGGTGCTTGCCTAGGCCACCTGTTCGGAAGGGCTGCATGATGCAACTGACATGGCAGTGGACCACAACAGCCTGACTACCACAAACCCATAGCCTGCAGGTCAAGGGTGACTCTGCTGGGACAGCGGGCTAACATCCACAGAAACATCAAAAGCTGTCCTGATGCAGCGCTGTTAATGTCAGCATATGCAATGGCTAGCTGTCAGAGGGCTGCTGGTTTTGTGTGCTATGGAGGTGTCAGGACATAGAGCCTGTGCTCAGTGCTTCATTCAGTACAGGCGTCATAGCCAGCAGAATATGCAGGAGGGGGGAGGCGGGGGGAGGGGGAGGAGAATGCAAATGCAGTGGCGTACTTACTGGCAATATGACGATGTGGCAGCACAAGAGCTGTCCAACTTTTGCCCCCCTTGAATGGAGGGGGTGCATGTAGCAATGAATACATGCACCTGGGGGCCATGTCACTGCCATGGGTTATATTCCTCCTCCTCCTGAACAGGCAGGAGTGATGGGGGGGGGGGGGTAATATCCCTGTCTCCCATGTTGTATACTGTGGACACTCTGCCTCATTCCATACAAGGCCCCTTGCATCTTCAGATGCCATGTTTTCACCTTATCTCCCACAGTTAGGGACGCAGCACACACTGCATGTGCTTGCTTTGCTGACTTGCATGCCCTGCCCTCTTGCACTTAGCCCCTATGCTCTGAGCTGTGCAATGTCCAAAAGGCAGCACCCATACTCGCAAGTCCAAACAGCAGCAAAAACTGAGATGACCAAACAAACAACAACTCACAAGCTAGTAAATTGTGTTTCAAATTCTATGTTTATTGCTTGATGTCACTTGTCAAATTCACCCTACGCAGTCATGTTTCAGCAATGCCTTCATCTGGGATGTATTGAAAATAGTGACATATAAAAAAATATCCACATATGGCTTTGGACACCACTAAAGAACATCCATTGCACTCTCTGATGTTTGTAAAGGTCGCCAACCGTGCATCATACCATGAGATCTTCTATCATCAACACAACTGTGTACGGTGCACCTATTGAAAGACATCACGGGGTCTTGGGAGATCTGGGGCACATTTTGAAGGATTTTGGAAGATGTGAGGGGCCCAGGGAGATGAGGCTGTTCTTGGTAACATATCAGAGGGTCCTGGAGAGGGTGGTGAGTTTTAATGCTGCATCAGTCCCTGTCAGTTTTGGAAACCTGACAGGTACTGACAGGTACTTGTGACCTGGATTGGCTGCAGTTGGAAACAGGATACTAGGTGCAACGTGCTTATGTTCTTAATGCATTGATAATATGCAATAAACTTAGGGCAGGCATTTGGGCTACTTTACTCTTTTTTGGAACCTCTCTGCTTTTGGTAGTATCCTTCAAGGATACATTCTTCCGAACCATCCGCTCTTGGGCGACTGTCGGCTTTCCCCTATTATCTAGTATAAAAGCTGCTCTATCTCCTTTTTAAAGGTTAATGCCAGCAGCCTGGTTCCAATTTTCCATCACTCTGGCAAGTGAGCCCCTGCTCCCCCTCCTATTGCTTCCTTGAATGATGTTGTTTCTGGATTTATTTTTTTATTCATATTTGCTTATCCACCTAATAGTTTTATATCTGCATTCATACAAAATTTAACAAATAGATTTAAAAGGTGTAAAAAGTCTTTACATATATTATCAATCAACAGCATTCAAAAGCTTGAGCACAAAGCCACGCCTCACTAATTTTCAGAACAGCAAGTATTCTACTTCCATACATAATTCTAATGGCAAATTATTCTAGAGCACAGGACCATAATATCAGAAGACTTGATTTCTAGTAGTGGATTGTAGAAAGGCAGTATAAAAGCACATGTAAATAAATAAATACTTTGTGACAATGCCGGCATTTGCAACAACATTGATCTTGCGATCGCAAAGACCTCTTGGGTACATAACAGTTCATCCGAGATAGTAATTAACGAGGTTCCCCATATTGCAAATATTTAAAAATTACAACCTTGAAATCATTCTCCATTTCATGGGCAATCAATAAAGATCCCTTAAAATTGGTGTAACATGATCATACTAGTGTGTCCCAACCAATAACTTGCCTGCTGTATTTTTCAGCAATAGAAGACGATGCAAAGCATCTCCTGAATGCTACTTTTCCTAAGATGAATGTCAGGATGGAGTCTTTCAGTAGGTTCTGTTATGCTTAAGTCAGTCCCCTCTTCCAGCAGGTTTGATGGTTTGCAAGAGGTTATTCCTGTGAATCAGGATGCCTCCTTATTAGATATTTGGAAGGTGGTGACCAGGACTGAAAGGATGTTGTGAGGCACGGTCTCTCAATTGTGCAATTTCACCAACGAAACTCTGATGAAGTTTGGGGAATTCAATGCGAACTTTGCTATATTACAAAAGTGAGTTTCATCGTAGGAGCCACAGGTTCTCCCACTGCAGGCAGAGGGTGTGTCTGCACTTAAGGACAGCCTCAATATCCATCATAAATATGAGACTATAGAAAACATGCCCAGATCAAGACTTTTGGTTTCTTAATTTCCCAAGTATTCATTTGTTATCTGCAGAGATTTTACTTACAAGGAAGTTTTAATCCCAAGTATTCATTTGTTATCTGCAGAGATTTTACTTATAAGGAAGTTTTAATCATCTTCAATTATAAAGAAATTGTGATTTTTAAATGTTATTATATTCCTAGTAATATCTGGTTAAAAAATGAGGGCCGAGGATGCTTTTAATGCGTTGGCTACAGATGGAAACTTTGATTTAACGAGTTTTCTGCAGAATTCAGAAGGTGTAATTTCTACAAGAACTATCCTACTATCCTTTTGGTCACATTCACTACCAATAAGAATGAGATATTTGTTATGAAATCTTTTAGGGGAAAAAAGATCTTTTGTATTGTGGCCAAAAGGTGCAAATTTTTCTAGATGTTTCACGTGAAACACAAGAGTGCATGACGTCCTTCCTTCTCTTGAAATCTTGGGTCTCTTGCTTTAGGGGCTGCCTGTTTTTATGGTTCTCCTATAAATACCTGATCTTGCTTCTCAGTGATACAGACGCCTGTTTCTCCCTCCTAGTGTTGTAACCCCCTTTCACTAAACCATGTTTACCTCCCTTATGTCTTGTTATGGTATGATTGCGACTATTCCTTTTCCCAAATTTTACTGCGTTTCCTGTCTTACTTTTAAGATTTTATTATGCACACTGCTCTGCTGAATCAAAAGGCTGTATAGCAAGTTTTTAATAAACCACAAACCATACTTATGAGTATGACAGATTTGCTTTTCTGGATCCTGCACACTTAGGGGGTCCTTCTAGAGGCCCTATGCATGAGTTCACAAATTGAACTCTAATAGGCTAAGGAGAAAAGGCATACGAAACCTCCTCAATATCCCACCACATATTCGCAACTGCAAGCAGACCACAAGAGCACGAGCGCTCTCAATGTACACCTCCACCCTCTGGAATGCACTACCCCCAGGTATTCGAACCAGCAAGTCTTCCACATACTTTCGCAAACAACTCAAGAAACACCTATTCCAGAAGCATTTTGCCTATGAGAAACTGAACAATCAAATCAACAGAAACTTATACCCACATGCACATCCTTCCCCTGTTCCACCCTCATGAAACCCCGTGACCTCACAACCCCATCCCCTTGTACATAATTTCATTTGTTCTCAGTTTCATATAATGTTCATTGCAAACGTTCCAGTGTTGTTTATAATGTGTTCATTGTAAGAGACCTAGTTCACTATAAATGGTTCCAATGCTGTTCCTAGTGCTGTTCATTACTTGTTCATTATGAAAAACTTAGTTCATTATAAACCACTTTGACTTTTAGAAAAGCCGTATATGAACATTTTGTTACATAAATAAATGAGTTGGACTCTGAAAACAGGCATTCGGATCATGGCTATATCCCTGGAGACATTTTAGAAAGCCAGGTGCAAATACATTTATGCAACAGGGGCTGATGGTGGAAGTATGCCCAGGGTGGCACAAGTAAGATGCTCGTCATAGTGCAAGCTCATAATGGCACAAGTATATCAGCCCATGGGTGCTGAGGCGACCATGCCTATATCTGTTCCTGACCATGAATAAGGTACAAAAAGATTCTCATTTCATGGCCGCAACGCTTCCAGGGGGAAGAGCAAAATGCACTCTCCTTGCCACTGTTAATATTTCCTGGCCAAAGAAACTTGCATATAGATTCATACTTCAAGCATATTATTGGCCCATCACTGCATGTCTGGTTGTCTGAAATGGCAGGGCAGGACGTGCTGGTCTCATAACATAGTTTTCCCACTTCTGAAATACCCAAGCTGGCATGTCTTAGTACCCAGTTCTGCAGGCGTGCAATTTGGGGACGTCCGCGTTTGTGAAATGGCTTATACCCGTGCACATATCTGACTTTGCTATCTGCATGGGCCTGTCAACAGAACTGGTTACTGAGATGTTGATCTTTCAGGGTGGCGATGGAGTGATTTCAGAAGACTTCACTGCCACTCCCCCGTTGTGCTCTGAACGTCCCAGACTCTTCCTAAACGTCCCTTCTAAAATGGCACTCTTAGAGAATTTATATCAGAATGGGAAAAGGATTGGGTATAATATAGTCGCTGTGGAGAGTAGGGGTGGGATTAAGTGGGGTCACATTCTTATTTTGTTTTTTTCTTTCTTTTTTTATGTTTCCATTTTCTCTTATGGACCTGGGCTTGATGCTGCTTTTTGATTGATTTTGTTTCCTTTGTTTCATGTGGAGTAATAGCAACAATTTCCTCTCATCTTATTTAAAATGTACATTTTTTTAAAGTTGTTAATAAAAATAAATTTATCTCCTCGTGTGCAAATTATCACATGGATTTTGTTTTTGAACAATGTGAATAGTATTCATTGTTTTTTTCCATTAATGTTCACTGTAACCCATAATCATTTTGCGTGTATCACAGTCATTTGCGGTGTTGTGTGACACCATAGTGAAGGTCAGTGAGAAAGACATGTGAAGGCCCATGAGCTACAGCTTTGGTGGATAGTTTAGTTGTGGTCCAGTGGCATGCGCCTTACAAAGCAATGGCCTGCTGCCACCCTCCCCCCCATGCTGAACCGCGCTGCTGCCTCTCCACCACCACTAATTCCGTGGCAGGGTCAGGGGGATGACTAAGCTCAGCAGGAATGACCTGCAGCACATGTGGCCTGCCACTTCTGACCCCCCAAAGTTGTGTCAGAGGGGAGTCAGAAGTGGCAGGCCATGTGTGCCGAAGCACATGGCCTGCCACTGCTGCCGAGCTGAGCTCCCCCCCCCCCCCCGACCTCACTGCTGGAATCAGCAGCAGTGGGGGGGGGGAGGCAGTGACACAGCTCAGCAGGAGGGGAAGGGAAACACAGCTGGGGCTTTCACCCATGGAAATCAGAGCTTTGATTATTGCTCACCATCAGCAAGAGGAAATTATGCATGTTGATGTGCTTTGTATGTATTTTCCCTCACATTGCAAAGAAGTATCTGGGGGACAATGAAGAGCACCGGGGTTTAATGAACATGCGCAGCTTTGCTCCAGCAGGCACAGATCTCTGTGGGTAATTTTTGAAGACGCAGTAATCAAAGCAAAACTACATGCAATTGCATACCTTAACTATGATTTCTGCTGCATATCCTACAGATAAATGTAGAAACATAGAAACATGATGGCAGAAAAAGACCAGATGGCCTATCTAGTCTGCCCTTCCATATCAACTTACAATAGTCACCTTTTTTTCCTTTAGCGATCCTCTGTGTTTGTCCCATGCTTTTTTGAATTCAAATACTGTCCTCGTGTCTATCACCTCAGCTGGGAGACTATTGCACGCATCTACCACTCTTTCCGTTAAGAAATATTTCTGCATATTACTCTTGAGTCTATCCCCTTTCACCCTCATCCTATGTCCCCCGTAGCAGAGCTTGCCTTCAATTGAAGGAAACTCTCCTGTGCATTTATGCCATGGAGGTATTTAAATGTCTCTATCATATTTCCCCTATCCCGCCTTTCCTCTAAAGTATACATATTAAGATTTTTAAGTTTGTCCTCATATGCTTCATAATGAAGACCCCTAACCATTTTGGAAGCCTTGGAGTTTACACCAGCATGAGAGTTTGACAATTGTTCCTTTAAAGTCCTGGTGTGTCTGTCTCCTCTGATTGAAACTCCTGTTGAAGGGGTGCTCTGATGCCCACCAGCATGCTGAGTTTACTAGAGATGCAGATGTGGCTTGGAAGGAGGATGGAGATGGAATGTGGCAGTGACAGGAGCTAGGGATGAGAGGAGTGAAGAAAGGGGGAAATAGGGAAGAGATGCTGGACTACTGAGGGGAGTCAGGGATTGTTTACCTTGGGGGCTCAGGGAAAGGGAGGGGAGATGCTGGACTACTTTTTTGGGGGTCCAGGAAAGGGAAGAGGAGATGCTGGACTATTAGAGAGGTATCATGGAAGGGAAAAGGAGATGCTGAACTATAGGTGGGGGGGATTCAAAGAAGAGAAGGGGAAATATTGAACTACTAGGTCATGAGAAAGAGAAGGAGGAAAGCAGGACACCTGGGGAGAAGTGATGGGAGATGATAGAACATGGTGGGGGGTCAGGAAAGGGAAGGAGAGATACTAAACTACTGTGGAGTGTCAGAGAAGGAAGGGGAGATGCTGGACTATTTGGGAGGCCATCAGAAAAGTGAAGAGAAAATACTGAACTACTATGGAGGGAGTGGGGAAGAGAAGGAGAAATGCTGGGAACCTGGGGGGGGGGGGGTATGGAAAGGGAAAGGCTGGATACTAGGGGAGTAGAAGATAAGCCAGGGGAGGGGAGATGTTGCACTGGGGGAGGGGGAGGGAAACAGAAATGCTGAACTATGGAGATAACATGGCTGAAGTTTTGCAAAGGGCATCAGATACCCTTGAGTCAGCCCTAGATAAGTTGGGAGAGTAGCTGCAGCAGTTGGGGAACCCTAGTCCACCAGCACACGAAGAGGAAATGGGAGGAAGAAAAGAAATGATGTGGCTGGGGTGGGGGAATAAAGGGGAGGGAGGGAGGGAAAAAGATGACTGAAACCCTCCTGCAGTCAAACTACCTCCATCACACAAAAATCACAGGCTACATTCAGACAGTCTTCCAATCAGGGCTCATTCAGATTCCCCTCCAGTCACTTAACCCATTGCCATTCAAAAGCCCTATATCTACTCATCACTTACTTAGGACCCTACCACCAACTGCCATCCACTCACTCATTCAGCATCCCTGACACTTAAACCCCCATCTACTCACTTACTCAGTCCCTATCTCACTAACTCCCATTTACTCACTAATTTGACTCATCAGCTAATCCTAGCACTAATATCCTCTGTCTTCACTCACTACTCTACACCCACTCACTCACTCACACATTGTGTACCAATGACAATAACCCCCATCTACTTACTGACTCACTCAGCTAACTCATCCCGCCATTTCTAATTACCTAATCTACTAACCCTCATCCACCAACCCCCATCTACTTACTGACTCACTCAGCTAACTCATCCCACCACTTCTAATTACCTAATCTACTAACCCTCATCCACCAACCCCCATCTACTTACTGACTCACTCAGCTAACTCATCCCACCACTTCTAATTACCTAATCTACTAACCCTCATCCACCAACCCCCATCTACTTACTGACTCACTCAGCTAACTCATCCCGCCATTTCTAATTACCTATTCTACTAACCCTCATCCACCAACCCCCATCTACTTACTGACTCACTCAGCTAACTCATCCCACCACTTCTAATTACCTATTCTACTAACCCTCATCCACCAAACTACCCTTAAAATGTGTACACCCCATGCACTCATGAAACTCGCCTGCCTTTCAAAAACATTCATCAACTCATTGATTCACTCAGCTAGTCAAAACATCCACATTCAATCACTCACCCTGCCCATATTTGCCACTTAAAACCCTCCAGGCATTCACTTACTCAGGTCCCCCTCATCATACTCCTCATACACTCATTAACGTGGTCTCACCATCCCCTTGCTTAGCCCTTACCTTCACTCATAACCTCGTCACCCATTTACTTATTCATTTAGTTCCTTTCCCATTCTAAAGTGCCTTATCTCCTCACTTATATACTCCACCAGTGAAATACGCCTTTGTGCAATGCTTAAAGCATGCACTTTCAACTCGTTGAATTCATCTGAGATATTCATATTTTCCTGCCTGTGAAATCTGATGAATTTTTGTTTCTTTTTAGAGAGCTATTGTGCCTACAGACAGATGGAGAGACAGAGGACACTGATCCCATTTATATAATTCTTTCCAACATTCCTTCTACTGGAAAGCACAAAAGGTGTTTTCAAGGGTACGTGTAGTTTAGGAGCGTGAAACAGCCTATTTGCAACTGATTTTCAAAGGTATGTGTAATATTTGAACACCCTTACCCTCCAATCAGCAGCTTGCAGAATAACAAGCATAAATGTATGCAGGCACTTTTGGCATGCATGAATACATTGTAGGGGAGTTTGTTCTTTCATTTGGGGTTGATCACAGAGGACATGAGTTTGGTCTTTCTTTGGGGTTCACTTCCCTTTTATAGTCTCTGATAAATCTGTTAGCAACTTCTCTTGAAGTACGTGATTATTAGCTATAACACCCCTATAATTTCGACAAAGCTGGATATTCCAAAAGATTTTTGATTGTGGTTCAAATTTGACAGATTTTTCTGAACTTTTGAAAATTCAGAGGAAATTCTGTCAAGCCAGTTTTTATTTTTTCTGTGGGAGATTTGTAAGTTGCTAATACAGTAATTGATTACCATCTGATTCTGACTTCTGTTTGGATTCATAGGTTGGCTACGACCCATTTTGAATCACAACCTGAATTTTTTTGCTTGCTGGATTCTGTGCTTTGAAATGATGGAGAGGACTGACATTAGTGGGGTGCAGCTAAAGCAGAAGACCCCCTTCCTCCCTCCGAGACTGAACAGCGGGTAGAGACCTCTGAAACTGAAAACTGTCTGAGACTTCCATTACTTCCTGTTCCATTGCCAATGTCTGTAGATATTTATTAAATGATCAAAAGGTTCACCTTCAACTGCTTGAGGCCATCCTTGCATCTTCCCCAGCTGAGTGGAGCCTGATTACAACTGCTATGATACTCCCTGGTTCAATGTCTAGAGATCAGGAAACTAATAACTTGGCTGTTTGTTTGTTTTTTACCTAATTAGAATGCTGTGAACCTACAGCTGGTTTCTCAGAGTGACTACAGTGTTCCACTATTTCAAAAAGATTCTATATACCCCTGATGAAGGCACATGCTGAAACATGGCCATGTAGGGTACACCTTCTGATCTTTTTTAAATTTTTTATTTATGCAATTATCAAATACATATCCACGCAAATAACACTTGAAAAGAAAAGAAACAAGGGGCAGTAAACCAATATAATTCAATATAGAAAATAACACTAGAAAATATACCCATGCCCACTGGCACACTAGTCCTCATTCTAGGGGATCCAAGATAAATTAGGAAATAACCTAACAAGTAACTTGAGAAGATAAACTTGGCTGCCATAACACCAGGTTACACTATATCTACAAGAAGGACAACCATAGGGTCCCCCTACTACGAAACAGCGGCCAGGTGAGAGCTTATAAAGGTGGCTAAGTTAGATGGGTCATAAAAAATATAGGAAACAGAATTCAATTTAACCAAGCATTTGCATGGGACTTTAAGGAAAAAAAGGCCCCCCCAACTGAGTCACCCCAGGTCTAAGAACCAAAAACTCTCCTTCTTCTCTGGGTGTCCTGGGATAAGTCAGGAAACCTACAAACAGACATGCCTTTAAACAAAATAGATCTTTTTTAAAATACATCCTAAGCAGCCATTCATGATCAGACACCAAGGCCAATGATATCAACAAAGTTGCTGGAACAACTGTATCAAAGTGTCCATTAACTCTGAGACATTCAGTATGTCCATAGCACCAGACTCCGCAGAGGTTTTCGCATCCATTCCTATATCTATTTTCCTAGTGGGTAGATAATAAACTTTAGAGAGCAGAGGATGAGATTCAAGTGGAACCCCCAGAGTTTCCAGGAGATAAGACTTGAACATGTCTCGAGCCGTAACCATTGAAGAACGAGGAAAATTCAGTAATCTCAAATTAGTAGCTCTAAATTGATTTTCCAGCATTTCAAGTTTCAATTTATGGCCAGTTAAATCCTTAAACACTGTAGTAAATTGCTCCTCCAATTGTGCAACCTTTTTATCCAAAGTTGACATTTGAGATTTCACAGTGTCCACCGAGTCCTGCCACTTCTGAACAGCCCTAGCATTGTCACGGATAAGCTGCAAAGTTGTATTGGTCTGAGAAACTAAACACTCACCAAGTTTTGTAAGAGCCATCCAAATTGAATCTAAAGTAATATGATCCAGTTGCTCCAGAGAAAAGGGAGCCATAACAAACTGCTCAGCCCGAGTCACAGCTGAAATCGCCAGACCTCCAGGCTCCCATGACACCGATGATACTTCTCAGAGATCCCTCAGCCCTGGTCCCTGTTCCAAACCTGCGGCTGCAGATGCTGACCCTGGCACAGCAACCTTTGCTGATATTGAGTCGAGCACACTCCCTCCCATCGGGAGCACAGCTTTCTCCACTTCGGATCCTGCGGTTCTGAGCAAACTCAAATTCAAAAGTTGGCAGACAATGTAGGTGGAAACTGCAGATCCGGAGTAAGATTGCACCCTGAGGAAGATGCCGGACTACCCAGCCCTGGCGTCGACACAAGCAAGTTTCCTATGGTTTCTCCCTGATGCTCTCTGTAAAGCTGAATAAAGGAATCCATCGGCCCGACCACTGAGGTAAGAGCAGAAAGAGACTGCAATGGCTGGGGGGGGGGGGGGGTTCTCCCATAGCTTCCCCTCACACTCAGGCATAATAAGAATATAGCCCACTCAGTCTTCAGATCAAGCAGCCATCTTGGATCCCACCTTCTGATCATTTAATAAATATCTACATACATCATCCACCTCGCGTGTGATCTCTTTTTTTTTCACCTCACTCCTTGGACTTTTCTTAGCTTTGCAAGTGTAAGTGCTTTTCCTTGGACCATTACCAATGACTCCACTATCTGGGCTACTGAATCTCCAGCCTCACTAACGTGCTCAAGGAATAGGACGTGATGCCTATAGCAGTTACCCTATTTTATCCACTTCAAGGACTATCTGGATGACAGCTGAGCTTTCTAAGTGAGAGGTCAGCAGGCAGGTTTCTTGCTATCTCACCCCTCAGTGAGCTCTTTTCTATGCAGATGTGCACCTGCCAATGGGGAGCTTATTATCAGTTCTTAAATAACAACTCTTTAAAACTATCAATTAACCAAATGAAATCAATATTAAACATCAGTATTGGATAGAGCTGGATGGAGGAAGGCTTATGATATAATTACTGCATACTTGGAACCTGGGTACTATGTATTGTGTGTCCTAGGAGCCTAACCTACATGTGACCAAAGGTATGCTTCCCATTCTCAGAACAATTTATAATTGTAAACAAAATGTTTGATATTTTTTTATAGTAGATAGTAATTAAATATCACTTAGGTTAATTCCCTTCTTACATTGCCAAGGTAAGCCTCTGAATCACAGAAGGCATCACAGAAAAGTATTAGTATTTAGAGCTTGCTCCTTAAATGCACACAAAAGCTTCTCAGCCCTAAGCAGCTCGGCGAATGGGATCATTATATCTTAATCCTGAAATAACACCTAGATTACTTGGAAAACACGCTGTGGTTGAAGGAGTTATCCGTGGCAGACTATAAATATTTCTGGTAAGGAGGGAAAGAGCCTTGGCTTTCCATTGGATGGCGGTGACATCATGCTGTCAGGAGGGAGCCCTAACGCTGTTGCCTGCAGCTGCAACCTCTTCTCCTGCCGTAAATCCTCCTTCTGCTGCAGGGCAGCCATCGCCTCGGCAACAGGATCCAGTCATCGGGAAGCAGGGAACTGCCTGGAGCAGCATTTGTCTTTTTGCCCCAGACATAGCTGTATGGTGGTTCTTTCTGACCCCCTCTCCCCCCCAGCCCCGTCCTGCAGGCATGTGACTCTGTGCCCCTCTCAATGACATCAGCTAGTGACGTGCTGGGGATTGCAAGACAAGCAGCTCCGTGCGGAGGTGCCCAGGCGCTGCTGACTGATCTCACCAGCCTGTCTTCTTACCCCCCCCTCCCGTCCAGACGGTTTCTCATTATCCAGTCTCACTGCTATATTCTGCAATGATAAAATGCTTTATCCCTTGAGTTAGAAAGAGAAAAATGTCTTTTATAAATGGGAAGAAAAAAGGGCAAGGATATCTTCTTAAAGGGGCCCCATCAAGTCTATTTAGGATTGAAGGGTGCAAACAATTTTTTTTTATTGTTATTTTTGTACTGTACTGGGATAGTTAGTAACTGGAAGCAAGGCTGTACTGGTATTTTCCTGGAGGATTCTTCCCAGTCTAGTCATTAATAACAGAATTTTGTCGCTGCCTGCAGCACACTGTATGGTGGCTAAACAAGAATCTAGCCTGTAAGGTTTAATGCAGAAGAACTAGCCAAGGTCAAAAGGGGTGTCACCATTCAGTGTACAATGACTTTCCAGTGCCCGGCTCCATGTCTAGGATGCTTCTACATAGTCAAGCACAGTGCACAAGTGCTGGTATCTTTCACTGGTAATAATGTAAAAGCTCAGCTTTTCCACCTTTTCCCCTTTTTAGTTTGCCCTACGCTATCACCTGCCTTTCTCAAAGCATTATTTCTTGTTTCCACCTCTCCACTCTAATTTACTGTTTCTGATTCTGCCTTATTTTTCATCTTCAGGGACTTCATTTTTCATTCCTTTCTATTCATTTAAAGCAGCAGTGGTAGAGAGGTAGCCAGTAGAAGCTGTTAAAATGCTATTTCTTTGGAGTTGGCCCAGTGGTTCAGTGGCAGTGCAGACAGGACCAGCCCCAGAGTTGGTTCAAGGTGTTGGTGCCCTAGATAAACCTTAAACCTTATGACCCCCACCCCCACCCCCATGGCTGACAGAATCTATAGTTTAGCTTTGAATGCCCTCCTCTGTGACTGCATGGTTTTCCTCATGTCTGGACCAGCCCCAGAGTTGGTTCAAGGTGTTGGTGCCCTAGATAAACCTTAAACCTTATGACCCCTCCCCCCACCCCCATGGCTGACAGAATCTATAGTTTAGCTTTGAATGCCCTCCTCTGTGACTGCATGGTTTTCCTCATGTCTGGACCAGCCCTGAGTGCAGGTGATGTGACTTCAGTTCCCAGGTCTGGCTGCTGGACCTTGGGCCAGCAGGGATTGATATTGAGAAATATACTAGAGCTAAGGCTTGCCATCATGCAAAGTTACATCTAGTGACCAGATTCAAGGTACCTGTGTACGAAGTAGCTAGGAGTCATGACCTGTCTTCCCTGGCAGAGGACTACTGTTATTGTGGCTTACATAGAATGGAAGGGAGGGAAGGACACAGGGCTGGCCCGAGGGTTTCTGTTGCCCTAGGCAGATCCTCTGTGCTGCCCTCCCCCCCCCCCCCCAAGGATTGCTGCACCGCTCGCTGCCCATCTGGCATCCATCTTCTCGCTTGGTGGGGCACATGGCTATCCCTCCACTGCATTGGGCCTTAAAGTGCCCACGCTGGCACACTCATGGCCTGTTGCTCCTGCCCCAGAGGGGAAAGCCGTGAGTGTGCCAGTGTGGGCACTTTAAGGTCTAACACAGCAGAGGGATCACCGTGCCTCAACCTCCTCAGGCAAGAAGATGGATGCCAGGGGGCAGCATGATGGGCCAGGCAGTGCGGCACTGAACTGCCACTTCACTGGGGGGAGGTAGCGATGCCGCCCTCCATGGCCTGCTGTCCTAGGTGACCACCTAGTTTGCCTCTTGGATGGGCAGACCCTGAGAGGAGAAAAGGCAGAAGGAGTTAAAAATGTGGGAAAAACTCAGTTCGTTGTAAATGAGGGCCCATTTTGTCCATAGAGCTACATGGTCAGAGGAAGAAGAGGAAACTGCTAAGTCACTTTAAAAAGATTGAGGGGACATGGCAAAGCGGTGTGCAAGAGCTGGGGCTGTTTCGGTTCCAGCTGTGGGTAGAGGAAGTGGACATAGCCTCTGGGAGCCATTGCAGTACCTGTTCATCTGAAAGCTCTTCGACCGGCTCGTTTTATCTTGGCCTGGGAGGGCTAGCTCTTCAAATGGACCAACTATGGCTTTCTCGCTAATAGCAACACTGCATATAAAGCATATAATATGTTGATTATCAAATGGAAGTTAAGACATGTAAAAACTGTCCAATCTATTTCTATTTTGTGTTTACTTAGGACAATAACTGTACATAATATATCTACTGTACTATTCTGTATAGAGTAACTGTGGACTTGGTTCACTGAGGTGTTTACATTTCTGCGTCTATAGCAGAATATTTTTGAATTAAGCCATCAAGCATTCTGTCCCTTATGCAAGTATTATTAACAGTGTATGGGTTTCCCGATTTTAAGTCCCTAGTCTCCCTGCTATCAAGGGCTGTATTCTGCTGCTGACATGCTAATGATATGCTGCTTGCATGTACTCGTGTTTGTGTTGCAGGCAGTCAGTATAAATTCGAGCATGAGGGGCAGAGCTCATATGCTGCGCATCTGGCTCGGGAGGTGTGATTAGAACGGAGAGGTACCGAAGCATTCCATTACTTTGGAAAGAGTAATAAAATGAAGCAAGCGTGATAATGTATCAAGCTATTAGATGTCACTGTCAGCAGACTGCAAACGATAGATTTTATAGTTTTAACCACAGAGTGCCACTCTCCCATGGCCAGTGATATCACCGCTGGAGTTTGAAATTGAAAATCGAGTATATTATGTTGTGTATTTGTTTATGAGACTATGTGCCACATGTTTATAAGAATATGGTAACAAAATATATAAAATTCGTTTATATAATGATGGTAACCGTAAAATGTTTTCTATTCACAGTGAAATATATATTCACGTTTAGCACCATTTAATGGCTTTGTTTATTTCTACATTAGGTTTTTGTCCAAAGTGAGCTTTAGACATATTACAGCAGCTGCAGAGCCAGTAATGTATGCTGGATGGGCAGTTAGAGGTCAATGACCCTTATTGCCTGGGGGCTCAGATCACTGTCAATCACCTCTGCCTCTGAGCTGTTTGACATTTCTTGCTAGTAGCAAGCAATGCCTGAGAAGATGACACAGGACACAATTTCAGTGCCTATACTGTAGGTTTATTTCTAGCTGGCAATCAGCCTGCGGCTTCTAACATGTTATACAGTCTTAGCTACAAACAATGCTATTTGACAGTCATTATGTCTATCCATAACCCAGATCCCCCTCCTCTTCCCTTCTCCCTACTAAGATTGCCACCTTACCCAAGTCAGCTCAAAGAGGCTGATCCACTCCTGGGTTTTCCCCTTTGTGGGGTAATTTTATAAAACATTTCTGCAGGTACAGTGTGCTTTATGGGAGGAAAACGACAGCTTTGAGACGGCTTGGGGTATACAAAAGGGGGTAATTTTAGAAAGGATATTTTGTGGGAAAAGGCCAGTTGACTCATGTACAAAAATTGGAATGCAAATTCATTTAATAAATAGAATTATCAACAAATAAATAAATAAAGTAAATAAAAGGCTCTTGTAACATTATCACCCTTCAAATGTGACAACACTATTCACAAATATAAAATATATTTGTCAGACCTAAATAGTCATTCATTAGCCTTTGGAAAAAGAGGGACCACACGCAGAAGGGACCACGGGATGAAAGCAGCAAACTATAGCGGGATGAAAGCAGCAAACTATAGGTTAAGCATTACAAATGAATAGAAATGTTAAAAGAAGGTTCTCTAAATTAAAAAAATATTTTCTCTGAAGCAGAACAGGGCATTCATGGGAGAGAGTTCAAAACACAAAAATTATTGAAGTTTGTGTTGGATGCCTAAAGCTTTGAGAATAAGTATATAATGGATAAGAATCTTCTGCACTTTTTTTTATCTGCTAGGTACATATGACCTAGATTGGCCACTGTTGGAAACAGAATACTGGGCTTGATGGACCCTGGTCTGACCCAGTATGGCATATCTTATGTTCTTATGTTCTTATGAAGCTACAGGGTAAACTATTTAAGACTAATAAAAGAAAATATTTTTTCACTAAACATGTAATCAAACTCTGGAATTTGTTACCGGAGGATGTAGTAAAGGCTGTTAGTGTAGCTGGGTTTAAAAAAGGTTTGGACAAGTTCCTGGAGGAAAGGTCCATAAACCATTATTAAGAAGGGACCCAGGATATCAATGCTTGAGCCAGTACAAGCATTGCGTAACCTGTGTCTTTTGGGGAAACTGCTAGGTACGTATGACCTAGATTGGCCACTGTTGGAAACAGGATATTGGGCTTGATGGACCTTGGTCTGACCCAGTATGGCATATCTTATGTTCTAAGTAAAAAGGACCTAATCAAGATTATCGGCAGCTGTACTGCTAGTGAATGATTAATTCGGTCCAATAAATGTATTTAAGGTTGTGAATACTCTTGTAAAATTATCCTAGAGGTTATGGGGGTTATTTTAGAAACCCTGTTTGCATTTTAAACATGGATGTGGTGGCAGAAAAATGTTGAAACCACATCCGCATGGAAAACGCAAATGGACACAGGATCCATGTTTTCTCACCAGACACGTCGATATCTGCGTGCTTTTCCAGGAGACATTCCAGGGGCATTTCAGAGCGTGGCTTGGACGGCACTGGCACTTTAGTAACAGAGTAAAAGGTGGCAGATAAAGACCAGCATGGTCCATCCAGTCTGCCCAGTAAGGTAGCTAGAGCTGTAGAGCTGCACTGGCCACTTCTGGCAGGTTACTCCCTCTGTGCCTTTGCTTAGGGTTGTACCTGTCACTCCTGGCAGGTTACTCCCTCTGTACCTTTGCTTAGGGTTGTACCTGCCGCTTCTGGCAGGTTACTCCCTCTGTGCCTTTGGTTAGGGTTGTACCTATCGCTCCTGGCAGGTTACTCCCTCTGTTCCTTTGCTTAGGGTTGTACCTGTTGCTCCAGGCAGGTTACTCCCTCTGTGCCTTTGCTTAGGGTTGTACCTGTTGCTACAGGCAGGTTACTCCCTCTGTGCCTTTGCTTAGGGTTGTACCTGCCGTTCCTGGCAGATTACTCCCTCTGTGCCTTTGCTTAGGGTTGTACCTGTCGTTCCAAGCAGGTTACTCCCTCTGTGCCTTTGCTTAGGGTTGTACCTGCCGCTCCTGGCAGGTTACTCCTCTGTGCCTTTGCTTAGGGTTGTACCTGTCGCTCCAGGCAGGTTGCTCCCTCTGTGCCTTTGCTTAGGGTTGTACCTGTCACTCCTGGCAGGTTACTCCTCTGTGCCTTTGCTTAAGGTTGTACCTATTGCTCCAGGCAGGTTACTCCCTCTGTGCCTTTGCTTAGGGTTGTACCTGTTGCTCCAGGCAGGTTACTCCCTCTGTTCCTTTGCTTAGGGTTGTACCTGTTGCTCCAGGCAGGTTACTCCCTCTGTGCCTTTGCTTAGGGTTGTACCTGTTGCTCCAGGCAGGTTACTCCCTCTGTGCCTTTGCTTAGGGTTGTACCTGCCGTTCCTGGCAGGTTACTCCCTCTGTGCCTTTGCTTAGGGTTGTACCTGTCACTCCAGGCAGGTTACTCCCTCTGTGCCTATTTAAATGAATTTTTTGATTTGGTCTTTACTGGAGAAGATGTAGGGAAGTTACCCATGCATAAAATGGCATTTAAAGGTGATGTATCAAAGAATTGAAACAAATTTTGATACACTGGGAAGATGTATCACAACTTTTTGATAAACTAAAGAGTAGCAAATCACTTGGACCAGATGGTATACATCTGAGGGTGCTAAAAGAACTGAAATATGAAATTGCAGACCTATTACACAGGTACACTAAAAAAATTTTTTTTTTAAACTGCCTCTAATGCTTCGATTGATTTTTATGTTTTTTGGTGTGCTGAATCCAAATCTGGTAACCAATTTGCTCCATCACGTACAGATTTTTTGCTACATTGGGTTAGCAGTTTGAGGTGAACGTTTCAGATTGAGTGCGATCGAGATAAAAGTTTCTTGGATGAATTCTTTATACTAATTGTTTAGTAGTTATTCAAATAAGAATAAAGAAAATTGTAACAAGGCAGCACATAAGAATAGAGTAATGTCAACAAAACACACTGTGATGGTAGCAAAATTGTCTGCACTTAAAACAGCCACATACATGTGCACAAACATTGAGCATATAAGAGCGAGGTTAGACACAAAGCAAAGCAAAGAAATGTGCAAAAAATGTTGTACAGGTATGTATGTAAGAATAGAAAACGCAAACCGCACCATTGCAATACATGAAGACAAACACCCGATGGTGTGAAAATAAAATTCTAATAAATGAGATCCGACACTGTGGTAATAACTAGCAAATTTTTATTTCAAAGTTTAGTAAAAACACGATATTTGTCAACACAGTTTAGATTTTAAAGTCATTCTTGGGTCAATCAATCTCCTGGTGGGCCCGTTTCTTCTTCCCCCGAATGCTTCTCTTGGTGCGCTGCTTGGCGTATTTTTCATCTGGGGTTTCCCGCAGCAGCAACCAGCAGAAATCAGCCATCATAGTGGTGTTCCATCTTCCTTGGTACCTTCTCTCTGCGTCCTTGATGTCCTGGTGAAATCTTTCACCTTGTTCTTCACTGTACGCCCCCAAGTCGGGGGAACTTTGAGCAAAGGTACCGAAAGCACTCACCATCTTTTGGAAGGGACTTGATGAATTGCTTAATGAGACCCAACTTAATGTGGAGAGGTGGTAATAGAATTTTATCACGAGGTACCAAGCTCTCATGAAGAACATTTTTCTCACCGGGTCTCAAATACTCCCGAATTGGCCAGTCTTTTTTCCCCCAGTGTAGGTCACGGGCCCGGCTATCCCACAAGCAAAGGAAGCAGGGATATTTGGTGAAACCGGATTGCTGCCCTAATAGCATGGATAGAATTTTAATGTCTCCACAAATCATCCACCTATGCTCATCATAACGAATCTTCTGAAGAATCAGGGCCAAATTCTCGTATTTTTCTTGGAGAATAACAGAGTGAGCAATAGGAACTGAAGCGAATGTGTTGCCATTATGAAGAAGAACACCTTTTATGCTGTCTTTTGACGAATCAATGAACAGCCGCCATTCAGCAGGATCATACTTGAGTTTAAACTTTTCCATCACTCCGTATATATCGTTGCAAAATACCAAATCTTCCTCTTTGCTGAAATACTTCAAAAATTGTGTCTCGCGGTTGCGGTACCAATAAAAAGTTGTTCCTGGTGACAATAGATTTTTCTGTTTAAACCGAGAACCTAGCAGTTGGGCAGCATCTTTTGGGAGTCCTAAATCCCGGACTAAATCATTCAATTCAGCTTGAGAGAAAAGTTCAGGTTTCGGATCTGGTTCAGTTTCAAACTCGGAAGTACTGGACTCATCGGGAAAAGCCATCTGATGAGTCTCATCATGATCAGAACCGTCCACACAAATATGATCCAAAGATTTTGGTGGTTCAGGCACAGGTACTTCGTTGCTATGAGGCATAGGCCTAATTGCTGAGGGAAGGTTGGGGTAACTTATTACGTTCTTATTTTTTAAGTTGTATCCCTTCACAATGCAAGAGCAAAAATAGCAGTCACTGCTGTGGTCTCTTTGTTCACGCCACATCATAGGTATTCCGAAACGAAATGCTTGTTTTTTACCTTTCATCCATAAGCGTAGATCTTCCTCACATGTCTTGCACACTTTGTGAGGAGCCCACGGTTTGTCTTGATCGCCTAACTTCAAACCGAAATAGGTGAAATATACTTTTTTAATAAATGCAGAAATGTTCCTCTGCCGCTTTTTCACGGTATATTCCCCACAAATAAAACAAAAACTGTCCGGAGAGTTGACGCAACCTCTGGCTCTGTGAGCCATCATAAATACACAGCACTGCAAACTACAACTGTAGTGAACCACTTCGGAATAAAGCTGTATTACGACTGAGCAAACAAAAGGTAATAATGAACTTGCAAGAAACTGAAATTTGACAGGAACGTTCATGTCGCAACCACCGTGTTTGAGCGAGCGAACGAGGCGAAGCGAACAGGAAAGAACATGCGCCAGCGCGAGTACTGGATTTAGCCCCCCGCCTCCCAATTGTCCTGTTAATGTATAAAATGAATACAAAACACTCTAAAATATCATGAGGGAGTGTTTCTAGTTAGTTAACCATTACAACCTCTATTTTGGGCCAAGAAAATAAACTGCAGTCGGCTAAAAAGAAATTATGTGAACATTCCTTATATGGGTAAGAAATCTAATTTTGCAAGAAAACGTGACGTGATGGAACATTTTGGCTATTTTTCCTGGATTCAGCACCCCAAAATCTATAGGAATCAGTTGCAAAACTGGAGGCAGTTTTTTGGTAGTGTACCTGTGTTATTAGTAACCTGTGAACTATTAGTAAAATCATCTGTAGTACTTGAAGATTGGAGAATGTAATGCCACTTTTTGAAAAGGGTTCCAGGGGTGATCTGGGAAGCTACAGACTAGTGAGTCTGATGTCAGTACCAGGCAATTGCTGGAAACCATTACAATGATTAAAATTACTGAATATGTAGATAGTCATGGTTTAATGGGAGAACATCAACATGGATTTAGCGAAGAAAGGTCTTGTCTTACTAATCTGTTAAATTTTTTTGAAGGTGTGAATAAACAGGTAGATAAAGGTGAGCCAGTTGATATAGTGCATCTGGATTTTCAGAAAGCCTTTGACAAGGTCCCTCATGAAAGATTCTTGGCAAAATTAAAAAGTCATGGGATAGTAGTCAGTGTATACTATTGTGGATCAGAAACTGGTTAAAAGACAAAAAGCAGAGAGTGGGGATAAATGGCCATTTTTCTTAATGGAGAAAGGTAGATAGTGGAGTACCCCATGGATCTGTGCTGGGCCCGCTGCTTTTTAATATATTCATAAATGACCTAGCTGTAGAAATAGCAAGTGAGGTGATCAGATTTTCAGATGACACAAAATTATTCAAAGTTGTTAAAACTCAAAAGTATAATGAAAAATTTCAAGAGGACCTTGATAAATTAGAAGACTTGACATCCAAATGGCAGATGGAATTTAATTTGGACAAGTGCACAGTTATGAATCTAGGAAAGAACAACCCATACTATGGTTACATGATGCATTAGTAGCCACCACCCAGGAAAGATATTTAGGCGTCATCGTGGATAGTATGTTGAAATCCTCTTTCCAGTGTGCAGCGACAGCCAAGAAAGCAAATAGAATGCTAGGAATCATAAGGAAAGGAATGGAGAATTAAACCAAGGATATTGATATGCCCCTGTATCATTCCATGGTGCAACCGCACCTTGAATATTGTGTGCAATTCTGGTTGCCATATCTTCAAAAGAATATAGCAGGATTAGAAAAGGTACAGAAAACAGCCACCAAAATGGTAAAGGGAATGGAAAGATACGCCTATGAGGAAAGTCATAAAAGGTTAGGGCTCTTCAACTTGGAAAAGAGACAGCTGGGGGGAGACATGATAAAGGTCTATAAATTAATTGGAGTAGAATGGCCAAACATAGATCAGTTATTTACTCCATCAAAAAATAGAAAGACTATGGGGGCACGCAATTTAATTTTATTTATTTATTGAGCTATGCTTATAAACCGTTTTTCACCAGGTTAAAGCAGCAATGAAGCTATACTGTAACCCATTTAAGACTAATAAGAGAAAATATTCTTTCACTCAATGGATAATCAAATTCTGGAATTCGTTACCGGAGGATGTAGTAAAGGCTGTTAGTGTAGCTGGGTTTAAAAAAGGTTTGGACAAGTTCCTTGAAGAAATGTCCATAAGTCATTAAGAGAACCCGGGAAATCCACTTTTTACCCCAGGACAAGCATTGTGGAACCCATGTACCTTTTTGGGAAACTACCAGGTACTTGTGACCTGGATTGGCCTCTGTTGGAAACAGGATACTGGGGTTGGTGGACCTTGGTCTGACCCAGTATGACATTTCTGATGTTCTTATGCTAGGAGGTCTCAGTAGTCCCTGGCAGCAGAAACAACTGGCAGAGTCCCTGGTTGCAGTGCCTCTCCAGCCCAGCAGATACCCTGGTGTCAGATTCTAATCTGTTCTTTTTCTCTACCCAAATAGGTGGTACAGGCTATCCTCTGAGGAGGTGGCCTGGCAGGGCTGGACCAAATATTTCTGCTGCCCTGGGCAGAAGTCCTGGTGTGCTGCCCACACCTCATGCGCCACCCTCCCCCCTCTGTGCGCTGAGCCACGGTGCCTTCCCCCCTCCCTGTGCTGGGCCACGCTGCCACTGATTCTGGCAGTGGGGTCAGGGCAGCTCAGTGGCAGTGGCAGGTTGTGTGCTTTGGCACACATGACCTGTTGCTTCTGATCTCTCCAACACATCTTTGTTTGGGTCAGAAGCAACAGGCCATGTGTGCAAGAAGCACTTGGCATGTTGCTGCCTCCAAGCCTATGCTGTCACCAGAATCAGTGGTAGGGTGGGGCGGTGGCACAGCTCAGCACAAGGGGGCAGCAGGCCATGTGGGTTGTGCTATCCATAGAGGTCTGCCACCCTAGGTGGCCTAGCCACTTAGTGGCCGGGCCGGGCCGGCCCTGGCTCCTGACCCCCTTCATCGCTCCAGGCTAAAAAGCCATCTCTTTGAGCTGCTTTTGGATCCTGACCCCATTACTATCCTGTTTAACACCCATGTGTGTTTTCTTCTTTTCCCTCTTGAACTACTCTAACCCCATGCTTGTTCTGTTTGTCTGTCTTGATTAGATTGTAAGCTCTGTTGAACCGGCACTGTCTCTTATGTGTTTGTGTACAGTGCTGCATATGTCTGTAGTGCTATACAAATGATTAGTAGTAGTAGTAGTGCATCCCACACAGATGAAGAGGATCCATCATTGAGAAGACCTTTGGTTTGCTCAAGAGCCTATTCCATTGCTTTGACTGATCTGGGGAGAACTCCTTTACAGCCCAGCCAAGGTCTGCCAGATACTTATGACCTGCCACATGCTGCACAATATGACAATGAGGCAGCAACAACCTCTGAGGGACTGGAAATGGAAGACCTAGGCATAGATGATGTTACACAGCCCATCTGCGCCAGCTTGGCTTAACCACATGAACTTATACATAGGCATTTCTTGTGAAGGTAGATGTTTTATTAGTCAACATGAAAGTATGTACATATGAGTGTCCCATTCATCACCTCCTCACCATTCTCCCTTGGCCATCCATCCACTCGCCTTCCATGACTACATGAACCCCATCCACCCTCCATCCCCTCACTAGACCAGTGTCGCTCCCCCAACACTCCAACGCCCACCCCCAGCCTTCTTCCCTCCCTCTCTCAAGGTGCACATAAAAAGAAGACATGATTATTTCTTCCTGTCCCCTCCCCTGTTCCATTCACCTCCTACTCCCAGCCCTGATTAGGCAGTCATGATGGTGTATCAGATGATGTCTCACTGTTCTCTGAAGAGTTTTCTGAGACATCATCCAGCACATCAGAGAGATGGGTAGCCCCATGGAAGGAGGGCAATCTGAGGGGATGCCCTCCTTCCTTAGGGAACAGGCCCCAACATTTCAGAAGAGGGTTGTGTGTTCTGTACAGGTGGCTACTTTGATGTGGTGGAGGCCTGGGAGATTGTGGAGGTGCCTTCTTCTGCATTGCATGCATAGGTTGGGATGCTGGAGGCACATATGGTACTTCAGAAGTTGGCTGAGCAGCTGAAGGGGCCATGGCACAATGGTGGATGAACTGGATTTTGTTTATTAGGGCCTCTGATGCCTCCATCTGTCTCTCTTCCAGGTTCATCTAGTGTTCCTCTATCACCACCAAACTCCTGCAATGCAATGCAATGTGTGCCTTTGAGTCAGTCCTGACTCCTGGCGACCCAGAAGCTCCTGGGTTTTCTTGGCAGTGTCACCGGAAGTAGATTGCCAGGCCTTTTTTCCAAGGCAATGGAGGGTTAACTGACTTGCCCAAGGCCACAAGGAGTGCTAGTGGGAGTTGAACCCTGGTTGCTTGGTTACCAAGCCAGTGTTCTAACCACTAGGCTACTCCTCCACACCAAACTCCTCTGTACCTCAATTTTCTCTGTTCGCTGTGCCAGGATTGTTGATTTTGCTGCAGCAGCCGCTCCCCAAATCACAGCAACTGATGAGTCCACCCACTGGTGTGAGTTTCTTCTGGGCCCACAACTGTTAGCTCTCTCTCCACAGACTCCTGGACATCTTGGAGGGGAGATGGCAGTGGAAACTGGATGTCAGCACCATCTACTTCTTCTTCACCCTCTATCTAGATACTGACATGGCCCTCCATCTCCACATTTTGATATTCCTCCTGCCTGGCCATCTTGTCTGTGTGGTACTCTCTACCCTGGCTTCCATGGACTATGATGGGAATCCATCTCCAGGGACCTAGCTACTGGCCTCAGTGTGCTGCCCTCCAGCAGATCTCCACTCATGGCCTCTCCTATAAGTAGGACATCAAATTCACTCTTTCATTACATGCATGCCACACATTTACCCATTGTGAAAGCACTCTCATATGCCTCTTCCAACAGAGATATCCCTTCTGGTCCAGATGTGCACAGTGTATGACAGAGAATGGCATTCTCAATTGGTCCCATGGCTCCTATGGCAGTAGCACTACAAATGATATACAGAGACCCACCCTGGGAAGGTGCTGAAAGCTGTGCCCTACAATGCTGAAACAATCTGCATGTCCATAGCAACCCACATTTTCCTCAGCGCACATTGGGAGTTGGTGCTACTGAAGCAGAGAGTGGGGAGATAGGTTATGAGGCAATCCCAGGCCTTGGGGATGCCTAAAACATGGACGAGGCCAAGTTGTACCTGATTCCGCAATTGCAGGAGCTATACGTACCTGCAATTGCAGAATCGGGCATTTAGACAGCCTAGCGTGCCCCTGAATCCATGGAGGGAGATGTCCCGGAGGCTGCCAGTCCTCACCACACAATGCTCCGGCTGGTGTACCAGTGCAATGGCGTCCTGTCGCTATGGCACTGGCACATCTAGCAAGAGTTACGGAATGCCCAGACAGAGAGTGACACTGGCACACCACCATCCGTTCCATTCTTCCCCCTTCTCCCCTTCCCTCTTCCTCTAGTCCCTCCAGCTGCACCACCTCCTCAATGTCAAGGCCCTCACTCTCAATCCCTATGTATACTGCCTCTCACATGACCATTAGGTGCTTCCACAGCATGCTGAACTGGTGCTGGTTGTTGAGACTGCAGTGTAGGTGCCAGAGGCCAAGGCTATAGTGCTGGTGCTGGTGCTGATGCAGGTGTTGAAAGCGGGGGCTCTGGTGCAGATGCTGGAGACTGGGGTTCTGGTTCTGGTGCAGATGTAGATAGAGGTGCCACAAACCAGAGCTGCTTCTCCTCCTCCTCCTCTTCATCCTCCTCACTCTCTAATCCTATTCCTCATTGTCCTTATCCTCCTCCTTCTCTTCCTCCTCTCCCATGCAGGGAACAGTATTTCTATTTATTTAACTAAGCTTATATACTGCTTTTCTACCAGTCAAAGTGGTGCACATTCAGGTACTCTTGTCCCCGAAGGGCTCACAATCTATGTTTTTGTACCTGAGGCAAGGGTGAAAGAAAGCATATGAATTCTCATAATGGCAGCTTAGGGAGGGGGGTTGTGGGACCGATGTATGATATATTGATTCTGCATATTGCTGCTTTCAGCATATAAATATTGCTTGGCCAGAGCAAGATGAACCTGGATCTGAACTGTATTGTGCTGGTCAAGCGATAGTAAGGGGAGGAGATGGGAGAGAATCCATAAAGAGAGGCACATGGGGCTGTGGGCAATTACTGCAGGCCCCATGTTGTGGAGTTAGGGGTATTGGGGCTGGATAGGGTGAAAGCCTTAGCAGTGCAACAGGTACTACAGTTGTATGTGTGAGTGGGTAAACCCACGGCCAAAGTTGGCATCTGCTGTTACCTCCAGTATTCCATTTCAAGTAGTGCAGTGGCTGTGGGGATGCTGTAGTGACTAATTACATTCCCCCTTAATCCAAATCAGCAATGCTATGGTGTGAGATCCTTCTAGGAGCTTCCACAGACCACACAATGCTTGGCTGAGCATGGCTGTGTCAGTGGTACATGCTGGATATGCTGCTGGTGTGGGAAGTACCTCTGTGTGTTTTATGAGTCTATTTGCCCCTGCTACCAAGGTTCCACTTGCAATGACATTTTCGAATGCTGCTGCATATCTTGGCCACCATTTCAGTTTAGTGCATTCTCAACATGTAGGCAGCACCATTTCACAACGCATACACATGTAAAATCATCATTGCGCATTTTTTAAAATACATTCATTTTGTAGGGCAGAAATATGTTGATTTCAGAATTAGTACACGCATCCACACCCTCTCTTCCAGAACCAATATGAATTTTGAGATTTTTCATTTGCATGTCCCATTCGCTCCCTAAAAGATCTTTCAAAATGTGCCTTTATATGTGCAAAAGTCTGTATGGTGCCAATATTGGCATGTTGTGGGGCAGAGTTTTAGAACAGCATGGACAAAACCACAATTTACACACAAATATTTATGACTGTCCTCCAGCAGGAGCAATGTCTGCTTCAGTTTAGGTGCAATTTCTGTCACTTTTGCTCTAGTATTTTATAAAGATACAAGGTAGTTCCTAAAGTGTGTTACAGAATAACGCATGACATTTGACTCTTAATGCACATTAAAGGGCAAAAACCTGTGTTATTTTACCGTAATGCATAATTTGGCATTGCAACGTGTGTTAAATACGAATGAGATGCAAAGCATGCAAATGCATGCAAAATACCTCATTAGTATTCAAATAGAATAATGTGACTTCCAGTGATCACTGCTGGGAGCATCAGGCTTAATTCTTAAAGGGCCATAGGTGTTAAAAAAGTTAAGTGGTGCAAGGGACCCCACTCCCTAAAACCAGGAAAAAGTCTGGGCCGCACCAACCCCCCCCCCCCCCCCAAAGCATAATCCAAATCCCCTCTTTAAGACTCCCCCATCCCCGGACCCTATTCTAAAACCAATCTCACCTGCCCTATGCCTTCATGGACTTATTTTTCATAAAGCCTTGTGGACTAGTGTGACCCAGACAGGAATGACCACCATTCACTCCCATCCAGGCCAATGCGAAGTTCAAAATGGCACTCATGATTCCCTAGCTGGATCTTTATGGAACAGACTAAAAATAGGCATCTACTTGGCCTTCATGCATAGGAAACCTGTTATAAAATGAGCCTACTTTTTTCATGATCTGTGCCTAGGCATTCCTGGGGACAAAGTTTGAGTGAAGCAGAGGTAGGCTTGCGATATAGCGCATAAAGGAGCGAAGAGTCTATAGCAGTAGGAATTTAAAATTTTATTGTAGAACTACCCCGATGTGTTTTGGCATTCGCCTTCCTCAGGGGGTTGTAACTCATGTAATTGTAAAAAGAATCTTGTAGTCTAGTCAACATGAGTGCCAGGAATCCTGTATGCTTGTAATCCCTGGAAACGTACCGGCAAACTAGTAATTGCACAGCCACTGCAGCTGAATATCCCTCTCTATATATATATATGCCTAGAGTATATGTACACATTTACAATTGCCTTGGAATAGGTATAATTTTGTGCAAGAATATTTGTACACTAGAGGAGATAATTCTGATGGTCTATTTAATAAAGGCACATTTTATTTTTTAGTGTCATCAAGTCAGTGCTGACTCCTGGTGACCCAGCTGCCTCTGGGTTTTCTTGGCTATGTATCACTGGAAGTAGACTGCCAGCCTTTTCTTCCAAGGTAATGGAGGATAAAGTGATTTGCCCAAGCTCACCAAGAGTGCCAGTGGGAATTGAACCCTTGATTTTCTGGATATTAGGCAGTTGCTCTAACCACTAGAACATGAAAAATGCAGAGACAGCTGTTTTGCCTTTATAAAAGAGATGATTTTTCTTAAAAACATTTATGCACTCTGCTATGTAATTACCCTTTGTGTGCATAAAATATAGTCCTACCTGTCTAAGAGAAATCAAAACTACAGCTCCATGCATTGGGATATAGCCTCTTTGGGTTATCCTGGATGCAATCCTACGCCCGACATACCAGTCACAACAGATGCTGCATGCTATTCAGAGAGCCCTACTGAGCATGATTGCCTTTTAGCATAGCTTTGCAGTGTGGGACTGGTTGTAAGCACTAGCCATTCCTGCTTTGTCTGTCTGAATGTGCTGATCAAACAGTATGTTGGTATTTTGGCGAAATAAGGAAGCTAAGGGTCAGCTATTGCAAGTTTTGCCAAGGTCTCTTTCTTCAGTAATGCTGACAAAGGATTTTCTTTGTCTTTGCAAGATAGCTTAATGACCTGGCTCCACTGGATTCCTAAAGAAGGAAGCTGCAAGCTTGAAAAATGTGAGAGGTACACTGCCAAGCATATCAAATGTGGTTTTCTTTTCATTCCGAGAAGGTGAAAGATTTTACTGATTTCCTCGGAGACATTGAAGATCTGTGATGCATGTTAGTGAGCTGCAGGCTGTTTGGCCTGTTTTCCCTTGAAATCATAGGTAGCAGGACCACGGCCCGACCAACCTCTTGCTTCATAGGATATCAGCAGCTAAGGAGCTTTGGGGGGATGGACCAGATGCTCAGTGCCATACCTAGCCCTGTGTGAGCGGTGCAGCTGCATAGGGTGCAAAGAAATAAGGGCACATTTGGGGCTGCTGGCCACGGCTCCCCCCCCCCCCAACGCTGCCTGCCCTTGCCCCACCGCCAACGCTTTTAGTGTTGCCTTGGCAGCGGTGGTGGTAGTGGCAGCAGCGTTATCCAATTGAAAAAAAAAACCCGTGAGTCTTTCCAACTTTGCATGTTGACCTGATCCTCCCTCCTCTGACTTATGCTTGTGTCACAGGAGGGAGGGAGGAACCAGACCAGCCATTCAAGTGCAGAGTTGCAAAGACCTGCGTTTGAACGGCTGGTCTGGTCCCTCCCTCCTCTGACATATGCTTGCGCCCTAGGATGAACTAGGCAGATCAGACTGCCGTATAAGGCATTTTCTACATTATATGTCAGTCTGACTCTGCCCAGTGCATTCCAGGATGCACCGTGCGGGGCCAGGCACTGCCATTTTTCAAGAAGGTGGTGCAAGGATGGGACGGCATGGGCAACGCTCTTGTTCCAGCTTAAAAGTATTAGGAGGGAAGTGAGGGTTTCAGGGGCTACCAGGCCTTTTTCGTATTGGGTGTATGGGATTGGGGCCACTGGGCCACTAGGGGAGTTTTTATTGGATGGGGGGATCGTGGCCGCTGGGCCATCAGGGTTTTTGTTTAATTGGGTGGGTGGGGGGATCAGGTCCGCTGGGCCATGGGAGTTTTTCTTAATTGAGTGGGTAGGGCTTAATTGGGGCTGCTGGGCCATCAGGTTTTTTTTTATTGAGTGGGTAGGGATCGGGGCTGCCGGGGATTTAGGGCCAAATATTCAAAGGCATTTACATGGTTTACAGAGTTATAATACACAAATAGCTGTGTAAGAGCCAAACTAAACCCCAAACAATATCTGCTCTTAATCCCAAATCACCAGCACGGAATTCCCCTGAAACGGCCTCCAACAACCTATAAGGAAGAACTGCCATATGAAGTTTTTCTGAAAATCTTTTGATTTTGTTTGGATGCCGAGATTATGCCGGAGTAACTTGGAACTGCAGTGCTGGAGGACTTATATTGAAGATAAGTAGTTGTTGACTTTCTGCGGAATGGCTGACTATTAGATTTTGACTATATCTTCTTCCTTATAGGTAGATGGAGGCCGTTCCAGGGGAATTCCGTGCTGGTGTACAGCTTAATACACAAGGACGCTTTTGTATGTATGTGACTGTGTATGTGTGTTGAGGTGATGAATGGTCTTTCCCAGTGGTAATTTTGTGGTATTGATACGAGTGTTTAAATATTGGTTAAGTTTGAAAAGAATGTGTGTAAGACTTTATTGACCAGTGATGCGAGCGTCGCCGTTCCCTATAGTGAGATTCTCACTAAATGTAGGGCATGAGCCATCCCGAGGTCATTTTGCCTGCAGAGATTATTGAGTTTGTTATTGAGGACTTCCATTTTTGTGTATGGTGATTTGGGATTAAGAGCAGATATTGTTTGGGGTTACAGAGTTATAGACCATGTAAATGCCCCTAAGTGGGATATGCAGCAGCACTAACATGGTTAGTGCTGCTGAATATCCCCAAGTAATGCCGCTATACCACCCGATGCTAACCGCTTAGCATCAAGGCATGTTGGGGATGTTCCAGTGGCAGTACCCAGGGATAACCATGTAGCCGCTGTCTCAAAAGCTGTCCTAACTTTCATCGCCAGAGTTAACTGGGCAACAGCTAAATATCGCCGCTGCACGGTCAGCTTCTGCGCCATATGCGGCTGTGCGGCGACCCCGGACATTCAATGCCAGTGACTGGATATGGCCTCAGATTGAATATCTAGGGTTAAAGTTCAGTGACGATGGCTACGTATCTTAAAGACGATAGTCCTCGCAAATGAATATCAGGCCCTTGGTTTCTATTGGGGGGTCAGTGTCGGGGGCTCCAGCCCCCCTCCCCCACAGTATTTTGATAGCATTGAGGGCTTTCCCCGATGCCTGGATCTTCTGAGGGGAAGTGGTAAACTTCCTCTGAGATGAATCTCTTTCTCTAGGACAGCATGCTAAACTTACACCGACTTATGTGCGCATGTATTTGGCTTGCTCTCTCAGTTTAGCGTTGGCATTTTGCGCCCGAGTTTTATGTGGGTCTCATTTGCATATGCACCCCTTTCTGTATGCCGGCACTGAAGTCACCTGCTATCGGTGCATGCATAGCTATTAGCAGGCAACTTTAGTGCCAGCGTTCTGCATTGGCCCCATAATACATAAGGCTAGATTTGTGCCAAATCCTGGACTGGCTTAAAATCTCCCTCTTGGAACTGGGTAGCTCTGAGACACACACACGCCCCTTGTCTTGCGTCTCACAGAGGAAAGTCACCAGTGCGATAACTGCAGAGTTCATTGATATATTTGTACAGGATAATGAAATCTTCGTTCATCTCTTCTATAAGCAAATAGCCAAATCACAAACAAACCGATCCCCACACTATTAATATGACCTGACAAAGGCCTTATGCAGGGGGAATATCATATGTTTATGCAGCAGGCTCAATGTTTTTTTTTCTGTTTTGACTTTCAAACAGCTACAATTATGAAGGTGGAGACCACTCCTTAACCTTCTGTGCGTGGGTCTTGTGGGGCAGTGGAAAGATTTGTTTCACAGCCCTACTTTTGTGGATAAGTTACATGGGTACCAGTGTCTCTCTTCTTCATCAATCACTCCTCCGCTCACTCAAAAGATCCAAAGTCCAGTCCAGTCTGGCTGTGTACAGTATATAAAAATATATGGCCCGATATTCAGCAGCACTAATCCGGAGGACAGCATTTGCTATCTGGATAAGTGCTGCAGATCAAGCCTATCCAGACACTACCACTGAAACTATGATAGGGTGAATCCAGGAGCGGTCCCAGAACATATCTGGATAGCAATGATTTTGAGTCCTCAAGCCTGATAACATTAGGACAGCAAAAAGACTGTCTTCCGTTAACCAGATAGTGGGCTGAAGATCACGGCAAACCAGGTAAGTTCCACTGCCGAACACATTATCCAAATATTCAGTGCCAACCACTATCCGGAGAGGAGCGCTAACCATGGTGGCTCCATATTGACCTGATAGTCTTTATGGGGTGATCAAAATGGTCAGAAACAGGGGGCTAGTTATTAACTTACATTAAGGGAATGATGCACAATATTTGCCCTTTAACTCATGTGTTATTTCATCATAGCACACATTAATATAAGGCAAAGTATGTTATATAATAATGAGGTGCAAAGTATAAAAATACATGCAAAACACTTCATTATTATGCAAATCAAATAGCACAGCTTTCACTGAACTACGCAAGCTGTGTTATTGCAGGAAAAATAATGCCAGCTCAAAGCTGGCGTTCTTTCACATTTATTTGATATTCTGCATACTATAAAATGGCAGCAATAAAACCATAGGAAACAGAAACATAGAAAAATGATGGCAAATAAAGACCATATGACCTATACACTCTACCCTTCCATTCCATCTACTAAACATTACAGTTCCTTTTTTCCCTTTAGAGATCCTCTGTGTTTATTTCTTGCTTTCTTAAATTCAGATACAATCAGTTCTACCACCTCTCCTGGGAGATTATTACATGCATCTACCACTCTTTCCATAAAAAAATATTTCCTCAGATTACTCCTGAGTCTATCGCCTTTCACCTTCATCCTATTTCTTTATTTATTTTATTTATTTAACAGGTTTTGTATACCGCCTTATCTTATAATCAAAGTGGTTTACATGATAAACAAACATGATACATGGCAGTTATGCACAGTGGTGTGGGGTGGGGGGATGTGCGGGAGGTTCTTAGTAGTAACTTATTTACAAAGAGACATGTACAATATTTACAAGACAGTGTCATGAGTTGAGGCAGATAATTTTGTCGGGGGGAAGGGGGGGTCTATAGGGAGAGGACGAGTGATGGCTCCATAGTGTTCTGTGTCCTCCTCATTGCAGAATTTTCTTTCAATTTATTCCACAGAGATATTTAAATGTTTCTAGTCTATCTCCCCTCTCCCACCGTTCTTCCAACATATACATATTGAGTTCTTTAAGTCTGTCCCCATATACCTTATGACAAAGACCACTGACCATTTTAGAAGCGACCCTCTGTACCGACTCCATCCTGTTTATAACCTTTTGAAAGTGCGGTCTCCAGAATTGCACACAATACTCCAAATGAGGTCTCACTAAAAACTTATATAGAGGATCTATCACCTCCTTCTTCCTGCTGACCATTCCTCTCCCTATGCACCCAAGCATCCTTCTGGCTTTTGCTGTCATGTTTTCTACTTGTTTAGCCACCTTAAAATCATCAGAAACAATCATGCCCAGGTCTCGCTTCTCTTTCATGGACAGAAGTACTGACATACTTCACCCCCTACACAGTACTGACATTTTTAACATTAAATCTCAGCTTCAAAATTGTCTACCATTCATCAGGCTTTACTAGATCCCTTCTCATGTTATCTATACCTTCCTGGGTGTCTACCCTAGTGCAGATCGGTATCATCCCCAAAGAGGCAAACCTTAACCGACAGCCCATTCACAATATTTCTTACAAAAATCTTAACAAAAATCAGACCAAGGGTATATTCTTGTGGCACACTATTGGTGACATCCTTCCCCTCAGTGAGCTCCATTTACCTGTACTCTTTGTTGTCTCCCACTCAATCAGTTTCTAATGTAGTCAGTCACTTGGACCATCCCTAGAGCATCCTGTTATAAGTCGCTTGAGCGGAACAGTGCCAAAGGCTTTAATGAAATCTGAGTATACCCAGTGGCGTAGCGTGAGTTGTCAGCACCCGGGGCAAGGCAAGTAATTTGCGCCCCCTAACCCGTGGATTTTAGCCGCCGGGGAGCTTCTTTGCACGGGGGAGCCGACCGTGATCCTACCCCGGGAGGGAGCGATCGTCAGCACTGACCTCGCTGAGCCGGAGTCCAGGGAAACGAACAGCACAGCAGCAAGAGCCCGACAAGCATGGTTAAACGCCCAACAGCAGGGAAGAGGAGGAGATCCGGAACCAGAAACTCGCGATGCTGCCCTGCAGCTCCGCCTTCTCGAGCGCACAGGGCGATCCGACCCCAACCCCAGCTTTACATTGAGATCGAGGGGCGACGACGCGATAAACAGTCCCCCTCCCACCCTGCCCCGGCAGCTTGTGTGAAATAGCTACCTAGAGGGGGTCAATCGCATCGCCTGCGCTTTGTTGCCGAGGGTTTGCCAAGAACAATGTGACTCCCAGGACTGCGGTCTCGAGGGCTATAGCGCAAACCTCTTTGCAGTGCCACCACCAGATGGCACACGCGCCAACATGTATCATAGGGACCTGCCTTTCCCCCTCATCGGCAACAGAGAGCTGCGAGTGAGAGCGCCCCCCCCCCCCATGTTGCGCCCGGTGCGGCCGGCCCCCCCTGCACCCCCCACGCTACGCCTCTGAGTATACCACATCTAATGCTCTCACATGGGAGAACTCTCTGGTCACCCAATCAATGGAATTAATGAGATTTGTCTAACGAGTCCTACCTGTAGAAAACTATGCTTCCCAAGTCCTGCAACCATTGAATTCCAGAAACCTCACTATTCTCTGTTTTAGCAGCATTTCCATTAATTTACTCACCACAGAGGTCAGACTAACCAGCCTGTAATTCCCAACCTTATCCTTACTTCCGCTTTTGTGTAGAAGGACCACATATGTCCTTTTCCAGTTCTCTGGGAACACTCCTGACTCTAAAGAAGCTAAGGGGTGGAACAAGACTTCAGAAAAAAGAACAGAAATAGGAAGAGAATGAGAGGGATTATAAGGTGTCCTGGATAAGTCAGACTTTATTTATTTATTTATTTAAACGTTATTTATATACCGCCCCTTCCAGAGATCAGGGGCGGTTTACATTGAACAAAACTCGTTTACAGGCAACATGTCAAAATATAATACAAAGAACTAATTACATATCAGCAATCACATATACAGAAGTAAGAACATAAGAACATAAGATATGCAATACTGGGTCAGATCAAGGTCCATCAAGCCCAGTGTGCTGTTTCTAACAGTGGCCAATCTAGGCCACAAGTACCTAGCAGTTACCCCAAAAGACACAGGTTCCACAATGCTTGTATTGGGTCAAGCAGTGATATCCCAGGTCCCTTTTAATAATGGTTTATGGACCTTTCCTTCAGGAACTTGTCCAAACCTTTTTTAAACCCAGCTACACTAAAAGATTTTACTACATCCTCTTGTAACAAATTCCAGAGTTTGGTTACACGATGAGTGAAAAAATATTTTCTCTTATTAGTCTTAAATAGGTTACTCTGTAGCTTCATTGCATGTCCCCTAGTCTTTCTATATTCTGATTATGTAAACAATCGATCTATGTTTACCCGTTCCACTCCATTCATTAATTTATAGACTTGTATCATATCTCCCCACAGCTATCTCTTTTCCAGGTTAAAGAAACCTAAGCTTTTTAGCCTTTCTTCATAGGGCTATCCTTCCATCTCCTTTACCATTTTGGTGGCTCTTCTCTGTACCTTTTCTGATAACGCTATATCCTTTTTAAGATACGGTGACCTGAATTGCACACAATATTCAAGGTGCGGTCACACCATGGAACAATACAGAGGCATTATAATATCTCTTGTTTTATTTTCCATTCCTTTCCTTATGATACCTAGCATTCTATTTGCTCTCTTGGCAGCAACTGCACAAAGGGTGGAGGGTGTCAGCATGTTATCCACAATGACACCTAAATCTTTTTCTTGGGTGGTGGTTCTTAATGTGGAATCTTGCATCGTGTAACCATAGTTTGGGTTGTTCTTTCCTAGGTGCGTAACTTTGCACTTGTCCACATTAAATTTCATCTGCCATTTGTATGCCCAGTCTTCCAATTTATCAAGATCCTCTTGCAATTTTCCACAATCCTCATGGGTTTTAAGAACATTAAATAGATTTGTGTCATCTGCAAATTTGATAATCTCACATATTGTTCCCATTTCCAGGTCATTTATGAATATGTTGAAATGCAGCTGACCCAGCACAGATCCCTGGGATACTCCACTATTCACCTTTCTCCATTGAGAAAATTGGCCAGTTAGCCCTACCCTCTGCTTTCTATCTTTTAACCAGTTCCTGATCCACAGTAGTACCCTGCTTCCTATCCCATGACTTTTTAATTTTGACAAAAGTCTCTGATAAGGGACCTTGTCAAAGGCTTTCTGAAAGTCTAGATACACTATATCAACCAACTCACTTGTGACTGTTTGTTCACACCTTCAAATTAGATTAGTAAGACAAAATCTTCCTTGTCTAAGGTCATGTTGGCTGTCTCCCAATAAGCCATGACTATCTACATCTGGGGTCACCAACCTGCAGAGGGCCGCGGGCCGCACAGCCGACTACCGGGAGCCTCGCGGGCCGCACCCCCCTTCTCCCCACCCCCGCGAAAAAAAACAACTAACGCAAAATTATGAAAACAAACCTTTATTGAATTTAATGAGATGGCTGATGATTCATGCTAGCAGACAAACGCTTAAAGTCCGGCTTCACAGATGACACTGACAGGAGAAGGGACGCTTGCAGGTGGTCGTCGGTGAGCTGCGAGCGCGTGGATACAATGGTGGGAATCCTTGGCGGGCCGCACGTAATGTTAACCGGGGTAGAGCCTCGCGGGCCGCACGAAGGGACCTCGCGGGCCGCAGGTTGATGACCCCTGATCTACATGTTCAGTAATTTTGTTCTTTATGATGGTTTCTACCATTCTTTCCAGTGCTGATGTCAGGCTCACCGGTCTGTAGTTTGCCGGATCAACTCTGGAACCCTTTTTAAAAATTAGTATTACATTGGCTATCCTCCAATCTTCAGGTATTACAGATGATTTTAACGATAGTTCAGAGATTACTAATAGCAGGTCTGCAATCTCATATTTCAGTTCTTTCAACACCCTTGGATGTATACCATCCCGTCCAGGTGATTTGCTACTCTTCAGTTTATCAAATAGTTGTAATACATCTTCCCGGTGTATCAATATTTCTTTCAATTCTTCCACAGGATCACCATTAAATACCACTTCAGTTATGGGTAACATCCTTACATCTTCCTCAGTAAAGACTGAAGCAAAGAATTCATTCAGTTTCTCCGCTATGGCATTGTCCCCTCTTAGTATCCCTTTTACCCCTCTATCATCTAATGGTCCAGCTGACTCTCTCACAGGTTTCTTGCTATGAATGTACTTGAAAAAGTCTTTATTACACGTTTGTGCTTCTACAGCAAGCTTCTTCTCAAATTCTCTCTTTGCCTGCCTTATCAATGCCTTACATCTAACTTGCCAGTGCTTGTGCTGTTTCCAGTTTTCATCATTTATCTCTTTTTTTCTATTTCCTGAAAGATGCTTTTTTGGCAACAGCAGCCTCTCTGACCTCACCTTTAAACTATGCTGGCAGTTTTTTGGACTTCTTTCCACTTTTCTTAAAGCGTGGAATACAGCTGGTCTGGGCTTCCAAGATACTATGTTTAAACAACACTCAAACTTGATGTAAATCTTTAGCCTTTCCAACTGCTTCTTTTAGTTTTTCCTTAACTATTTTCCTCATTTTATCATAGTGTCCCAGCGGAAGCTGGGCAGAACTATTTACATTATCAATTGGCAGAAGGAACGTGATACAGTTGTGTAGATTGACAGAATGAACATGATACAGTATGGTCTTGCAGGGGGGAAGGAGGAGTGGATTACCATATACCTATACATTAATAAAGTATATAATGTCATGGGGTAGATAGGGCAGAGCCTATGGAAACAGGAAACTCTGAGCAAAACAGAGCTAATGCTGACAGATCAGATCTATGCTATGAGCAATGTACACATGCTGCTGCACGAGGTGTGAGGGAACGCCCAAGCACTAGGCTAGCTCAGAACTCATTAGGAAATGAGGAGCAGCTGGGAAGGGGTGGAGCCCAAGCAAACACCAGAGCCTATGCAGTTAAAAATCACTTACCAGGGAGTAGTGAGGAGAGACCACCAGGGAATTCAAGGACCGTTGCTGAGAGCAAGAGAGCACCGGGGAATTCAGGAACTGTTGCTGATAGAGAAAGACTACCAGGGAAGTACAGAGCTGTTGAATCCTCGAGGGACTGCTTTGGAAAGCAGTGCACAGCTGAACACTGTCCCAGGGAACCTTGCTACGGAGGGAGCAAAGGAGGTAGTCCGGGAACCAGGCTGAGGAAAGTCAAGTTGCCCAGTATCAGGTACCAAGAGGGAGAGGGTCCCTATCCTGAAGAGAGTTTTGTAACCAGAGGGAAGCTGAAAAGAAAACCTAGTAAAAGGCTTTCATATGTGCCCAGCTCTGCTCGGCTGAGAGATGCTGAAGAGAGAGTGCTGGAAGGTAGGCTTATTGATCCTAATAGAGGGAGAGCTGAGTATAACGAATTGCCCTGCACGTACCAAGAATTGTGTGGCTCTTCTGAAGAGAAATACAGAGAATAAGGTAGCTATCCATTCCCTTCTAGTCAGGAGGAGGAGGGGAACTCCCGGAGCTATAGGGAGGATCTTTGCAACCACAACGGAGGTTTCAGTCCAAGAAAAACTTACTCCGGGGTTGAAGATATGCAATGTGAGTCATATGAGGGACCCATTGATGACAGTTGCATGGACTGTACGTATACCATGGTAGAGAGTGTCACTTCTTTGTGTTGAAGTACTATAAAGTGTTTGTAAAAGAAAACAGGAAGAAACGTGATTGCTTTTGAAAGAGACTGTTTTCTTTTTCCCTTTTTGCCAAGCTGAAGTTAAGCAGAGTTTTTGGTTCAAATGTTTCTTTAATTTAGTACCAGATGCATGGTCTTTGTGTTGCTTTGTTTCAATGTGCTGAGAATCCAACCCTGGGAAGGGGAATAAAAAGTCCTGTCTTAAAGCCTTACCTCTTGACTACAACTACATTCTTTTGCTAGTGTGTGGAACTACAAGTACCAAGGGGCATTGCAACGCCTTTATAACACTCCACAGCTACTAAAGAACACGCCTCACTGAATTAACCCATGCTTATGGCCTCTGGGGACCTTCACGGGTGACAATAAGTGAGGTGCAGGGAGAGGGATCATGGTGTTCCAGGAGGTTGGGTAGGGGTATTGAGATTAAAGTATTGAATGAAGAGGAATGTTTTAACCCATTTTGGACCAGCGTATGTTTTACATACATAAGGTTTCCATACTTACTACTCAACTGTTTACTAATTAATGATTATAAATTCAATGAAACTATGTTTAGCTATTATTGTTATGTCAAAAAGCGTTATATACAGATTGTCAACCGCCAGGCACATTAGAAACTACTACAAACACTGCCCATTTAGAACCCATAGCAAATCCGCCATATCGTTACAGCACTACCAGGACTCACAAAGCACCAGACCCTACCTATCAAAAGGCAACACTGCAAATATTAAACCAATACATTTCAGAGAATAACAATACATGACCTACTGGGGAAAGAGAACAAGTGGCAATGTCAAATAGGAATTACATAAACAGAATACCTCAGCTCAGTTACACATGCAGAACATAGACCATCACCAAACAAGGAATCACAATTTAGAAACAGGAAGACAATAATTAAACTGGGAACCCCAAAAGCCAAACTTGGAATGTACAACAACACTATAGAATAAAACTATAAATTAATTTCCTCTTGTACTAAACAAAGCGCAGACGTTAATGATGCACATTTCCCAGAGCTGACATATTCCAGTTAATAAATTCAAAATAAAGAGATATCTTTCTACCTTTTGTGCATTTTTTTTCAGTTGCAATTGTTCCAGCCACTTTCTTCTGGTTTCTTCATGTCTTCTGCTAACTCTCCATCGTCTGCTGTCCATTTGCCCTTTCTTCTCTCTTCTAGTTTTTTTCCCTTCTCTCTCTACATCTCCTTTAACATATTAATCTTTCTCCTTTTGCTCTTTCCTCATTCCTATTTCATCCACTCAAATTATACCCCTCCATCCTCAATACCCAACACCCGAACAATGGTAGATGTTTCTTCCCTCCCACACAAAATATTTTTCCCTTCTCCATTTCACTCTCCCAGCCCCATCCCATTCTAATCCTCTCCCAACATCAGCTCCCTTCTAGTTCCAGCCCCACCCAGCATCCGCTCCCTTCTAGTCCCCGCATCAGCCCATTTCCAGTCCTAGCCCCCCATCAGCCCATTTCCAGTCATAGCTCCCCCATCCATTTCCAGTCCTATCCGAGTCCCTCCATCAGCTCATTTCCAATCCCAGCCCCGCCCATCAGCCCATTTCTAGTCCTTTCCTAGCCCCACCATCAGCCCATGTCAAATCCTAGCTCCCCTCCACTCAGCCCATTTCCAATCCAAGCCCCCATGAGCCTACTTCTAGTTCTAGCCCCTCCATGAGTCCATTTCAATCCAAGCCCCCACCACAGCCCATTTCCAATCTTAGCTCCTCCCAACAGCCCATTTCCAGTCCTATCCTAGCCCTGCCATCAGCCCATTTCCAGTCCTAGCTCCCTCCCCTCACAGCCCATTTCTATTCCAAACCCCCCTCCCCATCAGCTATTTGCAGTTCAAGCTGCCCTTCCACTCAGCCCATTTCCATTCCAAGCCCCCTCCCCATCAGTTATTTGCAGTTCAAGCCCCCCTTCCACTCAGCCCATTTCCATTCCATGCTCCCGTCCCCATCAGCTATTTCCAGTTCAAGCCTCCCCTTCCACTCAGCCCATTTCTAGTCCTAGCAACCCCCGCAACCAATGTTCCCTCTAATTTTCTGTAGGCTATGTGCGCATAAAATAACAGCTGTGCAGCTTTTGAAGGAAGGTTAAATTTTTGTGTGCTACATAACGACACTCAGTTATATACTTTAAAATTTGACTACACGTCAGAATACAGTATGTACATCACATTGATTTTAATCAAATTAAATGAAAATAGATGATTACTAAATGAAGCGGCAAATTTCTAGTAACTACAGTCACAAATGTGGTGTTATTTCAGTTCATTTTTTTTTTTTTTTTTTTTTAATAAATTTTGTTTATTAACCGCATTGAAAAAGAACAGCCATCAACAAGCAGCCCCCCAAAAGCAAATCCCCGAGCAGGGTGCACTCTTATCCCCGCCCCGGGGATGTCAGATAACATTACATGGCAATAGTAAACAATTCAGAACAAAGACAGTTTTAGGTATAGTCTTATACTACTACACAAGAAGATAAAACCCCCCCTTCCCACCCACCCCCCTTGTCGCAGCCTGCAGCCCCCACCACAACCTTATACCACGTGGACCACTAAGGGCCCACATTAAGCACTTCATTCCTACAGTATGGCCCCAAATTCTGAATGTAAGGCTCCCAGATTAGCAGAAAATTGGACCATCGTTTCACCTGTCCTCGGGCTCTCCATCGTTCAGTCAGCATTAATTGATGAAAATTATTGCGCCACTCCAGGAAAGTGGGTGGGGAGGCATCTCGCCACCTACGCAAGATCGGGCCCTTTCCCACCAGGCAGGCCTTATGAACCAGCAGGCGCTCCCCCCTCCCTGACGGCAGGGTTCGGTTTAACTGGTCTAACAAGACCAGCGTTCCCGTCCAGGGGAAAGAATGTCGGAACAACCCCTCAAGAAAACGATGGATGCGGGACCAATAGGAGCGAATGCGCCCACACGACCACCACATATGTGTAAGATCTGCCAGGGGCGCCGAGCACCTAGGGCAGGAGCCATCATGGGTAATGCAGCTACGCAAAGCCCGCCGTGGGGAGAAATGGACCCTGGTCAACGCCTTGTATTGTACCTCCCGCCAGCGGGCCCCCTCCACCAGTATGACGAGACGCCTCAGGGCGACCAGAAGAGTCCCGGGGGAAATCTCACGTCCCAGCTCCCGGGCCCATGCCTGTTCCACCCGAGTGTAGTCCGGCACAACCCCAAAACATGTTAACCGGGACTTCAAGTGCGCTATCGACGGAGGGGCCTCCCCTGCAATATCAAAAAATTCCAGGATGTGCGCGGAACGCTCTACGGTGAGCTCCCCTCGGGGCAGCGAGGCCACATAATGGGCCAATTGCAAATAAGCAAAGTGTTGGCGAGAGGAGAGCCCATATTCCTCACACAACTCCGAGAAAGTCTTGCAGTTACCCGTGAGATTGACAACATGGCCGATATTCCTTACTCCCTGTACTCCCCAGGATTGAAAGACTCGAGTTTCAGAGCCCGGAGTAAAATGCACATTACCTCGCAACGGAAGCCAACTCGATACCCGCCAATCTCGCCTCCAATAACTATTCAATTGCTGCCATGTGCGTCGCGCGGCACTGAATAAGACATGATGCTGAAGCTCACTAGGCAAGAAACCACTCTCGACGTGCAGGATTCCCAACAGGGACAGGGGGGCTACGACAGCCATCTCGAGTTCACTAGGTGTGTAAATATTTCAGTTCATTTTTATTGAAAGTCATTGTTATTTCATGTAAATAATTTATGTATGGACGAAGAGAATGAGCTTACTATTACAGTTCATTCTCAAAATTTTTCTCTTTAATCTTTCAAATTTAACCAGTCTGAATAAATTTTATGAAGGTCTACCGATCCGCCATCTTGAAGATGACTCTTAACACGCATCAGCATTTCCAAATATTCTAACTGTAAGCGATTCCTTATTTTGGTTTTTAAACTATTCATCAAGCTGAAACCATGCTTACAATCTGCCCTAGAAGCCAATGTTCCACCAATATCCATCAATTTCGCTAAATCTGCAAAGTGAGCATTCTGAAATGCCAAAGTCACCATATCCAGAAAACTGTTTATCAGTTTGCTTTTGATTTTTTTCTGCGACTAAGAACTTGAAGTCATTGTACTGCTGAATTACAATATGTTCCTCCATAAGAAATTGTTTGTACTTTAAGCAGAGTGATCGGACATTTTCAATTCCAAATTCATAATCACACTGTGCTATTGCTGTCAAGTCAAAAGCAGACCATTCCTCAATTTCATTTTCAGGAAAAATCTTTCCTCTAAATGCAGACACAGCATATTAATGAAAATAAGCGTGGAACCAGTATCCACTGAAACATCTCCAGGTATCTTGTCTAGAAGATTTTTAACATTATCACTCCATTTTACTGTGTCACCCAAGTATTGCATTCGGATTTTGTTCAGCTTACCTTGTGCAAGATGATATGCTTCTAGTGGTGTTGGCCCACGTTTTTGAAATGCCATTGTTAATGAAGCTAGTTCAGATAAAACATCATTCGAAATTTGCAGTGTTATATGGATTGATGGCTGTTTAGCTTTTTATAGGAGCCACAAGAAGCAAGAAGCCAAATGTAAGGACAATTCAAATCCAATTTATTGAAAAAGACCCTGACGCGTTTCGGCAGTAAATGCCTTCATCAGGGGGTAGCAGCTACAATATAAATATGAATAATACAAATCATAACAAATAAAAACATAAACATTAAATAATTACCCATAACATTTAAAATATATTATAGTGTTATATGAACAGAAAGAGGGACTGGTAAAACTATCATCCATATAGTTAAACAAAAACAAGTGTATGGAAACGCAGGACATGAAATATAATGAGAAGTGATGATAATTATAAACATATGAATATTGTGAGAAATAACAGAATAAACGCTTACGGACAAATGTAATGAAGTATAAGTAAAACTCTTAGGACAATGAACTAAAATTTGTGTATATCAAAAGTATAATAAATAAATAAACATAGAGAAAATTGTTGTACTTACATACAACCATGTTCATGGACTAGTAATATAATCCTAAGTTCAAGGTTGGGCGTGTTCTGTCTCACTATGTTAAAGAGACTGGATGTTGCCTAGATTAGACTACAAATATAATAACTAGAAGTAACGACAAGTAATGACATAAAACATAAATATATTAAGAAAATCATAAATAATTCGAATATGTATAGTGATTTAAGAGTATAACTGGAGGTGAGTACCAATTATGGGCTAAAAAGTCTATGTATGTAAATAGATACGATTATGATAATGAATACAATCTTGCAGACACTTCTAGATTAAAAATATATTGGAGACTGAATACATAAAAATGATAATGTTAAAATAATATAAAATGTAAGATAAATCAATATATGTCTAATAACTTATTATATTATTTTATCCATGTATATTAGCGCCCCTATTGTGAAAATATATAACGAAAAATTGTGTGCAAATATTTTGAAGTAATGATAAAAAACAGTGAATCACAGATTGAGAATCTACACCACATCATAAAGTCAAACTTGGGAAGCTATAGTTACTATTTCAATAATTAAGATTGCACAAACAAATGATACTATAGAGCAGAATATTTTAAATTGTGCAATTACCTAACATCAAATAGTATGGATGGTGGACTTTATATGAGTATGAAGATAACATCAATTAATCTGAATAATGAACTAATGAGTGTGTTTATTTATGCCTACATCTTTGTATTAAAGGTTGAGACCGATGACCTATGAATTGGTGTCTCATATACAATTAGCTGTAAAAAGGTAAAATACCATTATATAAAAGCTAATACTATATTTGTTACAATTGGCGTTAATCCAGATATCAACAAATTGAGTGATGCGTTATTAAATGAATAAATAAATATAGTTTATTTTGAACATATCAATAACCTAAAATCAATTATCTTGATTAGTCCTATGTCAAGAGCAGGAACAGGATGATCATACTAGGAAAATTGACATTGGAACAGTGTTGTTGAGTGAAATTGATATATGAATAATTCAATTGAACATTTATAAATTTCTTGATGACGTATTGTCCTCTGAATGCAACGGACTACGTAATTGAACATTTATGAGTTTCTTGATATCATTATATTGTTATCAGAATGCAATGGACTAATGATATGAAACTGTGCAGTGTATAGATTTTTATGCCTTGATGTAATGCCACATGCTATTATATGTGAAATAGAGAGAACCACATGGGTACACTAAATAGCAGACTTAAAAAGGACTGGGTCAGTACTTGTTTAAAACTCGACGACAAAAAGGGGAGAGATATGATGTCCCAAAAATAAAAAGGAGCACCTAAGACTAATGATAAATGAAAGTAAAATACCTTAAAAATGTCTTAGTCCTTCCAAGATCGTTACCTAAGACATGTAAATGCACAAGTATGTTAAAATGCCATGTGAAACAGGTTGTTGCTAAGAAAAGATTTTTTAGAGGGAGGTACTATGTTGTACACTTCAACGTGTGTATTATAAAACAGCAAATCTTAAAAAGATGTGGAACTGTGTTTAAAAACATTTTTTGCATATGTAAACTGAAATAAATGTAATGTCGTGAACCACGAAGCACGAACAAAGTGCCGATAGAGAAACGGAACAAACTATTTTCATAATAAGACATTGTATATTGCTATCATGCTTGACCAAATACTCCTACTATTCTATATTGTATAAGTATTCTACTCACGCTAATCCTCCGATCGATTGCAGGAATTATCTGCCTTAGAGAGTTTATGCAACGCTGGTGCTGCTTCCACAAAAACGAAAGTGAAAGTGCACTGACTGTAGAAAGTCTGATGTAACCTTTTGAAATTGGCGCCAAAAAATCGAAGAAACTGATTGGAGGGTAAATAATGAGATGGACCACATAGAGGCTCATTGTAAGATTGGTAAACGAAATCACGGAGCCACATTTAATACTATTTAACATATATAAACTGAAATCAACAATAGAGATGATGACGTAAATCACGGAGCAGAGTCAGAGTGTCGATAAAAGATGAGGAGAACTATGTTTTTTAATGAGACAATATATATCTTTAAAGAAAGCCATATATATTTTCTTTAAAGAAACAATATCTATTTTTCATCCTTCTTGAATAGCGCTCTTGCTATCATGCAGTATGTAAATGTTAAACTCACACTATTTCTCCGATCGAGTGCAAACATTGTCTGCATTGGAGGGATGCAGAACGCTAATGGTGCTTACATGGATTCAAAGGTGAAGTACAATATCTACGGAGAATTTCATGTATCCTTCAAATTGACGCCGAACCATCAAAATAGCTGATTAAGGAGCAGATAATAATGTGAAACATATAAATGCTCATTGTAATATTAGTATATAAACTTGTTGATAGTTAGTTTTTTATACATATGTGCCTGCAGGCAACTCAGTAGTGAAGTGGAGAACGAATAAATATCAATGGCAGTACACTTAGTTGAGAGAACATTATGAATAGACATCTGGAATGGGACAGAACATGGGTCCATGAGTTTACAGAAAAACTGATAGGTCTATTTCTTGATTAAGACCCTCTGGGAATAAACTTTTAAACTCATAAATGTATCTCTGTTCCAATTTCAATAGTTTTTTGTCTATATCTCCTCCTCTCCAAAATGGTTTAATACATTTCAAAACTAAATATTTCAAGTCACTAATTTTATGGTCAGCAGCAATCCAATGAGAGACCAAGGGCCTATCTGTGATTTTCCGGGAAATACAACTTTTATGCTCAGTAATGCGAGTACGGATTTCTCTTTTGGTTTTTCCAATGTATACAAGATGACATGGACACTGTATAAGATAAATTACATTGGACGTTCTGCAGTTCGTGTAGTCATTCAGGTATACCTTATGTCCTGATTTCGAATCCATGAAGCTATTTTTGGCTGTGATAGTGTGTAGGCAAATGGAACATTTTCCACAACTGTAGTGTCCCTTAATTTTAGGAGGAGCATGTGATCTCATAAGAGCTGATGGAACAAGTGTATTGGCTAGGTTTGTATTTCTTTTATAGGCCACCATAATATGTTTTGTGTCAAATGCTGGTAATGTAGTCAATAAATGCCATTCCTGTCTGAGGATGTTCACTATTGATTTGGAATGTTGTGAAAATGTTAGAGCACAGACAACCCTATCGGAATTAGTTGGAGTACTCTTTTTCTGTAGCAAAAGGGGACGGTCAGCAGTGCACGCACGTAGATATGCTTTCTTAATGCTCTCTTTTGGATATCCTCTCATTTTAAATCTGTAATGCATATCGACGGCATGGCGTTCAAAATCTCTCTCTGTGGTGCAGGTCCTTTTGATTCTCAGGAATTGGCTGACCGGTAAATTTTGTTTGAATGCTCTATTATGACAGCTATCATAATGGAGGAGAGTATTGCGGTCAGTGGGCTTTCTATATAGTTCTGTGACAAAGCCACTATGATCCTTCTTAATCATGATGTCAAGATAAGGAATCTGATCAGAACTAAAGGTCCCCTCAAATTGTAGATGGGGATCCAGAGAATTAATCCATAAGAAAAATTCTTGTAATTTATCTTCTGGACCATCCCATATAATCAGAATGTCATCTATATATCTCTTCCATAAAAGGATGTTAGATACATAGGGATGGATAGTTAAGTATTGAGCTTCAAAGTTAGCCACATAGAGGTTTGCCACATCTGGGGCCATGGAAGAGCCCATGGCTACCCCTTTTACCTGTTTATAGAAGAGGCCACGAAAATAGAAGAAATTCTCTGACATTGCTATTGAAGCTAACTGTACTAGGAAAGCCGTAGGAGTACGCACTGGTCGTGCCCTTTGTATTAGGGTGTTGGCTAGAACTTCAAGCGCAGCCTGTTGGGGTATATTGGTATATAGAGAATTTATGTCCAGGGTAACTAGTGTGAGCTGATCATGATATTGAGTAAACTCTTGTAGAATATTGATGATATGTGTCGAGTCACGAATATAAGAAGGTATCTGTGTAACAAACGGTCTAAGGTAAATGTCAAGAAATTTGGAGATGGGTTCCAAGATAGAACCTATAGCGGACACAATTGGACGACCTGGTGGATTCTGGAGAGATTTATGTATTTTAGGTAAAGTGTAAATAGTGGGAATAATGGGATGCATGACACGCAGGTATGCGACCTCATTAGATGTAAGATACCCTGCTTCTTTGCCTAAAAAAAGGAGAGTTTCAATTCTCTGTTGTATCATTGGAGTAGGGTCCTCAAATATTTTCTGATAGAATTGTTGATCATTGAGTTGTCGCATTATTTCATTAATATAATCTTCTCTATTCTGAATGACAATGGCGCCGCCTTTGTCGGCTGGCTTAATAATAATGTCATTATTAGATTGTAATGTCTTGAGCGCCTGCAATTGTAATTTATTCAAATTGAAATAGCCAGATCGTTTATTGTGTCTATACAGGTCATCAACTTTGGAGAGAACCACATTTTCAAATGCTGAAATCATGGTATTAGTACTGGGTGGAATCCATTTAGAGGGATTTTTAACCACAGAGGGATCTATAGTGGCCTCAGATGTATTGGTAAAATGATCAATGGTTCTCAATTTTCGGAAGAATTTGTATAACTCCACATGTGTGGTGAATTTATCATGTTGTCTTGTAGGTACGTACGATAGCCCTCTATTCAAAAGAAATTTTTCAGTATCGGATAAAGTGTAGTTGGATAGATTAATGATACCGCCTAAAGGTTCCACTCTAATTGTCTTTTGGCAGAGAAGCTCTGGGTCCGATTTGTTCGATGAGACTGGGAGGCATGTTGTTCTTGTTGTCTCGTCTGCCTGTCTATAGGCGACTTGGGTGATATGCCTCTGCCACCTCCTTTCCATAAGGCAGACATCTGAAAATCCCGTTTGGCACTGCGAGGTTGTCTTGGGGGAATAGGGGCAGAGGAGGAGAAAAGTGAGCCAGAAGGTTCAGCAAGATGTGGAGAATGCTGTCGTGATCTTTTATGGTCTCGTATGGGGGATTCTGATTTATCTGGTCTCCGCTCATCATATTTATGAGAGTGTTTAGATGGTCGTCGTGGGGATCTAGCCGCCTTCTTATACGATGTACTCCTACGCCTATTTTTATGTTCCGTTTTATTGTAGGTCCAATAATATACCGTTTGAAGTTTATAGTCTTCCTCATCCCTTCTATATTTAGTTATCTTCATACTCTTTATTTCTTGCTTATATTCTAAATTATTTTTTTCAAATTCCTTCATTTCATTATCAAAGTGTTTATCCTGTTTCTTAAGATTCTCAACCTTGGATTCTATCTGTGTTTTGAGAACTGCTGTCCTGCGTTTGGAAGTATTTATCAATAAGATCATAAGATCTAAAGAACACTTGTTCAGTATCTTCAACCAGTCCGACATGAATTTTTTGTCATCCCGGAACATGCCCGGGGCTTTTTGAATCCTTAATCCCCTAGGGATAATCTTGTTTCGGCAATATTCAAGCAATGAAGCTGCATGAAATTCCTCTCGAATGTATTTTTGTGTTGTCCAAACAAGTTCCCTCCATTCTTCTTCTATATTTGGAGTAGTGTCATCGGTGGTGAAGAAGGGGTCCTCTGGTAACATGGCGGTAAGGTCGTCCTCTTTGAAACTGAGGATGTCCCTCCATGGAGAGAACATGGCTCAAAGGGAGCAAACAAGAAAAAACAGGGAGCACTGTTCTTGCAAAAGTCCAACAGGAGCCACAAGAAGCAAGAAGCCAAATGTAAGGACAATTCAAATCCAATTTATTGAAAAAGACCCCGACGCGTTTCGGCAGTAAATGCCTTCAACAGGGGGTAGCAGCTACAATATAAATATGAATAATACAAATCATAACAAATAAAAACATAAACATTAAATAATTACCCATAACATTTAAAATATATTATAGTGTTATATGAACAGAAAGAGGGACTGGTAAAACTATCATCCATATAGTTAAACAAAAACAAGTGTATGGAAACGCAGGACATGAAATATAATGAGAAGTGATGATAATTATAAACATATGAATATTGTGAGAAATAACAGAATAAACGCTTACGGACAAATGTAATGAAGTATAAGTAAAACTCTTAGGACAATGAACTAAAATTTGTGTATATCAAAAGTATAATAAATAAATAAACATAGAGAAAATTGTTGTACTTACATACAACCATGTTCATGGACTAGTAATATAATCCTAAGTTCAAGGTTGGGCGTGTTCTGTCTCACTATGTTAAAGAGACTGGATGTTGCCTAGATTAGACTACAAATATAATAACTAGAAGTAACGACAAGTAATGACATAAAACATAAATATATTAAGAAAATCATAAATAATTCGAATATGTATAGTGATTTAAGAGTATAACTGGAGGTGAGTACCAATTATGGGCTAAAAAGTCTATGTATGTAAATAGATACGATTATGATAATGAATACAATCTTGCAGACACTTCTAGATTAAAAAATATATTGGAGACTGAATACATAAAAATGATAATGTTAAAATAATATAAAATGTAAGATAAATCAATATATGTCTAATAACTTATTATATTATTTTATCCATGTATATTAGCGCCCCTATTGTGAAAATATATAACGAAAAATTGTGTGCAAATATTTTGAAGTAATGATAAAAAACAGTGAATCACAGATTGAGAATCTACACCACATCATAAAGTCAAACTTGGGAAGCTATAGTTACTATTTCAATAATTAAGATTGCACAAACAAATGATACTATAGAGCAGAATATTTTAAATTGTGCAATTACCTAACATCAAATAGTATGGATGGTGGACTTTATATGAGTATGAAGATAACATCAATTAATCTGAATAATGAACTAATGAGTGTGTTTATTTATGCCTACATCTTTGTATTAAAGGTTGAGACCGATGACCTATGAATTGGTGTCTCATATACAATTAGCTGTAAAAAGGTAAAATACCATTATATAAAAGCTAATACTATATTTGTTACAATTGGCGTTAATCCAGATATCAACAAATTGAGTGATGCGTTATTAAATGAATAAATAAATATAGTTTATTTTGAACATATCAATAACCTAAAATCAATTATCTTGATTAGTCCTATGTCAAGAGCAGGAACAGGATGATCATACTAGGAAAATTGACATTGGAACAGTGTTGTTGAGTGAAATTGATATATGAATAATTCAATTGAACATTTATAAATTTCTTGATGACGTATTGTCCTCTGAATGCAACGGACTACGTAATTGAACATTTATGAGTTTCTTGATATCATTATATTGTTATCAGAATGCAATGGACTAATGATATGAAACTGTGCAGTGTATAGATTTTTATGCCTTGATGTAATGCCACATGCTATTATATGTGAAATAGAGAGAACCACATGGGTACACTAAATAGCAGACTTAAAAAGGACTGGGTCAGTACTTGTTTAAAACTCGACGACAAAAAGGGGAGAGATATGATGTCCCAAAAATAAAAAGGAGCACCTAAGACTAATGATAAATGAAAGTAAAATACCTTAAAAATGTCTTAGTCCTTCCAAGATCGTTACCTAAGACATGTAAATGCACAAGTATGTTAAAATGCCATGTGAAACAGGTTGTTGCTAAGAAAAGATTTTTTAGAGGGAGGTACTATGTTGTACACTTCAACGTGTGTATTATAAAACAGCAAATCTTAAAAAGATGTGGAACTGTGTTTAAAAACATTTTTTGCATATGTAAACTGAAATAAATGTAATGTCGTGAACCACGAAGCACGAACAAAGTGCCGATAGAGAAACGGAACAAACTATTTTCATAATAAGACATTGTATATTGCTATCATGCTTGACCAAATACTCCTACTATTCTATATTGTATAAGTATTCTACTCACGCTAATCCTCCGATCGATTGCAGGAATTATCTGCCTTAGAGAGTTTATGCAACGCTGGTGCTGCTTCCACAAAAACGAAAGTGAAAGTGCACTGACTGTAGAAAGTCTGATGTAACCTTTTGAAATTGGCGCCAAAAAATCGAAGAAACTGATTGGAGGGTAAATAATGAGATGGACCACATAGAGGCTCATTGTAAGATTGGTAAACGAAATCACGGAGCCACATTTAATACTATTTAACATATATAAACTGAAATCAACAATAGAGATGATGACGTAAATCACGGAGCAGAGTCAGAGTGTCGATAAAAGATGAGGAGAACTATGTTTTTTAATGAGACAATATATATCTTTAAAGAAAGCCATATATATATTTCTTTAAAGAAACAATATCTATTTTTCATCCTTCTTGAATAGCGCTCTTGCTATCATGCAGTATGTAAATGTTAAACTCACACTATTTCTCCGATCGAGTGCAAACATTGTCTGCATTGGAGGGATGCAGAACGCTAATGGTGCTTACATGGATTCAAAGGTGAAGTACAATATCTACGGAGAATTTCATGTATCCTTCAAATTGACGCCGAACCATCAAAATAGCTGATTAAGGAGCAGATAATAATGTGAAACATATAAATGCTCATTGTAATATTAGTATATAAACTTGTTGATAGTTAGTTTTTTATACATATGTGCCTGCAGGCAACTCAGTAGTGAAGTGGAGAACGAATAAATATCAATGGCAGTACACTTAGTTGAGAGAACATTATGAATAGACATCTGGAATGGGACAGAACATGGGTCCATGAGTTTACAGAAAAACTGATAGGTCTATTTCTTGATTAAGACCCTCTGGGAATAAACTTTTAAACTCATAAATGTATCTCTGTTCCAATTTCAATAGTTTTTTGTCTATATCTCCTCCTCTCCAAAATGGTTTAATACATTTCAAAACTAAATATTTCAAGTCACTAATTTTATGGTCAGCAGCAATCCAATGAGAGACCAAGGGCCTATCTGTGATTTTCCGGGAAATACAACTTTTATGCTCAGTAATGCGAGTACGGATTTCTCTTTTGGTTTTTCCAATGTATACAAGATGACATGGACACTGTATAAGATAAATTACATTGGACGTTCTGCAGTTCGTGTAGTCATTCAGGTATACCTTATGTCCTGATTTCGAATCCATGAAGCTATTTTTGGCTGTGATAGTGTGTAGGCAAATGGAACATTTTCCACAACTGTAGTGTCCCTTAATTTTAGGAGGAGCATGTGATCTCATAAGAGCTGATGGAACAAGTGTATTGGCTAGGTTTGTATTTCTTTTATAGGCCACCATAATATGTTTTGTGTCAAATGCTGGTAATGTAGTCAATAAATGCCATTCCTGTCTGAGGATGTTCACTATTGATTTGGAATGTTGTGAAATTGGAATGTTACTCAATATCATGATCAGCTCACACTAGTTACCCTGGACATAAATTCTCTATATACCAATATACCCCAACAGGCTGCGCTTGAAGTTCTAGCCAACACCCTAATACAAAGGGCACGACCAGTGCGTACTCCTACGGCTTTCCTAGTACAGTTAGCTTCAATAGCAATGTCAGAGAATTTCTTCTATTTTCGTGGCCTCTTCTATAAACAGGTAAAAGGGGTAGCCATGGGCTCTTCCATGGCCCCAGATGTGGCAAACCTCTATGTGGCTAACTTTGAAGCTCAATACTTAACTATCCATCCCTATGTATCTAACATCCTTTTATGGAAGAGATATATAGATGACATTCTGATTATATGGGATGGTCCAGAAGATAAATTACAAGAATTTTTCTTATGGATTAATTCTCTGGATCCCCATCTACAATTTGAGGGGACCTTTAGTTCTGATCAGATTCCTTATCTTGACATCATGATTAAGAAGGATCATAGTGGCTTTGTCACAGAACTATATAGAAAGCCCACTGACCGCAATACTCTCCTCCATTATGATAGCTGTCATAATAGAGCATTCAAACAAAATTTACCGGTCAGCCAATTCCTGAGAATCAAAAGGACCTGCACCACAGAGAGAGATTTTGAACGCCATGCCGTCGATATGCATTACAGATTTAAAATGAGAGGATATCCAAAAGAGAGCATTAAGAAAGCATATCTACGTGCGTGCACTGCTGACCGTCCCCTTTTGCTACAGAAAAAGAGTACTCCAACTAATTCCGATAGGGTTGTCTGTGCTCTAACATTTTCACAACATTCCAAATCAATAGTGAACATCCTCAGACAGGAATGGCATTTATTGACTACATTACCAGCATTTGACACAAAACATATTATGGTGGCCTATAAAAGAAATACAAACCTAGCCAATACACTTGTTCCATCAGCTCTTATGAGATCACATGCTCCTCCTAAAATTAAGGGACACTACAGTTGTGGAAAATGTTCCATTTGCCTACACACTATCACAGCCAAAAATAGCTTCATGGATTCGAAATCAGGACATAAGGTATACCTGAATGACTACACGAACTGCAGAACGTCCAATGTAATTTATCTTATACAGTGTCCATGTCATCTTGTATACATTGGAAAAACCAAAAGAGAAATCCGTACTCGCATTACTGAGCATAAAAGTTGTATTTCCCGGAAAATCACAGATAGGCCCTTGGTCTCTCATTGGATTGCTGCTGACCATAAAATTAGTGACTTGAAATATTTAGTTTTGAAATGTATTAAACCATTTTGGAGAGGAGGAGATATAGACAAAAAACTATTGAAATTGGAACAGAGATACATTTATGAGTTTAAAAGTTTATTCCCAGAGGGTCTTAATCAAGAAATAGACCTATCAGTTTTTCTGTAAACTCATGGACCCATGTTCTGTCCCATTCCAGATGTCTATTCATAATGTTCTCTCAACTAAGTGTACTGCCATTGATATTTATTCGTTCTCCACTTCACTACTGAGTTGCCTGCAGGCACATATGTATAAAAAACTAACTATCAACAAGTTTATATACTAATATTACAATGAGCATTTATATGTTTCACATTATTATCTGCTCCTTAATCAGCTATTTTGATGGTTCGGCGTCAATTTGAAGGATACATGAAATTCTCCGTAGATATTGTACTTCACCTTTGAATCCATGTAAGCACCATTAGCGTTCTGCATCCCTCCAATGCAGACAATGTTTGCACTCGATCGGAGAAATAGTGTGAGTTTAACATTTACATACTGCATGATAGCAAGAGCGCTATTCAAGAAGGATGAAAAATAGATATTGTTTCTTTAAAGAAAATATATATGGCTTTCTTTAAAGATATATATTGTCTCATTAAAAAACATAGTTCTCCTCATCTTTTATCGACACTCTGACTCTGCTCCGTGATTTACGTCATCATCTCTATTGTTGATTTCAGTTTATATATGTTAAATAGTATTAAATGTGGCTCCGTGATTTCGTTTACCAATCTTACAATGAGCCTCTATGTGGTCCATCTCATTATTTACCCTCCAATCAGTTTCTTCGATTTTTTGGCGCCAATTTCAAAAGGTTACATCAGACTTTCTACAGTCAGTGCACTTTCACTTTCGTTTTTGTGGAAGCAGCACCAGCGTTGCATAAACTCTCTAAGGCAGATAATTCCTGCAATCGATCGGAGGATTAGCGTGAGTAGAATACTTATACAATATAGAATAGTAGGAGTATTTGGTCAAGCATGATAGCAATATACAATGTCTTATTATGAAAATAGTTTGTTCCGTTTCTCTATCGGCACTTTGTTCGTGCTTCGTGGTTCACGACATTACATTTATTTCAGTTTACATATGCAAAAAATGTTTTTAAACACAGTTCCACATCTTTTTAAGATTTGCTGTTTTATAATACACACGTTGAAGTGTACAACATAGTACCTCCCTCTAAAAAATCTTTTCTTAGCAACAACCTGTTTCACATGGCATTTTAACATACTTGTGCATTTACATGTCTTAGGTAACGATCTTGGAAGGACTAAGACATTTTTAAGGTATTTTACTTTCATTTATCATTAGTCTTAGGTGCTCCTTTTTATTTTTGGGACATCATATCTCTCCCCCTTTTTGTCGTCGAGTTTTAAACAAGTACTGACCCAGTCCTTTTTAAGTCTGCTATTTAGTGTACCCATGTGGTTCTCTCTATTTCACATATAATAGCATGTGGCATTACATCAAGGCATAAAAATCTATACACTGCACAGTTTCATATCATTAGTCCATTGCATTCTGATAACAATATAATGATATCAAGAAACTCATAAATGTTCAATTACGTAGTCCGTTGCATTCAGAGGACAATACGTCATCAAGAAATTTATAAATGTTCAATTGAATTATTCATATATCAATTTCACTCAACAACACTGTTCCAATGTCAATTTTCCTAGTATGATCATCCTGTTCCTGCTCTTGACATAGGACTAATCAAGATAATTGATTTTAGGTTATTGATATGTTCAAAATAAACTATATTTATTTATTCATTTAATAACGCATCACTCAATTTGTTGATATCTGGATTAACGCCAATTGTAACAAATATAGTATTAGCTTTTATATAATGGTATTTTACCTTTTTACAGCTAATTGTATATGAGACACCAATTCATAGGTCATCGGTCTCAACCTTTAATACAAAGATGTAGGCATAAATAAACACACTCATTAGTTCATTATTCAGATTAATTGATGTTATCTTCATACTCATATAAAGTCCACCATCCATACTATTTGATGTTAGGTAATTGCACAATTTAAAATATTCTGCTCTATAGTATCATTTGTTTGTGCAATCTTAATTATTGAAATAGTAACTATAGCTTCCCAAGTTTGACTTTATGATGTGGTGTAGATTCTCAATCTGTGATTCACTGTTTTTTATCATTACTTCAAAATATTTGCACACAATTTTTCGTTATATATTTTCACAATAGGGGCGCTAATATACATGGATAAAATAATATAATAAGTTATTAGACATATATTGATTTATCTTACATTTTATATTATTTTAACATTATCATTTTTATGTATTCAGTCTCCAATATATTTTTTAATCTAGAAGTGTCTGCAAGATTGTATTCATTATCATAATCGTATCTATTTACATACATAGACTTTTTAGCCCATAATTGGTACTCACCTCCAGTTATACTCTTAAATCACTATACATATTCGAATTATTTATGATTTTCTTAATATATTTATGTTTTATGTCATTACTTGTCGTTACTTCTAGTTATTATATTTGTAGTCTAATCTAGGCAACATCCAGTCTCTTTAACATAGTGAGACAGAACACGCCCAACCTTGAACTTAGGATTATATTACTAGTCCATGAACATGGTTGTATGTAAGTACAACAATTTTCTCTATGTTTATTTATTTATTATACTTTTGATATACACAAATTTTAGTTCATTGTCCTAAGAGTTTTACTTATACTTCATTACATTTGTCCGTAAGCGTTTATTCTGTTATTTCTCACAATATTCATATGTTTATAATTATCATCACTTCTCATTATATTTCATGTCCTGCGTTTCCATACACTTGTTTTTGTTTAACTATATGGATGATAGTTTTACCAGTCCCTCTTTCTGTTCATATAACACTATAATATATTTTAAATGTTATGGGTAATTATTTAATGTTTATGTTTTTATTTGTTATGATTTGTATTATTCATATTTATATTGTAGCTGCTACCCCCTGTTGAAGGCATTTACTGCCGAAACGCGTCGGGGTCTTTTTCAATAAATTGGATTTGAATTGTCCTTACATTTGGCTTCTTGCTTCTTGTGGCTCCTGTTGGACTTTTGCAAGAACAGTGCTCCCTGTTTTTTCTTGTTTGCTCCCTTTGAGCCATGTTCTCTCCATGGAGGGACATCCTCAGTTTCAAAGAGGACGACCTTACCGCCATGTTACCAGAGGACCCCTTCTTCACCACCGATGACACTACTCCAAATATAGAAGAAGAATGGAGGGAACTTGTTTGGACAACACAAAAATACATTCGAGAGGAATTTCATGCAGCTTCATTGCTTGAATATTGCCGAAACAAGATTATCCCTAGTGGATTAAGGATTCAAAAAGCCCCGGGCATGTTCCGGGATGACAAAAAATTCATGTCGGACTGGTTGAAGATACTGAACAAGTGTTCTTTAGATCTTATGATCTTATTGATAAATACTTCCAAACGCAGGACAGCAGTTCTCAAAACACAGATAGAATCCAAGGTTGAGAATCTTAAGAAACAGGATAAACACTTTGATAATGAAATGAAGGAATTTGAAAAAAATAATTTAGAATATAAGCAAGAAATAAAGAGTATGAAGATAACTAAATATAGAAGGGATGAGGAAGACTATAAACTTCAAACGGTATATTATTGGACCTACAATAAAACGGAACATAAAAATAGGCGTAGGAGTACATCGTATAAGAAGGCGGCTAGATCCCCACGACGACCATCTAAACACTCTCATAAATATGATGAGCGGAGACCAGATAAATCAGAATCCCCCATACGAGACCATAAAAGATCACGACAGCATTCTCCACATCTTGCTGAACCTTCTGGCTCACTTTTCTCCTCCTCTGCCCCTATTCCCCCAAGACAACCTCGCAGTGCCAAACGGGATTTTCAGATGTCTGCCTTATGGAAAGGAGGTGGCAGAGGCATATCACCCAAGTCGCCTATAGACAGGCAGACGAGACAACAAGAACAACATGCCTCCCAGTCTCATCGAACAAATCGGACCCAGAGCTTCTCTGCCAAAAGACAATTAGAGTGGAACCTTTAGGCGGTATCATTAATCTATCCAACTACACTTTATCCGATACTGAAAAATTTCTTTTGAATAGAGGGCTATCGTACGTACCTACAAGACAACATGATAAATTCACCACACATGTGGAGTTATACAAATTCTTCCGAAAATTGAGAACCATTGATCATTTTACCAATACATCTGAGGCCACTATAGATCCCTCTGTGGTTAAAAATCCCTCTAAATGGATTCCACCCAGTACTAATACCATGATTTCAGCATTTGAAAATGTGGTTCTCTCCAAAGTTGATGACCTGTATAGACACAATAAACGATCTGGCTATTTCAATTTGAATAAATTACAATTGCAGGCGCTCAAGACATTACAATCTAATAATGACATTATTATTAAGCCAGCCGACAAAGGCGGCGCCATTGTCATTCAGAATAGAGAAGATTATATTAATGAAATAATGCGACAACTCAATGATCAACAATTCTATCAGAAAATATTTGAGGACCCTACTCCAATGATACAACAGAGAATTGAAACTCTCCTTTTTTTAGGCAAAGAAGCAGGGTATCTTACATCTAATGAGGTCGCATACCTGCGTGTCATGCATCCCATTATTCCCACTATTTACACTTTACCTAAAATACATAAATCTCTCCAGAATCCACCAGGTCGTCCAATTGTGTCCGCTATAGGTTCTATCTTGGAACCCATCTCCAAATTTCTTGACATTTACCTTAGACCGTTTGTTACACAGATACCTTCTTATATTCGTGACTCGACACATATCATCAATATTCTACAAGAGTTTACTCAATATCATGATCAGCTCACACTAGTTACCCTGGACATAAATTCTCTATATACCAATATACCCCAACAGGCTGCGCTTGAAGTTCTAGCCAACACCCTAATACAAAGGGCACGACCAGTGCGTACTCCTACGGCTTTCCTAGTACAGTTAGCTTCAATAGCAATGTCAGAGAATTTCTTCTATTTTCGTGGCCTCTTCTATAAACAGGTAAAAGGGGTAGCCATGGGCTCTTCCATGGCCCCAGATGTGGCAAACCTCTATGTGGCTAACTTTGAAGCTCAATACTTAACTATCCATCCCTATGTATCTAACATCCTTTTATGGAAGAGATATATAGATGACATTCTGATTATATGGGATGGTCCAGAAGATAAATTACAAGAATTTTTCTTATGGATTAATTCTCTGGATCCCCATCTACAATTTGAGGGGACCTTTAGTTCTGATCAGATTCCTTATCTTGACATCATGATTAAGAAGGATCATAGTGGCTTTGTCACAGAACTATATAGAAAGCCCACTGACCGCAATACTCTCCTCCATTATGATAGCTGTCATAATAGAGCATTCAAACAAAATTTACCGGTCAGCCAATTCCTGAGAATCAAAAGGACCTGCACCACAGAGAGAGATTTTGAACGCCATGCCGTCGATATGCATTACAGATTTAAAATGAGAGGATATCCAAAAGAGAGCATTAAGAAAGCATATCTACGTGCGTGCACTGCTGACCGTCCCCTTTTGCTACAGAAAAAGAGTACTCCAACTAATTCCGATAGGGTTGTCTGTGCTCTAACATTTTCACAACATTCCAAATCAATAGTGAACATCCTCAGACAGGAATGGCATTTATTGACTACATTACCAGCATTTGACACAAAACATATTATGGTGGCCTATAAAAGAAATACAAACCTAGCCAATACACTTGTTCCATCAGCTCTTATGAGATCACATGCTCCTCCTAAAATTAAGGGACACTACAGTTGTGGAAAATGTTCCATTTGCCTACACACTATCACAGCCAAAAATAGCTTCATGGATTCGAAATCAGGACATAAGGTATACCTGAATGACTACACGAACTGCAGAACGTCCAATGTAATTTATCTTATACAGTGTCCATGTCATCTTGTATACATTGGAAAAACCAAAAGAGAAATCCGTACTCGCATTACTGAGCATAAAAGTTGTATTTCCCGGAAAATCACAGATAGGCCCTTGGTCTCTCATTGGATTGCTGCTGACCATAAAATTAGTGACTTGAAATATTTAGTTTTGAAATGTATTAAACCATTTTGGAGAGGAGGAGATATAGACAAAAAACTATTGAAATTGGAACAGAGATACATTTATGAGTTTAAAAGTTTATTCCCAGAGGGTCTTAATCAAGAAATAGACCTATCAGTTTTTCTGTAAACTCATGGACCCATGTTCTGTCCCATTCCAGATGTCTATTCATAATGTTCTCTCAACTAAGTGTACTGCCATTGATATTTATTCGTTCTCCACTTCACTACTGAGTTGCCTGCAGGCACATATGTATAAAAAACTAACTATCAACAAGTTTATATACTAATATTACAATGAGCATTTATATGTTTCACATTATTATCTGCTCCTTAATCAGCTATTTTGATGGTTCGGCGTCAATTTGAAGGATACATGAAATTCTCCGTAGATATTGTACTTCACCTTTGAATCCATGTAAGCACCATTAGCGTTCTGCATCCCTCCAATGCAGACAATGTTTGCACTCGATCGGAGAAATAGTGTGAGTTTAACATTTACATACTGCATGATAGCAAGAGCGCTATTCAAGAAGGATGAAAAATAGATATTGTTTCTTTAAAGAAAATATATATGGCTTTCTTTAAAGATATATATTGTCTCATTAAAAAACATAGTTCTCCTCATCTTTTATCGACACTCTGACTCTGCTCCGTGATTTACGTCATCATCTCTATTGTTGATTTCAGTTTATATATGTTAAATAGTATTAAATGTGGCTCCGTGATTTCGTTTACCAATCTTACAATGAGCCTCTATGTGGTCCATCTCATTATTTACCCTCCAATCAGTTTCTTCGATTTTTTGGCGCCAATTTCAAAAGGTTACATCAGACTTTCTACAGTCAGTGCACTTTCACTTTCGTTTTTGTGGAAGCAGCACCAGCGTTGCATAAACTCTCTAAGGCAGATAATTCCTGCAATCGATCGGAGGATTAGCGTGAGTAGAATACTTATACAATATAGAATAGTAGGAGTATTTGGTCAAGCATGATAGCAATATACAATGTCTTATTATGAAAATAGTTTTTTCCGTTTCTCTATCGGCACTTTGTTCGTGCTTCGTGGTTCACGACATTACATTTATTTCAGTTTACATATGCAAAAAATGTTTTTAAACACAGTTCCACATCTTTTTAAGATTTGCTGTTTTATAATACACACGTTGAAGTGTACAACATAGTACCTCCCTCTAAAAAATCTTTTCTTAGCAACAACCTGTTTCACATGGCATTTTAACATACTTGTGCATTTACATGTCTTAGGTAACGATCTTGGAAGGACTAAGACATTTTTAAGGTATTTTACTTTCATTTATCATTAGTCTTAGGTGCTCCTTTTTATTTTTGGGACATCATATCTCTCCCCCTTTTTGTCGTCGAGTTTTAAACAAGTACTGACCCAGTCCTTTTTAAGTCTGCTATTTAGTGTACCCATGTGGTTCTCTCTATTTCACATATAATAGCATGTGGCATTACATCAAGGCATAAAAATCTATACACTGCACAGTTTCATATCATTAGTCCATTGCATTCTGATAACAATATAATGATATCAAGAAACTCATAAATGTTCAATTACGTAGTCCGTTGCATTCAGAGGACAATACGTCATCAAGAAATTTATAAATGTTCAATTGAATTATTCATATATCAATTTCACTCAACAACACTGTTCCAATGTCAATTTTCCTAGTATGATCATCCTGTTCCTGCTCTTGACATAGGACTAATCAAGATAATTGATTTTAGGTTATTGATATGTTCAAAATAAACTATATTTATTTATTCATTTAATAACGCATCACTCAATTTGTTGATATCTGGATTAACGCCAATTGTAACAAATATAGTATTAGCTTTTATATAATGGTATTTTACCTTTTTACAGCTAATTGTATATGAGACACCAATTCATAGGTCATCGGTCTCAACCTTTAATACAAAGATGTAGGCATAAATAAACACACTCATTAGTTCATTATTCAGATTAATTGATGTTATCTTCATGCTCATATAAAGTCCACCATCCATACTATTTGATGTTAGGTAATTGCACAATTTAAAATATTCTGCTCTATAGTATCATTTGTTTGTGCAATCTTAATTATTGAAATAGTAGCTATAGCTTCCCAAGTTTGACTTTATGATGTGGTGTAGATTCTCAATCTGTGATTCACTGTTTTTTATCATTACTTCAAAATATTTGCACACAATTTTTCGTTATATATTTTCACAATAGGGGCGCTAATATACATGGATAAAATAATATAATAAGTTATTAGACATATATTGATTTATCTTACATTTTATATTATTTTAACATTATCATTTTTATGTATTCAGTCTCCAATATATTTTTTAATCTAGAAGTGTCTGCAAGATTGTATTCATTATCATAATCGTATCTATTTACATACATAGACTTTTTAGCCCATAATTGGTACTCACCTCCAGTTATACTCTTAAATCACTATACATATTCGAATTATTTATGATTTTCTTAATATATTTATGTTTTATGTCATTACTTGTCGTTACTTCTAGTTATTATATTTGTAGTCTAATCTAGGCAACATCCAGTCTCTTTAACATAGTGAGACAGAACACGCCCAACCTTGAACTTAGGATTATATTACTAGTCCATGAACATGGTTGTATGTAAGTACAACAATTTTCTCTATGTTTATTTATTTATTATACTTTTGATATACACAAATTTTAGTTCATTGTCCTAAGAGTTTTACTTATACTTCATTACATTTGTCCGTAAGCGTTTATTCTGTTATTTCTCACAATATTCATATGTTTATAATTATCATCACTTCTCATTATATTTCATGTCCTGCGTTTCCATACACTTGTTTTTGTTTAACTATATGGATGATAGTTTTACCAGTCCCTCTTTCTGTTCATATAACACTATAATATATTTTAAATGTTATGGGTAATTATTTAATGTTTATGTTTTTATTTGTTATGATTTGTATTATTCATATTTATATTGTAGCTGCTACCCCCTGATGAAGGCATTTACTGCCGAAACGCGTCGGGGTCTTTTTCAATAAATTGGATTTGAATTGTCCTTACATTTGGCTTCTTGCTTCTTGTGGCTCCTGTTGGACTTTTGCAAGAACAGTGCTCCCTGTTTTTTCTTGTTTAGCTTTTTATAACAGTACTTTGCAATGGGATCATTATCCTTCTCTTCTTCAAAGCATTTTAATAATGGATCATAATTTTGAATAATTGCTTGAAGAGCAAAATGTCTAGATAACCACCACACTTCATTCAGAGGTCTAAAAGCAATTGACTCACATTCAGAAGCATCTGCTAATTCTTTAAATTGACCTTTTAGTAGAAGATTGACAAAAGGTTGTGTAAACAGTTCTCATGAAAGTTTCAACTTCTTTCATCAACTTTACTTCCTTCCATGATTCAGAGATCCCCAAATCTTCACGATGGGCAACACAATGCTGCTGCACTAAATGCGAAACATTTTTTTTTAGCTGTGCAGCAACACTATTTATTCTGCCTGACATGACAGAGGCACCATCTGAAGTAAACATGACCATTTTGTTAAGGTCAAGCTTGCATTTCCCATAGAATTCCCGGAGTGCACTGACTATTGATGCAGCATCACATGCTTCCAACTGTAGCATCCCACCAAATGAAGTTTTATACAGACATCAATTTACTGGCCGATATTTGAAGTACAGTATTAAGTATTTGTTGATAGAAATATCTGTGTTTTCATCAATAGTTAATGTATGATACGCTGCTGATGCAACATCTGCTATGAGCTTATCTTGGACATTGATGTTTATAATGTCAAGAAATTCAAATGAATAATTTTTGCTTCTCCAGCTTTCAGGTATGGTTATGTACTTGGACATGTGTTCATTAATATCTTGAACAGAGAGCATGGAAATATTCATCTGAACAGCCAGCAAAACACTATCAATTAGAATTTTAATTTCTTCTGGTGTAGAACGCTTCCATTCATTACTAATTTGCATTTTCTCTTTTTCAGCGGTGCTCTCAAGCAACAAGTTAAATAATCCTCCTCTTAAATTTGGATTTTTAGCTCTAAGTTTCTTAACACTTTTATTATGAGACTTACTAGACAGATGTCATTTCAAAAAGTCCAGTTCCCACACATCATCCCAAAATTTGCCACTCGAAAACTCTCCAATGGTTTTTGCATCTCGGCAGTATAAACAGACTACTCTGTCATCCTCTTCGTAAGTGAATATTTCACGCAGTTGAACGCACATTTTATCCTGTGATTTTGGTGACTCCGTTTCAACAATTTCTTCAAGCCATTCAGGCTTAAATGCTAAAGCCGTTCTTTTATGTTTTGTACCTCTCATCGCTATCGGTTTCGACATTTTAAAAATTAACTTCTTTCAGTTTTCAATGTAATAAAAAATTTAATAATGCAATTCAAATTACAGATTACAATTGGACTACTCACACATGTCGCAAGCCAAAGTACGGAAGCGGAAGTTTCTGAATGTGCCAATTAAAGTTTAAGACCGAAGATCTTATTTATTTATTTATTTATTTTATTTATTATTTTTTCTATACCGTGCTATTTATCATCAGCGCGGTTCACAGGCAACAAAAATTGTGCAATGCAGTACATTCTAACATTGGACTTACATTAAACAGGGAGTTTAAAACATGGTGAACAGGTGAACTATATACAAATTAGTATCAAGGTTTTACATGTGATTTGGCATTATTTACAAATTAGACAGTATGACTATATACATATACATAATTGTATGTCGCAGAGTTATGGACAGCTCATCCGTGGTTACCGGGGGGGGAGGATTATCAGGGGGGGTTAGTTTAAGTGATCTGATTACGGTGTGTGGGGTGGGTATTCTGTGGGAGCTGACTTGGGTCGAGGTGCGGGTGGCTAAGTGATATCGTCTGAATTGGAAAAGTACTGGAGAAAGAGATGATGTTTGAGTGCCTTCCTGAACTGGGAGAGGTTGTTTATGGCACGAATGTCTGGTGGCAGGGTGTTCCAGCAAGAAGGTGCATATAGTGCAAAGGCATAGTTTCTTGAAGCCTTGGAGCATTTGGTGATAGCTTTCGGGAGAAGTATGGTGTTGTTGGCGGCTGATCTCCTCAATCTGTTGAGGGGGGTGGTCTAGACGAGGTCTGAGTGGGAGATGGACATGCATTTGTTGATGGCCTTGAATGTCATTGTTAAGATTTTAAAGGTAATCCTGCAGTGGACCGGAAGCCAGTGCAGAAGTTTTTGGATTGGGGTGATATGGTCCTTTCAGGATGCTCCGTAGAGGGTTCTGGCTGCAGTGTTCATTGCGAGCTGCAAAGGGTTCAGCAAGCTCTTCGGGAGGCCATGCAGTATGGAATTGGCATAGTCAAAATGAGGCATTATTAGTGCTTGAAAGACTGTTCGGAAGTCTTTTGGCTCTAGTATCTGTCTCATGTGACGTAGTATCCGAACTTTGTGGTAAATTGCCTTTACCGTATTGCTTATCTGGGCATTCATGTTAAGACGCTGGTCGAGTGTTACACCAAGATATCGTATTGTCATTTTGGTGAGGAGCTCTGCATTGCGTACCTTCAGTGATGAGGGTGGAGTGAATGCCTGGTCTCTGCTGATGAATAGGACCTCCGTCTTTTTGAAGTTTATTTTGAGCTTCTGTGTTTGTAGCCAGTCTGTGACTGCATCGAAGCATGTAGACAGCCGAGAGAGGTCTGGGTGATCTGTGGATATTGGTGTGAACATAAGGACATCATCAGCGTATACTAGGCAGTTAATGTTGAAGGACCGGATGATGTTGCAGATGGGTTGCATATAAATGTTGAACAATAGGGCTGAGAGTGATGATCCTTGCGGAACGCCCTTCTCTTGCGGGAAAGGAGTGGATATAGAGGAGCCAGAGCAGACACTGTCCTGAAGGTCTATGAGATTGCACTAGAAAATATTGTAGAACTTGTGAAAACCGTAAATACACAACAACTTTTAAATTTTAAGACGTCTGTGTTGTTTTCTATCAGAACCGTAATTTTTATGCGCTCTGTTGTAAAGTATGTGTGCTCGCTCGGCGAGGTGTGTGTGCGCGCACACGTGCACAGCTTAGTGGGAACAGTGCCCCCAACCCATTACCAGTTCTAGCCCCCCATAGCCCATTACCAGTCCTAGCCCCCCATAGCCCATTACCAGTCCTAAGCGCCCCATCAGCCCACTTCCAGTCCTAACCCCCCCTATCACCCCATTTTCAGTCTTAGTCCCCCCATAACCCATTACCAGTCCTAACCCCCATCAGTCCATTTCCAGTCTTAGCCCCCATCACCCCATTTCCAGACTTAGCTCCCCCATAGCCCATTACCAGTCCTAACCCCATCAGCCCACAGCCCATTACCAGTCCTAACCCCATCAGCCCACCTCAAGTCCTAACTCCCCATCAGCCCATTTCCAGTCCTAGCCCCCATAGCCCACTACCAGTCCTAACCCTCCCATCACCCCATTTCCAGACTTAGCCCCCCATAGCCCATTACCAGTCCTAACCCCATCAGCCCACCTCAAGTCCTAACCCCCTCCTTCAGCCCATTTCCAGTCCTAGCCCCCCCATAGCCCATTACCAGTCCTAACCCCCCATCAGCCCACAGCCCATTACCAGTCCTAACCCCGTAATGTTTGTGCGCTCTGTTGTAAACTATGTGCACGCACTCGCTCGGTGAGGTGTGTGTGTGCACACACGTGCACAGCTTAGAGGGAACAGTGCCCCCAACCCATTACCAGTCCTAGCCCCCCCATAGCCCATTACCATTCCTATCCCCTCATAGCCCATTATCAGTCCTAAGCGCCCCATCAGCCCAATTCCAGTCATAACCCCCATCACCCCATTTCCCTTCCTAGCCCCCTCATAGCCCATTACCAGCCCTAACCCCACTCCCCCCCCCCCCCCCGCACACATCAGCCCAGGGTAAATTTAAAAAAAAAAAAAAAGCTGGCTGCTGCTGCTAGGGCAGCAGCAGAATTGAGTGTCCTGTGCCCCCCTCCCCCCACTGTGCTCGGCAGAGCCCTCCCTCCCTGCATCAGCCCCTCTCCGCATCAGCTTTCAGAGCGCGAAGGGAGAGTTTCTCCCTCGCGGCTCTGTTAAGCCCACGGGCGCTGATGGAAAACAGGCAAGGGTGGGGCAAGACCCTGGATGTACAGGGGGACAACGGCGGAGACAGACAGGTGATGGGCGAAAGGGGTTCCCCGTAGCCTGATCCTGGCCATGGGAGGCCGGATCAGGAATAGGGCTGCAGGGAAAGGGCATTTTGGGTTGGAGGGTGGGGATCTTAGCTCTATAATGGAGCCACAGTGCCATGCAACAAGACACCATGGCACTGCAGCTCCATTACGGAGCCAGGCTGAGTTAGCCGGGTGTGTGGCTGGACATGCGGCCAGTCAGAATCGGGAACCAGCCTGCACATCCAGGCCGTAAACCCAATTCTGATCCTGCGGGCACATCTAGTCCCCACAGGATCATAATCGGGTCTATCTCTGTGCCCCCTGATTCTGATCGGCCGTACAGGGGCTGGATGGCCAGTACAGAATAGGCCACTAAGAGGAATATTCTAAGATGTGCATCCCAGGCCTCTGTGCATCCGGTCGGAACCGAATGTACAGAGGTAGACGGGATTCTGATCCCATGGGGTACGTCTAGCCCCTGCAGGATCAGAATCCCGTCTAGGCCTGTACATGCAGGCCAGGACCCAATTCCTGTTGTTCTGCACAAACAGGCCTCTGCTCGGCTAACTCAGTCAAGTCTCCTGAATGGAGCCACGGTGCTATGACATCCAGTTGCCAAGGTTCTATTCAGGAGCTGTGCTCTCTGGCCGTGACCACTTCTTTCATACCCCGTATCCCGACCCCCAATCTGGCCACCCATGGTCAGGGTCAGGCTGCGGGGAATTTGCTGCACCCCCTCTTACCTTTTCTGCCACCTGGGTCTGCCATCCCCCGATATCTAGGGGAACTTATTCCACCTCAGAAGTGGAATAAGTTCGCTGTCTAGTCTGCCGGCCCCGGACGTACAGAGCCTCTCCCACTGCCCACCCTAACCCTGCCTCCATACCACCCTTTTCCCGCCCACATCTAGCCTCCCCATACAAACTCCTTGTTTGCACGGGGAGGCTTGGCAGGGATGGGAAAGGCAGATGAATAGAACTATAAGTGTTGATTTATTATGGTCATCAGAAGAATGATTGGGTGCTTAGGGAGAGGAATGGCCAGCAGGAAGAGGCAATATTGTCTTTGTACAAAACTCTACTGATACGTCATTTGCAGTACTATGTACAGTTCTGTAGACAGCACCTTCAAAAGGATATACGATATAAAACAGGGTGGAGTTGGTCTAAAGGGCAGCTACTATAATGGTCAGTGGTCTTCATCAGAAGGCATATGGGGATAGGCTTAAACATCTCAGTATGTATAATTTGGAGGAAAGGTGGGAGAGGGGTGATATAATAGAGACATTTAAATACCTCTGTGGAATAAACGCACAGAAGGTGGCCCTCTTCCAGTTGAAAGAAAACTTGAATGATGTCAGAAGATAAAGGTGAAAGAGGATAGACTCAGGAGTAATCTGAGGAAACATTTCTTTATGAAAAGGGAGGTGGATACATGGAACAGTCTCCTAGAGGAGATGGTAGAAATGACTGAATTCAAAAAAGCATGAGATAAATACAAAGGATCTCTGAGTGAGAAGAAGGGATTATAGAACATAATTGTTTTCATGCATTAACAGATTCGATAGGTCATATGGTCTTTATCTGCTGTTGTTTTCTATTTTTCTATGTTTCCAGGCATAATTTTTGAGTGTAGTAGGCTTTAGGAGCCAGTTATGTAACAGCAACTTTTATTAAGTACCAGGTCGACCTTGTTCACATGTGTTGATCTTCCCCAGATTGGACATACATATAGTTGTTGTTAAGTGCCATCGAGTCAGTGTCAACTCATGGCAACCCTCTGGATAGCTGTCCTAAATTGTTTTAGGTCTTCAGTCAGGTAACTCATTGTTGATAGAGTGGCATCCATAGCTGCTATTAGTGTATCGATCCATCTTATTGCTGGCCTTCCTCTTTTGCGTTGACCTTCAACCTTGCCAAGCATGATGTCGTTCTTTAGTGATCTCTTTCTTCACATGATACATCCAAAGTATGAAACTCGAAGTCTTGTCATCTGAGCCTCTAAAGAAAGCTTTAGCTGTAAAGTAACAAAGCGCCAAGGCAGTGAAATTCAGCGGTGAATGACTTGTGCACCATTGGCTGTTTTGCAATGTATTCAGAATGCTATTTCTGGTGCTGATTTTTCCACACAGCTTCTCAATATGTAGTTTGTATGAGAATTAGCAGTTCATTCTAACACCAAGGTACACCAAATTGCTGCAGTGTTCCAGCTTCACACATCCAAGTGATGTTAATTTGGTGGTTAGCAAGCTGATTTCTTAGATGGAATAAGCTGGTCTGTCTCTTGGCCGGGTTGGCTTGAAGGTGATTTTTTGTATAGTATGTTTACAATCTGGTCATTGCAGTCTGTAACTTTGCCTCGATGTCTTCAAAGTTCCTTGCCTATGTAGAGACCCTAGAGTGATCAGCATAGAGGAAACTGCATGATCCTAGATGTAGTGACTGATTGTTTGTATATAAGTTGAAGAATAGTGGGGCCATGATACTGCCCTGTGGCAAGCCATTGTATTTAATGCACCATTGACTTTGCCTTCTTGGAGTTCATCAAAAAAATCTGTCTGTTCATAAGGAGAGTTTCAATAGTCTGCATAGTCTTTGGTTATATGATGAAGTCTGACAAGTAGTCTTCTTTGGTTGATGGTACAATATGCTCTTCATGATCTCTGCCAGGCTCAGCCTGCAATTTTGCTGCTACGCTGTCGCATCATGAAAGTTGATTCAGAGGGTCACAAGGCTTTTAAAGGTTTATCTGGGGCAGCAGTCTTGACACCAACATGTACCCAGCTTTTTTTTTTTTTATTGAAATTTTAACAAAACTTACAAAAGCAAGCATAAAGAAACTTTTGATGAAATAATGGAAATTAATACATACAACATAAAATATAAACAGACCATCAAACCTAGCCCACAATTTGGGGAGATATTTAAGGGAACCTACTACAGGCAATCCGAGTATAACTCTACATACAGACAGCTATTTAAACTAACCACCAACCCCAATCAACTAATTAGTGCCAGGCCCCTCTTTATCAGTAAGAAACAACTCCAACTGAGAAGGATCAAGAAATATAAATTTTGATCCCTGAAAGGTTATCAGACACTTGCAGGGATATCTAAGAAAAAACGTTGCTAATAGGGCAACCACCCTAGGTTTAAGGGCCAAAAAACCCTTCCTCCTAGCCTGGGTTGCCCTACAAACATCAGGAAAAATTTGTACTCTAAGTCCACAGAACGGAACAGACATATTTTTAAAATAACTACGAAAAACAAGAGCCCTCTCTAATTCAGACAGAAAAGATACCAACAAAGTAGCTCTAGAGGAAATATTGTCATGCGAGTCATGTACCCAGCTTTGACTTTTGACATTTGGCCTTGTGCAGTCAATTGCAGATTATTAGTCGTGGGGGTGGCAGGGAAATACATTTTGGGCCCGATATTCAGTGCTGGCGGCTTGTGCGATTACAGTGGCTAGCCGCCGGTGCTGAATATTAAACCCAGATATTAAATGCTGGGTCATATCCGGCTCCAGCATTGAATATTCGGGGTCACTGCACAGCCTCCAATAGTGCAGAAGCTAACCAGGCAGAGGCGATATTGAGTTGCTGCCCAGTTAGCTCCTACGGGTAAAGATAGGCCAGCTTTTACAGGTCTGTAAACCGTGCAAGTGCCTTTGAATATCAGTCCCTTTGTTTCTTAGGCACATTTCACTTAAGCAGTAGCAGCTGTTGGGGGGGGGGGGGTATGTATATATCTGTATGTGCATGCACAAGCAATCAGATGTGTGTTGAATAAGGAAGAAACAGGTGCTTCCGCACTGAGCTGTGAGTGGAGGGGAGGGTGAGCTTCATACTCGAACAAGGAAGGAGCTGGCTCCAAAGGACTGGAGAAGCAAGAGTGTAGGTGATAGGAAAGTTAGGCCATCATCTGAAGAGGAGCAGAATCACCATGAAGAATGCAGGAGGCTGTCATCAGGGACCCAACCCCACCAGTTGAGCTGGAGCCACAGCAAACAATGAAGGAGAGTGCTGATGGGTGCACAACCCCCCTCATCCCCCTCCCCACCCTGCTGTTGACAATGAGGAGTCCAGTCTCAGCTGCAGCAAGAATGGAAGAGAGTTCTCACAGGGCCCCCTGCCAGCACCGGAAGAGGAGTCAAGCTGTGGGGAGGAGGGAGGGCAGAAGTGGGGAAGAGTGGCAAAGGAGGGAAGGGAGCTGAGGAAATGAAAGGGGCGAGAGAAAGAGAGGCTGCAAGAGGGAAGGTAGTAGGGAAGACAGGAGGAAGTGGGAGAGGGAGGGTGGCAGGGAATGGAATAGAGGGAGAGCATGCAAAGGAGATAGGGGAGATGGAATGAGTGCAAGAAGGCTGTGAGAGTGCAGCAGGGGAACATGTTCACAGCCAAAGACAACCTCACCCCCTTACACACACACACACATACACATACACACAATGCCTGACAAATGTGTACACACCCCCACTCCCCAACATGCAAATACACATCCCGCTACTATTACTTATCATTTAAACAGCGCTACAAGCCATATGCAGCACTATACATATAGATGTAAAACACAGTCCCTGCTCATCAGAGCTTACAATCTAATCAAGACAAAAAAATCACAAAAGTGGGGACTAGAGTATGATAAGATACACAAAAGTAGTGAACAAGAGAGCAAGAAGCATCAGGATCCACCTAACCCTTGACCTCCCACTCACAGATCGTCCCAGATAAACAGTTAAACTTTCCCCAAAGAGATAAATATGCACGTGCAGCCTGATTCTGAAAGGGGCATGTCTGGGCCGTCCAGACATCCCCATGCAGGACGGGCCTGTTAGGACCCGATTCTGGACTGCGGTACACAGAATCAGGCCCATGAAGAGCCCACCGTGCCCCTGCCTGCCTGCGGGGATAGCACTCCTGACTCCCGTGGCTTAGACCCCCTCTTCCCCGCTGTCCAACCCACGGCTGGCCAGCCGGAGCCTGTATTGGGTGGCGGGGACTCCCCTGCACCCGGTTCCAGGGGGAGGTTCCCCAGGCCTGATCGCCAGGTCAGTGCTGATTATTCCACCTTCAAGGTGGAATAATCAGCACGTCCCCTCTGACCCAGCAGGACATACAGGGCCATGACCTGAATCGGCCCTGTACGTCCTGCCGGGATGGCCCACCCACGCTCCACCCAGACCTTGCCCCCTCCCTCCCCCCGCTGGCTCTCCCCGTCCTGCTGCTGTGGATGTGCAGGGAGAGCTGGAGGGGGAATCAGGCCATGATGGCTTGCGGGGCTGCATGTCATGCCGGGCTGTGCAGTCCCGCAACCCGCGTCTCTGCATCGGGCCCACACGTATGCACCTCAGGTACACCATCTGTCACGACTCATACCACATACACCCATCCCGTCTCCATCCATATATCCACTGCTACTTTAGAGAGACATATTTTACCATAGTTGTTCACACAGAGCCCTTCACACAGACATGTTAAGTCTACAAATGGAGGAAGGGGAAATGCGCTATTGTATAACACTACTGTATAAGTGTTTCAACTTGTTTATTTTTTGTGTCAATTTTACTTTTTGTTTCATTTTTGTTTTGTTCACATGCCAAAACAATTTAGTGCACGCTAAAACCATTTAATGTGCGCTAAACATTTTAGCACACACCCTGGTCTTTTTTCCTGGCCGGTGGTAGCATGCAGTGTTTTGGTCACAGTGTTCTGTGCTTGCCTATTTCTCTGTCACTAGTGAATCCTTGTCCATGTTAATCCTCATTTATCATCGACTGTATGCCTGATTACCAAAAAATATCTCTATCGCTGGTTAATATGAGCAAATCACTTCCTTGTCCTGAACAACACAAAGGGGGTCTTTTACTAAAGGCCACTAGTTGTCAGTACATGCTGAAGGTCACTGGGACACACGTTGCCATCTAGCACAGGGCCATGGCAGTTCGTGCAAGACAATTCTCTCACTAACTCTGCAGCACGTATTAGGGTCACGAGTGGGCTGGTTAAGGTCAGAGAGTGGGTGTGGTGAGCTCAGAGCAATTAGTGCTGGGTTCACACCGCGTGATAATTGCATTAGCGCAGGTTCACCTAACGCCACCTCAATAGCTGACCCGCATTAGGGGAAAGAGCTCTACCTTAACTGCTAGGGAAATGCTTTCAACACTTCCGACAGGTAATGTCGTGCTGCTGCACCTAAGGCGCCATAGTTTTGGTGCTTTTGGCGGATTAGGTGCAACGCCCTAGCGCTTTTTAGTCAAAGACCCCCAAAATGACATGTCAAAAACAAAGTTTTTAGGAAGGATACTGACAATATTTTTGCCACAAATTTTATGTCTTTTTTGCTAACCCCCTTCTAAAATGTCTTATATTTTAATAATTCACTTAGAAATTATGTGGTAGGGAAAATAGAAATGTTTTATTAATAATAATATATAAATGAGAGAAAAAACATACTCGTTCACCAAATCCCCTGCGCCTTCACCCGTTATCAGCACTTAGGATCTGAAATGCTTCTATTCCATATATCCTCATGACATGATAGCTGTATGAATTAATCACAAATAACACCTTTATCATCAGGAGATAGTTCAAACTGGTTTTGTTCCACTGCAGAATCATTTTTTTTGAGTTTCATTTCTATATCATACATGCGTTTGCTGCAATGTTTGCTTTTATTTTCACCCAAGACTGTTAGAAAAGCAGGAAAAAAAAAGCCTTTTGAGAAATTACAGTATCCATGATCATTATTCTACCGATGACTGTACAGGTCCAGTCTTTCAGCTACTTCTCTGAAATATGCTATGTGAGTACAGCAAGCAGAAACCATGGCAACATATTCCAAATACTGATTTTTATCTAGCTCTCACCCAACACTGAAAAGCATGACGAGTACCTAGACAGATTCAATGGCATAAAACAGGGTGCTGAAGTCTGAACAAAATGGGCACAGGGTAAACAAAACTAAACCATAACCCAAGGACAGCTCAGAACATCGACAGACCTTCACTGAACAAACAAAATGGAACATTAAAATTCAAGGCCACCTGCAGAAAGACAGTGACAATCTGCTGCATCTTGCAAATCTGCATGAGAGCCCATGAGCAGCTCCATTGAAGTCAGTGGAGTCACAAGAAAACTGCTGGAACTCAACGTCTGAGCATATTTTAGGGAAGGGTACAGTCTTATTTCAGTTTACACTGGTATATATTAAAGAAAAATCTCTAGTCTTGATGAGGCTAATTTTATAATAGGTTGCCTAGATTGAGAGGCCAAGCAAGCATCTATTCAAAACCTATTTTATATCGACACATATGTCTTTATAAAATACTGGAGGCAGACTGGTAGAAATTGTGGCTAGATTGCAGTCATGGACATTTATGCCTGCTTGGGGACAGGTGTAAATATACGTAGCTGAAGTCAGTGCAAATGCAGGTATTTTATAACGTTGGCACAAAACCTATGGCACTTTTTATATATAAAAAAATGGCTCTTTTCCGTTGTGATATAATACTCCTTAAAAAATGTTTTTGCATCTTAACATCAGATGAAAAACTAACAGATTCCTCTATTATAAATAAGGATTGTAGGCAAATTTGTTTACCTATTAATACTTTTTATGGTAGAAAATGCTTTGGAAAACTTTCTTTTTTAATGATCCATCTTTGACATATAGGGGTATGTTTACTAAACTGCGCTCAAGTGCGCGGCGCAAAATAGCGTGCGCTAAGGTACCTTAGCGCACGCTAATGATGCATTTTTGTGCCCTGCACACGTGCGCGCCGCACTAAAGTGCCCGCTCATGTGCGCGGCGCACTGATGTGCGATAAAGGCATGGAAAGGCTCTCGGAGGGCGGAGGAAGGCTCCCCAGGGGCGGAGAGACGGGGTCAATGGGTGGAGAGTGGGAGGGGAGAGGCTCCCCGCATACGAGCGGGGCTGAAATTCAAGCAAAAAAATACCGCGAGTGAAAACTTCGCGGTAGAGCCAATTTAAAGGGAAGAGAAACCATTTCTGTCAGCAATGTACAGCAAAACCAGGGAAACCCAGAAAACGTGAGCAGTGTGATACATGTGCACGGAACAAAAGGGCAAATAAACATTAAAAATGACCCCAACAAAATATAAAAAAATCATAAGCAAGCTGGGCAATAGTGATAGTAATGGGAAACATCAAAAAACACTCCCAAGAAAGCCCCAAAAAATAAATATGAAATTTAGAAGGGTCTACGCTCCGTCCCCATACAAGGTGAATGATCCCACAGTGAAATAGCACTGATCAGGGTTACGTCCTCCATTGGACAGGTTTCCTATGGCATGCCCATGTTCCGCAGCAGCAGGGCGGGCATGTCGGAATGGGCAACTGGACAGATGCTGGGAAAAGGGATACAGAGGGCTGCAGGCGGCACATGCTGTGGTGCAGCTGGGGCACAGTGCGGACTGGGCAGATGCCTAGGTGGCACCTAGGAATGCTGAAACTGTACAGCAGCCAGACAGCAACTGATGAGGGCCTAACATGGGCATGAGCGTGTCTATCATAGTGTCACAGGGGATAATACCCAGCAGGTACCTCCAAGGGCACAGAACAGTGGCAGGCGGTGATTGGGGGACATGCGGACAGATATGCAGGCACCACTACCCCAGAACCTGCAGCATAGGCAGCCGCCTACCCGCACACAGGATGCCCTGAGTCTGCATACCACCAGCACCACCAGCAGAAGGGCATGTCAGTATGGTGGCACAGGGGCACTGGAAGTGGAGGGGGGCAGTGGCAGCTGCCCAGAGCAGACCATAGCCTAGCCCTGTGTAGGTGGGTGCAATACACTGCAACAGACAGGCTCTGCCAGACAAACAGTCATGGTATCATCAGGGAATGCACTGTCTCTGTGGCAACATGGTGGTGCAGTGCACACAACCAGTGTGTTTGGAGACAGAAGGTCACAGGTTTAAGCCCCAGCTGGGGCACCTGCCAATCCAGTCCCCATATTTTACCCACAACTATATCGCGATAGTAAAGACGAACCTTTATTGCAGAGAACATAAGCATGGCTCAAACACCTCTATTTTACCCTACAGAGCACAGACACCAGAAACGTGCACATTACCTAGAGCAGATTCCCCCAAATGCAGTCCTGGAGGGCCACAAATCCTTCAGGGTTTATGCTGTTTCCAATCTAAGGATGGAGCGGTACTGGTGGTGGAGGTGGCAGCAGCTGGTGGCACCAGCAGACCATGGCCTAGCCCTGTCCAGGCAGGGGCGGCCCAAGGGGGGTGCAGGGCCATGTGCGGAGACTCGGTGAGAGGCCTCATTTGCATAAGTGGCTTTATTTGCATAAATATTTGCATAATGTTACCATACACTAACTTTTAGTAAACATGTCTCTTAATGAGTGTATGGATAAAGAAAGACTAAAAGATTTCTACATTACTATAATCCAGTGCCAACCGCCAGGCACATTAGGAGCTACTACAAACGCTGCCCATTTAGAACCCATAGCAAACCCGCCGTATCCTGACAGCATTACCAGGACTCACAAAGCACCATACCCTACCTATCAAAAGGCAACACTGCAAATATTAAACCAATACATTTCAGAGAATACTGGGGAAAGAGAACAAGTGGCAACATCAAATAGGAATTACATAAACAGAATACCTCAGCTCAGTTACACATGCAGAACATAGACCATCACCAAACAAGGAATCACAATTTAGAAACAGGAAGGCAATAATTAAACTGGGAACCCCAAAAGCCAAACTTGGAATGTACAACAACACTGTAGAAATAAAACTATAAATTAATTTCCTCTTGTACCAAACAAAGCGCAGACGTTAATGATGCACATTTCCCAGAGCTTTCATATTCCAGTTAATAAATTCAAAATAAAGAGATATCTTTCTACCTTTTGTGCATTTTTTTTCAGTTGCAATTGCTCCAGCCACTTTCTTCTGGTTTCTTCATGTTTTCTGCTAACTCTCCATCGTCTGCTGTCCATTTGTCCTTTCTTCTCTCTTCTAGTTTTTTTTCCATTCTCTCTCTCTACATCTGCTTTAACATACTAATCTTTCTCCTTTTGCTCTTTCCTCATTCCTATTTCATCCACACAAATTTTACCCCTCCATCCTCAATCCCCAATTACTCTCCCAATACCCGGCCAATTGTAGATTTTTCATCCCTCCTACACAAAATATTTTTCCCCTCTCCATTTTACTCTCCCAGCCCCATCCCATTCTAATCCTCCCCCAACATCAGCTCCCTTCTAGTTCCAGTCTCACCCAGCATCCATTCCCTTCTAGTCCCTGCATCAGTCCATTTCCAGTCCTAGCCCCCCCGTCAGTCCATTTCCAGTCCTAGCTCCCCCATCCATTTCCAGTCCAAGTCCCTTCATCAGCTCATTTCCAATCCTAGCCCCCCCATCAGCCCATTTCTAGTCATTTCCTAGCCCCACCATCAGCCCATGTCAAATCATAGCTCCCCTCCACACAGCCCAATTCCAGTCCAAGCCCCCCCATGAGCCTACTTCCAGTTCTAGCCCCTCCATGAGTACATTTCAATTCAAGCCCCCACCGCAGCCCATTTCCAATCTTAGCTCCCCCCAACAGCCCATTTCCAGTCCTATCCTAGCTGTTCCATCAGCCCATTTTCAGTCCTAGCTCCCTTCCCTCACAGCCCATTTCCATTCCAAGCCCCCTCCCTATCAGCAATTTTCAGTTCAAGCCTCCCCTTCCACTCAGCCCATTTCCAGTCCTAGCAACCCCCCAACCCATTACCAGTCCTAGGCCCCGTCAATCAGCTTCCAGTCCTAACCCACATCACCCCATTTTCAGTTTAAGCCCCCCTATAACCCATTACCAGTCCTAACCCCCCATCAGCCCATTTCCAGTCAGCCCCCCATAGCCCATTGCCAGTCCTAAACCCCCCATCAGCCCACAGCCCATTACCAGTCCTAACCACATCAGCCCACCTCAAGTCCTAACCTCTCCCCATCAGCCCATTTCCTGTCCTAGCCCCCCCATAGCCCATTATCAGTCCTAACCCCCCCATCAGCCCACTACCAGTCCTAACCCCCCATCAGCCCACTACCAGTCTTAACCCCCCCATAGCCCATTACCAGTCCTAACCCCCAATCACCCCATTTCCAGACAGCCCCCATCAGCCCATAGTCCATTACCAGTCCTAACCCCCAATCACCCCATTTCCAGACAGCCCCCATCAGCCCACAGCCCATTACCAGTCTTAACCCCCCATAGCCCATTACCAGTCCTAACCCCCCCAATCAGCCCATTACCAGTCCTAACCCCCATCACCCCATTTCCAGACAGCCCTCATCAGCCCACAGTCCATTGCCAGTCTTAACCCCCCCCCCCCATAGCCCATTGCCAGTCTTAACCCCCCCATAGCCCATTGTCAGTCCTAACCCCCATCACCCCATTTCCAGACAGCCCTCATCAGCCAACAGCCCATTGCCAGTCTTAACCCCCACATACCCCATTGCCAGTCTTAACCCCCCCATAGCCCATTGACAGCCCTCATCAGCCCACAGCCCATTGCCAGTCTTAACCCCCCCCATAGCCCACTGCAAGTCTTAACACCTCCATAGCCCATTGCCAGTCTTAACCCCCCCTCCCCAGCCCACTGCCAGTCTTAACCCCCCCCCAGCCCATTCCCAGTCTTAACCCCCCCATGCCCATTGCCAGTCTTAACCCCCTCCCCAGCCCACTGCCAGTCCTAACCCCCCCATAGCCCATTGCCAGTCTTAAAACCCAGTCTTAACCCCCCCCAGCCCATTGCCAGTCTTAACCCCCCCATGCCCATTGCCAGTCTTAACCCCCTCCCCAGCCCACTGCCAGTCTTAACACCCCCATAGCCCATTGCCAGTCTTAAAACCCAGTCTTAACCCCCCCTAGCCCATTGCCAGTCTTAACCCCCCATAGCCCATTGCCAGTCCTAACCCCCAACACCCCAATTCCAGACAGCCCTCATCAGCCCACAGCCCCTTGCCAGTCTTAACCCCCCCAGAGCCCATTGCCAGTCTTAACCCCCCCATAGCCCATTGCCAGCCCTCATCAGCCCACAGCCCATTGCCAGTCTTAACCCCCCCCATAGCCCACTGCAAGTCTTAACACCCCCATAGCCCATTGCCAGTCTTAACCCCACCTCCCCAGCCCACTGCCAGTCTTAACCCCCCCCCCCCAGCCCATTCCCAGTCTTAACCCCCCCCATGCCCATTGCCAGTCTTAACCCCCTCCCCAGCCCACTGCCAGTCTTAACCCCCCATAGCCCATTGCCAGTCTTAAAACCCAGTCTTAACCCCCCCTAGCCCATTGCCAGTCTTAACCCCCCCCAAAGCCCATTGCCAGTCTTAACCCCCCTCCCCAGCCCACTGCCAGTCTTAACCCCCCCAGCCCATTGCCAGTCTTAACCCCCCTCCTAGCCCTTTGCCAGTCTTTACCCCCCCTCCCTAGCCCATTGCCAGTCAACCCCCCCTCCCTCCCTAGCCCATTGCCAGTCTTTACCCCCCCTCCCTCGCCCATTGCCAGTCTTAACCCCCCCTCCCTAGCCCATTGCCAGTCCTACCCGCCCCCCCCCCCCTCGGCTCATGGCAATTTAAAAAAAAAAAGCTGGCCGCTGCCGCCGCATGGAGTGTCCCACGGGGCTCCCTCTGCCCGGCGCGGCTGAGCCCCTCTGTGCCGGCTTGCAGATACGCGAAGGGAGAGTGTCTCCCTCGCGTCTCTGTTAAGCCCGCAGGGGCAGATAGGAAATTTCCCATCAGCCCCTGCTTCCCATCAGCCCCTGCTTCCCATCAGCCCCTGCGGGCTTAACAGAGACGCGAGGGAGACACTCTCCCTTCGCGTATCTGCAAGCCGGCACAGAGGGGCTCAGCCGCGCCGGGCAGAGGGAGCCCCGCGGGACACTCCATGCGGCGGCAGCGGCCAGCTTTTTTTTTTTTAAATTTAATTAAGAAAAAAAAGCAGAATGTTCTTTGTGCGGGGGCCCCCAAAACGCGGGGCCCTGTGCAAAAAACATTCTTGCTCAATGGACGGGCCGGCCCTGTGTCCAGGTGGGTGCCGTGCACTGCAACAAACAGGCCCTGTCGAATGTACAGTCATGGACTCCCCAGGGAATACAGCATATCTGTGGCAACATGGTGGTGCAGTGCACACAGACAGTGTCTGCAAGAATAGAAGATCACAGGTTCAAAGCCCAGCTGGGGCTACTGTCAATCCAGTCCACATATTTTTCCCACAACTAAACCGTGATAGTAAGGACAAACCTTTATTGCAGAGAACATACGCATGGTTAATACGCCTATATTTTACCCCTCCGAGCACAGACACCATAAACAGGCACATTACCTAGAGCAGAGTCTCCCAAATGCAGTCCTGGAGGGCCAAACACCATTCAGGTTGCATGCTGCTTCTAATAAAGATGCCTGTGCTGCATATCTATGCACCACCCCCATGGTATGCAGATTATCTCATGCATATTCATGAGGGACAGCATGAAAACCCGAACAGTGTTTGGCACACCAGGACTGGAGTTGGGAACCTCTGCCGTAAAGCAGCAGCCAACAGGGGCAGACACACCCACACCCACAGGCCCCATTGGCCAATGCCTCCTGGAGAGGCAGGACATTGGGCCCTGCGTGCATCTCCCAATACTAGCACTTGCATACCTTAGCAATGCCAAACTACACCTGGGTATACGGTACACAGCTATCAAACGTTTGCTATGATTACTGGCAGATAGCAATTCCTACGTTAAGCACAGTTTGCTGATTGAGCTCCATCATAACAACCTTTCTGATGTCTGTGGTGTGTGCTTCAGGTCTGGTCTCTGACAGTGTTTACCACCCTGGGGAGTGACCCCCAACACTGTTGTGTACCATATCCAAGCCTGTACTGTGCCCAGAACTGATGTGGTGGCCAGGGCTGCTAAACTCCTCTATAGTAGCACAATGCTGGCATAGGTGTGGGTGTGTGTGCCTGTCTATCCAGTGTGTGGTGGCTGCAAACACCCTCCACCGCCCACACTGCCAGCACTGTTGCCAGTATTGGCCTGCCAATGTGCACAATGAGGAGCAAGGTACCATGGGTATAACCCGGACAGGGTGGCCTGGCCAGGATGCATCTGCACAGGGCATAGGGCACTGGCTGAGACATTTTAGTGCCCGGCCACCACCTACACAGACAGGGTGGCCTCAGCATGTCCTGCTGGGAGATTACTCTCACCCTGACTGTGCAGTGACGACAGCATGGCTAGGCACCCCCATAGTGCTTTATAGTCTTTCTTTCATGTGATGTTTATGGGTTTCCTTTTGGGGCCCAGTCACTGACTTATCTGCTTGTTGTATATGCTGACATCCCAGTTCTGGGTGCATGCATTTCCACCAGGAACATGCACTATGGACTAGCTAGCAGACTGTTTGCAGCTGGTATGTGTCTTGATGGAGTGCTTTGCAGGGTGCAGTGGCTGAAGGCTTGCTGCAGGAGAATATCAGATAGTGGTGGGTTGCAGCTTAGCATATCCAGGCCTAATGTCTGTCTGCTATTGTGTTATGGATGTGTACAGAGCTGTGTTGACTGCTTTGTAGGGTGTCTGTTCTCCAGCAGGACCAGGGTTGATGGTCCCTACTACTGTCACCATTGCAGGGAGGTTGAATGTGGATCTGTTGATGACCCTGTTTGCCACCCTCGGCCCTGGAGGAGGGTGGTGGTACATGATCCTCCTAGGAGTCCATGAGGACTACACCTGACTGAGACAGACAGATATATCCAAGGTGTTTCTGCAGAAACTAACTACCTCACAGATTGGCACTGCTGAGGACCTGCAGCATGGCCTATTTCTGCCATGGAAGGTGCTGTGGACCTGGTGCTGGGCGCCCCACCGCACACTCAGGGTGAGCATAGTACCTGCACAATGTGACGGTGTGTAGCTACTCTGTGCCAGTAACACACAAGGTCAGTACCCCCTATCAGGCTGAGGTGCTGTGGGAGTGCACATGGTCAGTTCCCCCTACCAGGCCGAGGTGCTGTGGGGGTGCATACCCCATCTTGTGTTTATCTGTGGACAGCTGATTTTCATGTGCAGTGCATCATGGGTACGGGTGTGCTAACCCTATCCTGGTGACCACAGCAGACTGTCTGTGTGGTGACGTGCACTCCCTCTGCAGCCAGCCCGGAGCTTGCTAGCAGCTATGGAGCTGTAGCCCAATGGTTACTTCACTGCCTGTGGAGCCAGAGGTCATTGCTTCAAACCCACAGTGGGGTTGTTTGATAGGGTTGCCAAAAGCATTATCTCTTTTTCATGTTCATTATTGCTGCCAGCAAAAACACTCTCAGCGTACTGTACCCATAAGGTGCCTCTGAGGGCGCTTTATAGGGCGCTCTATAGGGCGCTCTATAGGGCACCTTATGGTTACCGTCCATATGAGGTGCACTATACGTTATCCTGTGGAGCGACTTATAGGGTGCCCTATAGGGGACATTTTAGGGTGCCGTGGCGGACAGTGCACTTTATAATGTGCCCTACGGAGTGCCTTATAGGGTGCCTTATGCGGCACCTTCAATTACGGCACGTGAGGGCGTGTTTGCTGGCAGCAATTACTAAAATACAAATAAAGTGCTGCAGGAAACAATACGTACATTGCAAAGCTGATGCCTCAGCCAGCCTTACGTATTAGGCACACTGGGGAGCAAACTCATGACCCCTGTATCAGCAGTCAGTGCCTTAACCATTGTGCTACACTGCTGTTCCTACTTATATGTCAGCATACCTACTTCAGATTTCCATGCGTTTAAATGCACAGTGCTGCCATCAAACATAGTGCTATGACCTTGCTGTGCCTCATAGGGCACCCTATATGGAGCCCTATAGGCCACCCTTTCAGCAACATTGTAGGGTGCCGTGGTGGACAGTGCACTTTAAAATGTGCCCTCTGGGGTACCCTATGAGGCGCCTTATGCAGCACCTTAGGTTACAATACTTTGAGGGTGTGTTTGCTGGCAGCACTATTTAAAATAAAAATAAAATGCCCCCTACAGCCATATTACCTATAACAGGTAATGCCTCAGCCAGCCTTCTTCATTAGGTACAGTGGGGGATTGAACCAATGACTTCTGCATCATTGGTCAGTGTCTTAACCATTGTGCTACACTGCTGCTCCTCCTTGCATCTCAGCGCACCTACTTATGATTTTCATTCCTTAAACTGCACAGTGCTGCCATCAAAAACAGTGCTGTGACCTTGCGGTACCTCATACGGCACCCTATAAAGCGCCCTATAAGCAACATTCTAGGGTGCCTTGGCGGACAGTGCACTTTAAAATGTGCCTTATGGGGCGCCTTATGTTAACACGCTTTGAGAGTGCGTTTGCTAGTAGAGATAATTAAAATAAAAATAAAATGCCTCCTAAAGCAATCTTCCCCATAATAGGTAATGCCTCAGCCAGCCTTTTTCATTGGGCACAGTGGGGGATTGAACCCATGATCCCTGCACCATTGGTCAGTGTTTTAACCATTGTACTGTGGCTCTGTTTCTGTGCTTGCACATCAGCGCGCCACTTATGCTTTCCACGCAACTTTCTCATGCACTAATGTGCGGGGCGCACATGAGCGCAGCGCACATTAGCGCATGATTAATCCCGGTTTTGCTTTTTTCTGACTGAAACGCCCACTCCTTATATGGCATCCGCACACTAGCGCGGCGCCCACCCTAACGGGGTTTTAGTAAACATACCCCATATTAACATTTATATTTGATTGCTCTTTGGCATTGGTACAAGATGGTTCATGTTGGACTTTCTTTTATCAGTTTGAAGAATCAACAATATGTAATAGTCTTCCCTGTAAGTTTTTTAAGAACAAGGTTTTATACCCCCACTTTGTTCTTCATCTTTTGAGCTCCTCCTTTGCCCGTTTTAGTTTGTATTTATTTCTATCTCCTCTCTAGTAGAGGTTTTGCAGTATGCCCTTCTCTTTTGACTTTGATATATTTATGGTTTCATGGAAACTTTCTTTGGTGTTCACAGAATATAATTGTGATATGAGTGTTTTAATATATGTTTTATTATTTAGGTCATTTAGTCATTAACAGTGGGTTTTTAATTATTTATTTCAGTGTTTTATGTCCTTTATTTGCAAGAAAGTTTTTATCAAAAGGTATTGGTGTTTTACATTATATTTATACTATTATAATTTAATATTTTATGGTTATTTTTATTATCATTTTGTAATTTTGATTTACCTGTCATTATGTATCCTCCTCATCTCTTTACACACAACAGATTTTATATTTATTGTCTTTATGCAAATATATTAATGTTTTATTATATACCTTTTTAATTGTAATTGTTAAATATTTATCATATTGGTGGTTTTATTTTATAAACACATTAGTTTTTTCTTGTCAATGTATATAACAGCCTGTATATATACATATATATATATACATATTTGAATTCATAATTTTTTATCAGTTTTAATTATTTATTTATTCATTCATAAATTTGACTTTTGATGTTCCCAGTGTTTTCAATCTATTTGTTTTAATGTTGTATTTGTTCTTTTGAGGTTTATCTCCTTGCTTGATATCCCCCTGAAGAAGGCCTTTGGCCGAAACGCGTAGGGGTCAATAAAAGGGGTTTTAAAACCTGAATATCTGCCAGTCTTGGTATCTGTTCCATTGTTTCCTAGATTGTCGTCATGGACATTCATGCCTGCTTGGGGACAAGTGTAAATATACATAGCTGAAGTCAGTGCAAATGCAGGTATTTTATAAAATATGTGGGGTATGTTTACTAAACTGCGTTAGTGCAAATCGCGTTAGGAGCCGCGTTAGTGAAAGGAAAGCCAAAAAAGGACATGGGCGGGACATCGTAACGACTAACGCACATTCCAAAAACTAACGAGCGGTACAGGACGCCGTGGCGCGTTACTGCACGTTAATCATATGAAGGAGTACAGACACAAATCATTAAAACAGAGCTGTAGCACAATGGTTAGTGTACTCACTGCTGTTACAGGCAGCATGGGTTTGAGTCCCCAGTGTGCCTAATGCAGAATGCTGTCCCAGGCCGCACCCTGTACATTACATAGGGAATGAGGAGGCATGTTTTTCTTTACGTTCAGTAGTTGTTAGTGAAACACACTCTCGCAGTGCGCATATCCATGTACGTTGGTACGTGCGTGGCTGCGTGCGTTGTTACGGGCGTAGCCTCGTGCGTAGGTATGTGCGTTGGTACGTGCGTACAATCATGCGTGGGTACGTGTGTTTTTACCAGTGTGGGCACCTTATAGTACAGACACTTTAGGGTGTCCTGCACCTATGCACTATGCTAACAGATGTACGTGTGATGGCCTATGGTTTATCAGAGCCTGAGAGCAGGCGCTGGATCTTCCCAGGGTTGGATTGTGCCAGTCACACCCATGATGCACTGCACATGCAAATCAGCTGTCCACAGATACACACCATGGGGAATGCACCCCCACAGCACCTCGGCCTGGTAGGGGGAAGTGACCATGTGCACCCCCACAGCACCTCGGCCTGGTAGGGGGTACTGACCGTGTGTTGTACTGGCACAGAGTAGCTACACACCGTCACATTGTGCGGGTACTGTGCTCACCCTGAGGGTGCAGTGAGGCGCCCAGCACCAGGTCCACAGCACCGTCCATGCCTGAAAGAGGCCATGGCGCACATCCAAAGCAGTGTTAATGTGCGAGATAGGTAGTTTCTGCACAAATCCCTTGCCGTAAGGTGTAGCCCCCATGGACACCCCCCCCCCCCCCCCAAGCGCAAAGGGTGGCAAACAGGGCCTCCCAACAATAGATCCACCGTCTACCTCCCTGCAAAGGTGGCAGTAGAGAAGAACATCAACCCCAGTTCTGGTGAGGAACAGACACCCCACAGGGCAGGCACTACAGCTCTGTACACAGGCAGACATCAGGCCTGGATAGGGCAAGCTGCACCCCACCACTATCTGATATACTCCTGCAGCAAGCCATCAGCCACTGCACCCTGCAAGCCACTCCATCAAGACACATACCAGCTGCAAACAGTCTGCTAGTTAGTCCATAATGCATGTGCCCAGTGGATATGCATGCACCCAGAACTGGGATGGCAGCATACACAGCAAGCAGATAAATCAGTGACTGGGCCCCAAAAAGAAACCCATATCTATCACATGAGAAAAATACTATATAGCACTATGGGGGTGCCTAGCCATGCTGTGGTCACTGCACAGTCAGGGTGAGAGTGATCTCACAGCAGGACATACTGAGGTCACCCTGTCTGTGTAGGTGGTGGCCAGGCACTAAAATGTGCCTGCCACTGCCCTATGCCCTGTGCAGATGCACCCTGGCCAGGCCACCCTGTCCGGCCTATACCCATGGTACCTTGTTCCTCATTATGCACATTGGCAGCTCAATACTGGCAACATTGCTGGCAGTGTGGGCTGTGGAAGGTGTTTGCAGCCACCACACACTGGATAGACAGACAGACACCCCCACACCTATGCGAGCATTGTGCAACTATAGAGGTGTTCAGCAGCCATACCCACCACACCAGTCCTGGTCACAGTTCAGGCATGGATATTGTACGCAAGACTGTTGGGGGTCACTCCCCATGGTGGTACGCACTGTCAGAGACCAGACCTGCAGCACACACCACAGACAGCAGAATAATTGTTATGGTGGAGCTCACTGAGCAAACTGTGCTTAATGTAGGAATTGATATCTGCCAGTTATCACAGGAAACGTTTGATAGCTGTGTACCATATACCCAGGTGTAGGGTGGCATTGCTAAGGTATGCAACTGCTAGTATTGGGAGATACAGGCAGGGCCCAATGTCCTGCTTCTCCAGGAGGCATTGGCCAATGGGGCTTGTGGGTGTGTCTGGCCCTGTTGTCTGCTGCTTTACGGCAGAGTTCCCCAACTCCAGTCCTGGTGTTCCAAACCTGTTCGGGTTTTCATGCTGTCCCTCATAAATATGCATGAGCTACATCTGCATACCATGGGGGTGGTGCATAGATATGCAGCACAGGCATCTTTATTAGAGGCAGCATGGAACCTGAATGGTGTGGGACCCTCCAGGACTGCAATTTCGAGACTCTGCTCTGGGTAATGCGCCTGTTTCTGATGTCTGTGTTTGGTGTGGTATAATATAGGCGTATTAACCATGCGTATGTTCTCTGCAATAAAGGGGTGTCTTTCCTATCACTGTTTAGTGGTGGGTAAAAATATGGGGACTGGGTTGGCAGGTGCCCCAGCTGGGATTTGAACCTGTGACCCTCTGGTCTTACAGGCACTGGCTGTGTCTGTTGCACCACACTGTGGCCATAGAGATGGTGCAGTCCCTGGAGTTAGTTAAAGCGGCCTGACGAGTCAGAAACCCTGCTCTGCACAGGTTTACTGTGGGCTCATTTACCTTGTATGGAGACAAAGGTGCACATAAACCTCAAAACAGACCTCAAAAAAAGGGGCAAACACCCATAACCAAGCTGGGCAACAATGATATCATTGGGCAACATTACACACCACTCCCAGGAAAGCTCCATCACAATGAAATGATCTTTGAAAGGGTCTACGGAGCGTAGACCCTTCCAAACATCATTTCTTTCTTTGGTGCTTTCCAGGGAGTGTTGTTCATTGTTGCCCATTGCTATCACTGTTGCCCAGCTGAATTGTGCTTTTTACAATGTTTCTTGTGGTCATTCTTAAGATTTTATGTGAACTTTTGGTCTTTGCACATGTATCACACTGCTCACGTTTTGTAGGTTTCCCCGGTTTTGTTGTGCATTGCTGACGGAAATGGTTTCTCTTCCCTTTAATATGCCTTTAACGACAGGTTTTCATTCGCGTTGGAATTGAGCTCAGAAATTCAGCACGTTAGTATGAGGGGAGCCTCTCCCCGCCCACTCTCCACCCATTGACCCCTTCTCTCCGCCCACTCTCCACCTTCTGCGCTGTTTTAACGCGCCGCGGAGGTTTACGATCGTTAACTGCGGTTAACGCCCGTAAAGTACGTTTAACGAACGTTAGCACGTCAGAACGCGCGTTCGGACGTGCGAACGATCGTTAAACGTACTTTACGCGTGTTAATCACGATTACCGCACTTTAGTAAACATCCCCCTGTGTGTAAATCAAGAATCTGCTTGTGCTCTGTCCAAACCCCACCCAGAACTGCCTACACCCCAGTTGTGTTGAAGTATGTGCATTCTTATCACTGTGTGCACTTTTATTTATTTATTTATTTAGCCAGTTTTCTATACTACCTTTTCCTTCAATCAAGGTGGTTAGGGACATGACAAAGGGTCTACATTGAACAGAGGGTGAACAGACAGACATATAATTCTGGGCGGTGAGCCCATATCTGGTTCGTTGGTGGTTGGTGTCTGTATCGGTGGTGATTGAGTTATGGGAGTTGTTCAAATGAGTGCATGAACAGGTGGGTTTTAAGGGATTTGCGGAAGTCCTTGAGGTCTTTTTGTGCTCATAGATCCTCAGGGAGGGAGTTCCATAGATCCGGTACCAAGAGTGATAACGCCCTTCTGGAAGTTGCTTGCTTTGTCCTGTGGTATCTGGCTGGAGTGCGGAGTCTATTGTTGCCTTGGGTTTGCCTAGGTCTGTTGCTTGTGTCTTTAGTTATCAAGGTCTGTAGAACCTCTGCTGAACAGTGGTATATGATCTTGAAGACGGTTAGTATAGCCTTGAATTTGTCTGCGCAATTATAGGTAGCCAGTGCGACTGTCGGAGTACCGGTGTTATGTGTTCGCATTTGGCTGTACCTATGATTATGCAAGCCGCAGTATTTTGGACCATTTGAAGTGGGTGCACAGTTTGCTTTGGTAACCCCTGGTATAAGGAATTTCCATAGGTCAGTATGGGAGTGATGACTGCCTGGAATACGGTGCGGAAGTGGTCTTGGCTGAGGAGTGGCTTGAGTCGTCTGATGATCTTTAAATGGTGGTATGCTTTCGCTGCAGTTTTGTTTATGTGGGATTGGAGATTGAGGTTCTTGTCCAGGGTGACACCTAGATATTTTACTTCGTCCTTAGTTGTTATTGTCCTGTGCAGTATTTTGATTTCTTGAGGTGGCTTGAATGTTGTGTTTCTGGAAATGAGCATTGCTTCAGTTTTGTCAAAGTTCACCTTGAGGTTGTGGTTGGTGAGCCAGGTGTTCATGTGTTCGAGGCACTTGGTCATTAGGGTTGTGTCAGGGGCGCTCAGGTCAATTGGGGTGTACACCATGATATTGTCTGCGTATAGTTGATATTGTATGCTGTGTTGTCTGAAGATACTGCATATAGGCTGTATATACTGTAGATGTTGAAAAGAATTGATGTTAGGGCTGAGCCCTGTGGTATTCCCTGCGTGGTGGGAAACTTGGTTGAATGTTTCTCTCCACATTTTACTTGCTGTGTTCGGTCGCTTAGGTAGGAGGTGAACCATTTCATTGTGTTGTTGCGGAGTCCAATTTCTTGAAGTCTCTGTAGGAGTGTGGAGTGTGATACCATGTCAAAGGCAGCTGAGATGTCAATGAAGATTAGTAGTAAACTGTTTTTTATATTATCCAATCCTCTCAGGAGGTTGTCGAAGAGGGAGGTGAGTAGGGTTTTTATGTTGTGATGCGGCTTAAAACCATGATGGTGCATGTCCAGTAGAGCATGTAGGTCCACGTGATCCTGGAGTTGTCTTTGTACAACTTTCTCAATGATTTTTGTGATAAATGGCAGGTTTGAGATTGTTCGGTAAGATTTTGGATCAGAGGTGTTTGACATGTTACCTTTGAGGATTGGTCGTATGGTGGCTTGCTTTAGCACCTGTGGCAGGTGCCCTTGTTGTAGGGACTCTTTCACGATTTTGTGTAAGTGATGGCTTAGTTGGTCCTTGGAGGCCTTCATCCATTCCACTGGGCTTTGGTCGGCTGGTGAGGTTGTTGTGTTGAGTGTGCCTACAATGTCTTCTATCTGTTGCTTTGTTGGAATAGAGAAGTCATTCCAGGTTTGGTGGGATTTTTCGCAGGTCTGGGACTCCAGCGTTGGTGGATCTGGTTCTTAGGTGGGCATGGGGTGAGCTGGAGTTGTGTTATTGTTTATCATGTAGTTTGCGAATTCCTGTGGGTCTATTCGGTGTCCACTGTGGAGCGGGGTGTCTTTTGTGAGTTGTTGCACTATGTCAAATAATTTGCTTGGCTTGTTGGCTGCTTTCAGTATTAGGTTGGTGTGGTGGTGTTGCTTGTGGTTGTTGACTAGGTTGTTGTAGACTTGTTGTTCGGTTCTGTATTGGACTGCTGCCTCTGGTGACTTGGTGCGTCTCCACTTTCTTTCTAGCCTTCTGAGCGTGCATTTTGATTCCCGAATTTCATTTGAGTACCAGGGAGCACTGTTTTTTCTTTGGGTGTGTGTCTTTTCTTTGTTTGTCGCTGATGCAGCTTTGGATAGGGTGGCGTTCCATTTGTTTATGGCTTCGTCTAACCCATTGCAGTCTTGTTGTATTTGTGGTATTATGTCCTGTAGGAAGTTTTCTTTATGGTATGTCTTGAATCTTCTAGTTTTGGGTTCTCTTTTGGCTTGCTGCGTGGGGGTTTTTAGGTGTAAGGTGAAGGAGAGCACGTGGTGGTCTGACCATGGAACTGGAGTGGGCAGTGGGGTTGTAGTTTGGTTCTGTCTTATTAGCTGCAATGGGATGAAAATGAGGTCAGGTGTGATTCCATGTTGGTGTGATGGTGCTTCTACCATCTGTTGGTAGTTTAGAGATTCCATGGCTCTTAGAAATGCACTGGTTTCTTTAGTGGGTGCGGAGGTTAGGTTGTAGTCTCCCAGGGTGATCAGCGGCTTGTGTTGGGTGCTAAATGCACAAATTGATTCTAGTATTGCTGAGAGATGATCCTTTGTTGCATTGGGGGGTCTGTAGGTGAGGCAAATGCTGATGTGATGGTTGGATATGATGATTGTATTTGACTTGGTTGAGGTGCTGGTGGTGACCGTTTTAAACTTGTAGCTTTTTCTGGTTATTATGAGGGGTCAACCTCCCTCTTGTATTCTCTATGGCAGCAAAATGATGTGAAATCTGGTGGGGTTACTTGGTTCAGGATGACCTGGTCTGTGTCTATGAGCCAGGTTTCGGTGATGCATACTATGTCCAATTTTTGGTCCAAAATGTAATCATAGATGGTATTTGGTTTGTTCCAGATTGATCTTGCATTTATTAGTGCACAATTGATAGATGATGCGAGTATGGAGTTGCTGTTGGGTGCTCGCGATGGTAGGGCTCGTGCTCTGTTGGATGGTCTGGGCGCTGTTTGCTTGGGTTGGAGGCATCCCTGTGAGGTGGTGGTCCGGTTTGTGAACAGCAGGAGTGGGTACATAGGTATTGGCTTATATGTGGTGTTTTGGACTCCCTGCATGAGGAGTAGTAGAGTGCAGTATGTCATTATGTGCTGGTATGTCGCCTGCATGTTTGCTCGTCGTGGCTGGGTTTGGGATCTCCCTTCCTCCTGTCGTGTAGGCTCCCATGAGGGTAGGAGGGCTCAATCTGTTTCTGGCATTTGAGGTGGGGGAAGACTGCTTGAATAAGTTGCTTGTGGTTAGTTTTGTTGCTTGCTTCCGGCCCTTCAATGTTGGGAAGGTTTGACGAGCTCTCGCAGAGACCTAAGTTTGTTGTGGCTTGACTCCTGCGGTGTTGTGGTTGCTCCTCCGATGTGTGCTCTGTGGTGCTGTGGTTGCTCCTCCGGTGTGTGCTCTGCGGTGCTGTGGTTGCTCCTTCGGTGTGTGCTCTACGGTGCTGTGGTTGCTCCTCCGGTGTGTGCTCTGCGGTGCTGTGGTTGCTCCTCCGGTGTGTGCTCTGCGGTGCTTGTGGTTGCTCCTCCGGTGGTTGACGGGGCATCCTTATGCGTTGAAGGTGTCCTCTTGTTCCGTCTCAGTGCTCCATCTAAGGGCCACATCAAAGGGCCCTTTGGTGTGGCCCTTAGGCGCGGGCCCGCCAGGTGCGGGTGTGCCCGGTGGCTGCTGCTTTTTGTGCTGGTCCCTCTGCCCTGATTGGGCTCGAGCTTCAGAGCAGGAAGGGAAGCGTCCTATCCCGCTCTGGCGCTCAACCCCGATCAGGGGGAGCTGCTGGATGGTGAGTGCGGCAGTTTCATCGTCAGGGGCTCGCTCAGCCCGAAGTGCCTCTGTCCCGGTGGCTGCTGCATTTTGTGCTGGTCCCTCTGCCCCGATTGGGCTCGAGCTTCAGTGTAATGTTAAAAAAACCCTTATGCACATAAAAAAGGTCTTAATGCACAAAACAATGCTTTATAAAATTACCTCAGATATGTGCAGCTTTCACAGATCTGCATTCCAACACACAGTTCACTAGGGTTTATGTTATGTGATCCACTCTGTACTTTTATTGATTGAAAGGGTGGGTGTCAGTATTGCTATTAAATTAAATTATCGTTGAATGCTTGACAAAACAGTTTCAATCTCTTATGGGATCACTCACCAACTGCTTGAAATAGATTATCTGTATCAGAGTCTGTATGCAGTTGTTTATGTTCTTTTCCTGACAGCTGCACACATTTCAGCACACCATCTATGAGTACCTTGTAGTACTGTGGTATTCAGAAATTTCACTTGAATGTAATCTAGATTTAGATTTATAATCCTATTATTCCAAAGACCAACTACTCTAAAACATTATTTCAGGACTTTTTTTCAGTGTTATGTAGCACCCCCTCCCCCCAGGTAAAGGAGAGATATTTACAGGAAAAGAAGTTTGTTAGCTGGCAGAAGAATTATTGCAGTTATCCCCCAGCTCGCTAGTTGACTGTGCAAATTGACCCTGGTCAGTATTTAATATGTGTGAAAGACAATTGTGAGTAGCACATTCTACAAAGGAACAATAACAAAATTTTACTGCAGGGGTCACTTTTAAACTATGTATAAAATCAGTACCGTAAGTGGTAAATCATAAAGCGGAAACAAGTTGATGCACATGCGAATAAACACATTCAACAAAAGAAAAGTATCAAACCCAAAGTTTCCATACTGTAATGTGTCTTTGTAGTCTCCATGCTCTTTCCTAAGAGGGGTCATTGGTTAAAGCAGAAAATTGCTGGCACAAAGTCTCTGTTTGAGGCAGCACTCTTAATGTATTGACTGTCATTTCATGCCTTACTTAATACTTGTATGTTGAGAACTGAACAGGGTCCCTCTGACTGATTCTATAACAACTTTTGAGTTTCTCTAATCACCAGCTCAGCACCCAGCAAATTACCTCCATCCTGCTATTACAGATTTAATAGCTTGATCTGTGGGAAGAGATTGCTGGCTTAAAATCATTGGCTGAGAAACGCACTTAATGCTAACAACTGTCTCACCCTTTCAGGGGCGGATCTACTATGAAAATAATGAGACTTAGGGGTATGTTTACTAAAGTGCGGTAAACGTGAATAACACGCGTTGTACGATGTTAACGATCGTAAGTGCAGTATAACGCGCGTAATCACGCACCAATGACTGTTAACATCATACTACGCGCGTTAACCGTAGTTAACGATCGTAAAGCCCCGCGGCGCGGTAAAACAACGCAGAAGTTGGAGAGAGGGCAGAGAGAAGGGGTCAATGGGCGGAGAGTGGGTGGGGAGAGGCTCCCCTCACACCAACGCGCTGAATTTCAGAGCTCAAATCCAACGCGAATGAAAACCTGCCGTTAAAGGCACATTAAAGGGGAGAGAAACCATTTAGGTGTCAGCAATGTACAGCCCAGGCAGGAAAACCCCAAAAAAGTGATAAGTGTGATACATGTGCACATAGCAAAAGGGCACAGAAACACTGATAATGACCCCAACAAACTGGATAAAAACAATAACCAAGTTGGTCAACAGTGTTATCAACACACCCCCCCCCCACCCCGAGTAAGCACCATAGAACAGATAGAAATCGTGGAAGTGTCTATAATATGTCCCCATACAAGGTGAATGGACCCACAGTGAAATAGCGCTGCGCAGGGTTTCCCCCACTACCAGACAGGGTGCCTATGGCGTGCACATGTCCCGCAACAGCAGGACGGGCATGTTGGAATGGCAACTGGACAGATGCTGGAGAAGGGGATACAGAGGGCCGCAGGCAGTACATGTCAAGGTACCACCAGGGAATGCACTATCTCTGTGATAACATGGTGGTGCAGTGCACAAAACCACTGTAACCAAACACAGAAGGTCACAGGTTCAAATCCCAGCTGTGGATTCCGCCAACACACTCTGCATATTTTACCCACCACTACAAAGTCCCAATACAGACAGAACCTTATTTGCAGATGACGTAAATATGCCCAAAACACCTACATTTTACCCTACAGACCACAGACTCCATAAAGAGGCGCATTACCTACAGCAGAGTCTCCCAAATGCAGTCCTGGAGGGCCAAACATCATTCAGATTCCATGCTGCCTCTAATAAAGATGCCTGTGCTGCATATCTATGCACCACCCCCATGGTATGCAGATGTATCTCTTGCATAGCCATGAGGGACAGCATGGAAACCTGAACAGTGTTTGGCACACCAGGACTGGATTTGGAAAACACTGCCATAAAGCAGCAGCCAACAGGGGCAGACACACCCGCACCCACAGGTCCCATCATCCAAAGCCACCTGGAGAGGCAGGACCTTGGGCTTTGCGTGCATCTCCCAATACGAGTACCTGCATACCATAGTAATGCCACCCTAAACCTGGGAATATGGTACACATCTATCAAAAGGTTGCTATGACTACTGGCAGATAGCAATTCCTAGCTCAAGTACAAGTTTTCTCTGAGTGAGCTGCAGCATAGCAACCTTTCTGACGTCTGTGGAGTGTGCAACAGGTCCTGTGTCTGACGGTGTTTACCAACCTGTGCAGTGACACCTACAGTTTTGCGTACCACAGCCATTCATGCACTGTGCCCCGGACCGTTGGGGGGGGGGGGCACGGCTGCACAATGCTGGCATAGGTGTGGGGAGTGTGTGTCTGTCTATCAAGTGTGCGGTGTCGGCAAACACCCCCCACAGCCCTCAGTGCTAGCACTGTTGCCAGTAGTGGCCTGCCAATGTGCATAATGAGGAGCAAGGTACTGTGGGAATAGGGTGGCCTGACCTGGCTGCATCATCTCAAGGCATAGGGCAATGGCTCGGACATTGTAGTGTCTGGCCTCCACCTGCACGAACAGGGTGGCCATAGCATGTCCTTCTGGGAGGTCACTCTAACCCTGACTGAGCAGTGACCACTGCTTGGCTAGGTTCCTCCATAGTGCTCTATGGCACTTCTCTCATGTGATATATATGAGTCCACTTTTGGGGCCCAATCACTGACTTATCTGCTTGGTGTGTATGCTGACACCCCTGTTCTGGGTGCCTGCATCTCATCCAGGACCATGCACTCTGGACTAGCTGGTGGACTGTCTGCAGCTAGTATGTGTCTTGCATACTACATAAAAATAGATAACATTTTAAACCAATCATTCACAACATACAAAATGAATAATAAGATAGTAAAAAAATATATACTCTTTAGAACATTATAAATATGACTAGGGCACATAAAATAAATAAATGAACATTAATAAAAGTAAAAAATCATGAATAATTATTAAAACATCATTAAATAAAATACAAACAATTATAAGAGAATATATATACATATAAAATGTACATAAATCATTTTACTTAAACCACATAAAGTACCCAATACTCATAATTATATAAGAAGGAAGAAGTTAAAAACCAAGAAGTGCATACCTGCGTTTGTAGGAACAATCACCTATATGAATAAACAATAAATAAATAAAACAAAATATTCCTTTTACAAAATTTAAAAAACCTAAGAAAAAATAAAACCAACAAGAGGGATGAGGAGAAAATGCTTTTGTACAACCCCGGTGCAAAGGGGCTGGTGAGAGGGCGAACCCTACAGACATATAATACTAAGGGGTATGTTTACTAAAACCCCGGTAAAGTGCGGGCCGCGGTAGAGTGCGGGTGCCATATAAGGAGTGGGCGTTTCGCGCTGAAGAAGGAAATCCGTGATTTGCATATGCGCTAAGGTGCGCGGCGCCCTTGTGCGCCCCGCACCTTAGCGCATCAGATGGCTGCGTGGGAGGCATATGTGGTACGCTGCTGAGCAAACAGAAGAGCAGAGCCACAGCACAATGGTTAAAGCACCTACCAATGGTGCAGGGATCAGTGGTTCAATCCCCCACAGAGCCCAATAAAGATGGCTGGCTGATGCAATAATTTAAGTGACTTTGAAATAATGGGCAGCATAAGGAGGGGCGCTAATGTTTTGGAGGCAGTCGAATACTGGGCGGCATGAGGCAGCGCGCTAATGGGCATAAGGCGGTGTGTTGTTTTAGGAGACATCTCAATATGGGGCGGCATAAGGCAGCGCGCTGCTAAACAAACAGAAGAGCAGAGCCACAGCACAATGGTTAAGGCACCTACCAATGGTGCAGGGATCAGGGGTTCAATCCCCCACAGTGGCCAATGAACAAGGCTAGCCAAGGCATTACTTTACGAGCCAGTCTAGCAAAGGGCAGCACGCTGATGGCCATTAGGTGGCACGCTATTGATTTAGGAGTATTTTCTAATATTGGGAGGCATAATATTGGAGTGGAGGAGTGGCCTAGTGGTTGGGGCAAGGTACTTCGGGCCGGAAGGTTGGGGGTTCAAATCCCAGTAGAGGACAGCAACCTTGGGCTGGAAGGACTGGGGTTTCTAGTCCCACAGGTGCTCCTTGTGCTCCTTGTGGTCTTGGGCAAGCCACTTAACCCTCCATAGCCCATGTTTCCTGTAAAATAGTTCTCTCTGTGCTGTGCTTTCCTGTCTAATCAATGTGTTTATACCTCAAAAATTTCCTGTCATGATTTGACAATTTCCAATCTGTAATCAAACTGCTGCTGATCGCTGGAAGTAGCGGTATACAAATGTATACTAAATAAAAAATAAGGCGGGGTGCAGATGTGCACCAATAGGAACAGAGCCACTGCACAATGGTTAAGACACTGACCAATGGTGCTGGGATCAGGGGTTCAATCCCCCAAAGTGCCCAATGAACAAGGCTTGCTGAGGCATTGCGTATTATGGGTATGAGTGCTTTAGGGGGCATGTAATTTTTATTTTAATTATCATTACTAGCAAACGCACCCTCAAAGCGTGTTAACATGAGGCACCCCATAAGGCACATTTTAAAGTGCACTGTCCGCCAAGGCACCCTAGAATGTAGCTTATAGGGCGCTTTAGAGGGTGCCGTATGAGGTCCCGCAAGGTCAGAGCACTGTTTATGATGGCAGCACTGTGCAGTTTAAGGAATGAAAAGCATTAGTAGGTGCACTGACATGCAAGGAGGAGCAGCAGTGGAGCACAATGGTTAAGGCACTGACTGCTGATACAGGGGTCATGAGTTTGCTCCCCAGGGTGCCTAATACGTAAGGCTGGCTGTGGCATCAGCTTTGCAATGTACATATTTTTTCTTGCAGCACCGTATGTTTATTTTATTAATTACTGCCAGCAAAGACGCCCTCACGTGCCGTAAGTGAAGGTGCCGTATAAGGCACCCTATAAGGCACTCCACAGGGCACATTAGAGAGTGCACTGTCCGCCACGGCACCCTAATATGTCCCCTATAGGGCACCCTATAAGTTGTGTCACAGGATAATGTATAGTGCACCTTATATGGACGGGAACCATAAGGTGCTCTATAGGGTGCCCTATGGAGCGCCCTCAGAGGCACCCTATGGGTACAGTACGTTGAGGGTGTTTTTGCTGGCATCAAAATATGTACATTAAAGAAAAATAATGCTTTGGAAAACCCTAGCAAATAACCCCACTGTGGGTTTGAACCCATGATCTCTGGCTTCACAGGCAGTGAAGTAACCATTGCGCTACAGCTCTATAGCTAATAGCAAGCCCCTGGCTGGCTGCAAAGAGCCTGCACGTCACCGCACAGACAGTCTACTGTGCTCACCAGGATAGGGTTAGCCCACCAGTACCCATGATGCACTGCGCATGCAAATCAGCTGTCCACAGATGAACACAAAATGGGGAATGCACCCCCACAGCACCTCGGCCTGGTAGGGGGAAGTGACGTGGTGCACCCCCACAGCACCTCGCCCTGGTAGGGTGTACTGACCGGGTGTTTTACTGGCACAGAGTACCTACACACCGTCACATTGTGTGTTTACTGAGCTCACTCTGAGTGTGCGATGAGGCGCCTAGGACCAGGTCCACAACACCTTCCATGGCTGATGAAGGCCATGCAGGAGGTCCAAAGCAGTGTTAATGTGTAAGATATTAGAGCAGGATATGGTAAGCTGCACCCCATCACCATCTGACATTCTCCTGCAGCAAGCCATCAGCTGCTGCACCCTGCTCCATCAGGACACATACCAGCTACAAACAGTCTGCTAGTTAGTCCATAGTGCATGTTCCCAGTGGAGATGCATGCACCCAGAACTGGGATGGCAGCACACACAGTACACAGATAAATCAGTGACTGGACCCCAAAAGGACACCCATATATATCACATGAGAGAAATACTATAAAGCACTATGGGGTTGCCTAGCCATACTGGGGTCACTGCACAGTCAGGGTGAGAGTGATCTCTCAGCAGGACATACTGAGGTCACCCTGTCTGTGTAGGTGGTGGCCGGGCACCACAATGTCCCAGTCAGTGCCCTATGCCCTGTGCAGATGCACCCTGGCAAGGCCACCCTGTCCGGCCTACACCCATGGTACCTTGCTCCTCATTATGCACATTGCCAGCCCAATACTGGCAACATTGCTGGCAGTGTGGGCTGTGGAAGGTGTTTGCAACCACCACACACTGGATAGACAGACAGCCACCCCCACACCTATGCCAGCATTGTGCTACTATAGAGGGGTTCAGCAGCCATACCCACCACACCATTCCTGGACACAGTACATGCATGGATATGGTACTCATTACTGTTGGGGATCACATTCCAGGGTGGTAAACACTGTCAGAGACCAGACCTGCAAAACACACTGCAGACATCTGAATGATTGTTATGGTGGAGCTCCATGAACAAGCTGTGCTTTACGTAGGACTGGAGATCTGCCAGTTATCATAGGAAACGTTTGATAGCTGTGTACCGTATACCCAGGTGTAGGGTGGCATTGCTGAGGTATGCAACTGCTAGTATTGGGAGATACAGGCAGGGCCCAATGTCCTGCCTCTCCAGGAGGCATTGGCCAATGGGGCCTGTGGGTGTGTGTGTGGGTATGTCTGGCCCTGTTGGCTGCTGCTCTATGGCAGGGTTTCCCAACTCCAGTCCTGGTGTTCCAAACACTGTTTGGGTTTTCATGCTGTCCCTCATAGATATGCATGAGCTACCTCTGCATACCATGGGGATGGTGCATAGCTATGCAGCACAGGCATCATGCATATGTTCTTAGCTATACAGTTTTGTCCTTACTATCACGCTTTAGTTGTGGGAAAAATATGTGGACTGGATTGGCAGTAGCCCCAGCTGGGATTTGAACCTGTGACCTTCTGTTCCTATACACACTGTCTGTGTGCACTGCACCACCATGCTGTGTTTCCTGGGGAGTCCATGACTGTACATCCAACAGAGCCTGTCTGTTGTGGTGGACGGTGCCAGCCTGCACAGGCCTAGGCCACTGTCTGCTGTGGTTTGCAGCCACCGCCCCCTCCACTACCTGTACCCTTCTGCCAACATGCAGACATGTCCCTATCTGGGAGAAACATATGACCTGAGTGAGTTGTAGCACTCCAGGACTGAGTTTGGGGGACTCGGCTGTAGGTAATGCCCATTGTTATGGTTTGTGTGCGGTGTAGGGTAAAATATAGGTGTTGGGACCATGCTTATGTTCTCTGCAATAAAAGAGTGTCTGTACTCTCACTGTTTAGTGGTGGGTAAAACTATGGGGACTGGGTTAGCAGGAGCCCAAGCTGGGATTTGAACCTGTGCCCCTCTGGTCCTACGGGTACTGGCTGTGTCCACTGCACCACACTGTAGCCACAAAGACAGTGCAGTCTCTGGAGATAGGAAACCTGGCTGCAAGAGTCAGACACCCTGCTCTGCACAATTTTACTGTGGGCTCGTTTACCTTGTGTGGGGACAAGGGTGCACAAAAAACTCAAATATGCCCTTCAAAAAAGGGGAGAAAAATATAACAACAAGCTGCGCAACAGTGATATCAATGGGCAACCTGAAATACACTCCCAGGAAAGCTCCATTACATTGCAGTGCTTTTGAAAGAGTCTACGGAGCGTAGACCCTTCCAAAAATCATTTCTATTTTTTGGGGCTTTCCTGGGAGTGTTTGTTATTGTTGTCCATTAATAGCACCGTTGCCCAGCTGGATTATAATTTATTTGGAATTTGTTGTGGTCATTTTCAATTTATATTTGCGATTTTCTTCTGTGCACATGTATCACACTGCTCACGTTTTTTTAGGTTTCCCCGCTTTTGCTGTACATTGCAAGACATCAAAAAGGTTAGATAAAATTTGTCACATCCCTTCTCACTTCTCACCACCACCAAAATATTGTCTATTTAGACAACTTTTTGGTGGTGGTGAGAATCGAGGAGAACTGTGACACATTCTATATACCCTTTCGATGTCTAGGACATCTGTACCTTGCCCACTCACAATCTTAAATGACAGAGGTATACGGCAGGGGTCTCCAAATCCAGCCCTGGAGGGCTACAAACCAGTCAGGTTGGCAGGATATCTCTAATGCATATATGTCTCATGAATATTCATTAGGGATATCTCGAAAACCTGACTGGTCTGCGGCTCTCCAGGACCAGGGTTCCCCACCCCTGCTCTAAAGACAAACAAAAACAAGTGCACATTAGAACCTTAACCTAATCCAGAGGTACTCAAATCCAGTCCTGGAGAGCCGCAAACCAGTCAGGTTTTCGAGATATCCCTAATGAATATGCATGAGATATATTTGCATGCACTGCCTCCATTGTATTTGAATCTATCTCATGCATATTCATTAGGGATATCCCAAAAACCTGACTGGTTTGAGGCCCTCCAGGACTGGATTTGAGTACCTCTGACCTAATCAATTATCTTTTCTTATATATATAAAATAGGGTTGCCAACTGGCTCCAGATGCGCCCGGCAGGCTTTATCCTGTCCTGGGTTTGCCCCATTGCATGCAGGGATGTGTAGTCTTGCTTTTCTTATGGAGTGCAATGGAGAAAACAGATCTACATATCCCTTCATGCAATGGAGTAAATTCAGGACTGGATCAGGCCTGTCGGGCGCATCTGGAGCCAGTTGGCAACCCTAATATAAAAAATATCAAAACTTAAAATATATATATATATATATATATGTATATATGAAACTATATGAAAAAATGACCAACCATAATTCTTATAAATTCCTGAATGAAATCAAAGAAAAACAGAGAGATCCCTTTCCATATTTAAACCATCTGGATGCAGGCAGTTCAAATTATGGATATAACGCTGTTCCAGGCGTAGGAGGGTGTTATCAATGTTACCGCCACGCCAATTCAATTTGACTTTCTTAATAATAAAGAATTTTAGGTCTGATATTTTATGCCCAGCCCCATGCCAATGGCTAACAAGCGGTTTATCCATTGCCACCCGTCTAATACAGCTTCTGTGCTCAACTAGAACGTACTGGCCGTGTTGTTTTTCCTACATAAAACTTATTACAAGGACAAGAAATGACATAAATAACATGATCACCAGCACAATTTGAAAAATCATCCAAATAGAATTTATAATTACTAATCGGATGTACAAAACAATCTTTAATGGAAACTACATGAGAACACACAGAACAATGGCCGCAACGATAATGACCTTTATATTTTGAGAGAAATTTTCTCTCTGTGAAAGCCGACGGAACTAACAAATTCTGAAGGTTTAAGTTTCGCTTATGCGCCACTGTCAATGGAGTCGTTTGAAAACCTGGAATGGCTTGCACAAGATGCCAATGTTTGTGTAAGATTTTTTTAATGAAATTGGACTGGTGTGAATACAAAAGAGAACATACTATCCCCACATCGGATTGTCTATCTTGCTTCTGAAGCAATTGGGAACGATTAGAGTTACGAGCTCTAAAGTATGCCTTTTTAATATGGTGTGTAGTGCAACAGAAGAGGTCTGGCCGAGGAACGTAAGGGTAGCCCCAGGGACAACTATGCTGCTGTGGCAAAAGTGTGATGCAGTACACCCAGCTAGCATGTCCAAGAGCAGAAGGTCAGAGGTTCAGGTCCCATCTGTGGACCCTGCAGAGCATCTCCCCATAGTTTTAGCCCACAATGCAGCCACAGCAACAACATGGGCAAACCCCAACGCAGTGGTGCACAGGGGTACGGACACCCACTCACAAGGGCTCCACTATCCACAGCTTCATGGAGTGTCAGGCTGTTAGCCCCAGCACAGAGCTGCAGTTATCACCAGAGCACTACTACTACCCCCTGCACAGATTAGCAATGTCGGCACTGTGATCAGGACCAGTGTGGCGGGTAGGGTTGTCAACCACCTCCATCTCTGCACAATGCTGAGATAGGTGTGGGAGTGTGCGTATGTCTCTCCATTGTTTTGTGTCTGCCAACACCTCACTGAGCCCACATTGCTCATACTGCTTCCAGCATTAGCCTGCAAATGTGCATAATGATGAGCAAGGTATTGTGGGTATGGCCCAGACAGGGTGGATTGGCCAGGATGCATCTTCACAGGGTGGAGGGCAATGGCTGAGACACTTTAGTGCTCGACCACCACCTGCATGGACAGGGTGGCCACAGCATGTCACGCTGGGGGGGGGGGGGTTGTTACTCTCACTCTGAATGAGCAGTGGCCATGGCATGTCTATGTTCCCCCATAGTGCCACATATTATTTGCTTTCAATGCTATTTGTGTGTTTCTAGTTCTGAGACCCATTCACAGGGATACCTGTTTGGTATCTGTGCTGTGCATCCCACCTCTGGGTGCACAGGGTTCCCCTGTAAACATGCACTATGGACCGGTTAGTGGGCTGTCTGCAGTTCATCTGTGCATTGTGGGAACACCTTATAGGATACTGCAGGTGCTGTCTGACTATGCTGTCTGTTGATGAATGGCAGACTGTGGCATGGGACAATTGAGCCTACCCTAAGCATCACTGCTGGTCTGCAATGGTCACAGGTATGACACTGGCCCACCAGCCCTGGAGGGCTGGCATCTGCCAGCAGGACTGTGGTTGCTGGTACTGCAGCCATTCTGTAGGGTGCAGGCACCTGTCCCAACACACCCTCATCTACAACAGGGGTGATTGAGGCCCCCTTGGGGTATATAGTACATACCACTTAGACCCATAGTAGCGGTGGTGCATCACCCTCATGCAAGTCTAGACACCCCATTGCCCTGATAACAGGTACCCGTGACAGCCAGACCGTAACACCAGGTACACACTAATCTAGGTGGTGTTTGGTCCCACAGGTCCACATGTGACTGCAGAACATAACTGGAATAGATGTACCTTCAGCTGTACTGCTAGGAACACCTGTCACACACTGGCAGTGCTGAAGATGGGCAGCAAGACCTATTTCTAGCACCACATGTACTGTGGACCTAGTGCTGGGCACCCATCCTATCCTTCAGGGTGAACACGGAGCCTGCACAATGGCATGGTCTGTAGCTACTCTGTGCCAGTATCATGCACTGTCAGTCCATCTTACCACGCTGCAGTACCGGAGAGGTGCAGACTTGGTGGTCAGCTGTAGGCTGCTGTTCTGCATGTGCAATGTATTATGGGTGCTGGTGGGGTTACCCTATCTTGGCACACAGAGAAGACGGTTTGCGCAGTGACCTGCAGGCCTTCTGTACACAGCCATTGCTATGCAACAGGCCATAGAGCATAGGTGTCAAACCTGTCCTGGAGGGCCACAATCCTGCCAGGTTTTGGGATAGCCCTAATGAATATGCATGAGATATATATGCATTAGAGATAGCCTGCCAACCTGACTGGTTTGTGGCCCTCCAGGACTGGATTTGGAGACCACTGCTTTACACCTCTGTCATTTAAGATGGTGAGTGGGCAAGGTACAGATGTCCTAGACATCAAAAGGGTAGCTAGAATGTGTCACATTCATCCTCGATTCTCACAACCACCAAAAAGATGTCTAATGGACAATATTTTGGTGGTGGTGAGAAGTGAGGAGGAATGTGACAAATTCTATCTAACCTTTTTGATGTCTTGGACATCTGCACCTTGCCCACTCACAATCTTAAATGACAGAGGTGTAAAGCAGGGGTCTCCAAATCCAGTCCTGGAGGGCCACAAACCAGTCAGGTTGGCAGGCTATCTCTAATGCATATATATCTCATGCATATTCATTAGGGCTATCCCAAAACCTGGCAGGATTGTGGCCCTCCAGGACAGGTTTGACACCTATGCCATAGAGCAGGGGTCTCCAACTCCAGTCCTGGAGGGCCGCAAACCAGTCAGGTTTTCAGGGTATCCCTAATGAATATGCATGAGATATATATGCATTAGAAATAGCCTGCCATACTGACTGGTTTGTGGCCCTCCAGTGCTGGATTTGGGGACCCCTGCCATACACCTCTGTCATGTATGATTGAGAGTGGGCAAGGTACAGATGACCTCGACATTCCTCCTCACTTCTCACCACCACCAAAATATTGTCTATTGAGAATCGAGGAGGAATGTGACACATTCTATATACCCTTTCGATGTCTAGGACATCTGCACCTTGTCCACTCACAATCTTAACTGACAGAGGTGTAAGGCAGGGGTCTCCAAATCCAGCCCTGGAGGGCCACAAACCAGTCAGGTTGGAAGGATATCTCTAATGCATATATATCTCATGCATATTCATTAGGGCTATCCCGAAAACCTGACTGGTCTGCGGCTCTCCAGGACCAGGGTTCCCCACCCCTGCCCTAGGTTTTCAGTGGAGTTAATTTTCAGGCCCTGATTTCACAGCATTAGTGTGCCTGGGGCCTCTCTCCGCCCATTGACCCCTTATCTCCGCTCTCTGGGGAGCCTTACCTCACCCTCTTCACACCTTAACACCACCGGAGACGTTATTGCGCGATATGAAACATTCTCGCACAGTGATGCGCCATTATCACGTGATAACGTCACTTATTGCGCGATAACGTCGCCACTGCGACGTTAGCGCTGTTTAGTAAACATACCCCATAGTGCAGGGGTCTCCAACTCCAGTCCTGGAGGGCCGCAAACCAGTCAGGTTTTCAGGGTATCCCTAATGAATATGCATGAGATATATATGCATTAGAAATAGCCTGTCAAACTTACTGGTTTGTGGCCCTCCAGTGCTGGATTTGGGGACCCCCACCTTACACCTCTGTCATTTAAGATTGTGAGTGAGCAAGGTACAGATGTCCTCGACATCAAAAGAGTAGCTAGAATGTGTCACATACCTCCTCGCTTCTCACCACCACCAAAATATTGTCTATTAGACAACTTTTTGGTGGTGGTGAGAAACGAGGAGGGATGTGACACATTCTATCTACCCTTTGATGTCGAGGACATCTGTACCTTGCCCACTCACAATCATACATGACAGAGTTGTACGGAAGGGGGTCCCCAAATCCAGCACTGGAGGGCCACAAACCAGTCAGTATGGCAGGCTATTTCTAATGCATATATATCTCATGCATATTCATTAGGGATACCCTGAAAACCTGACTGGTTTGCGGCCCTCCAGGACTGGAGTTGGAGACCCCTGCCATAGTGTAATTCAATACAAAATAATAGTTAAAATAAAAATTAAAAGGTTATTAAAGCATCATGTAGGATAGCTATAAATAAAAAAAACATTTAAATTAAGGATGTTTCAGTCTAAATATATTTACTATAAAGTAATTATAAATAATTTAAAACGCTATTAACATTTATGACAGAAATTAAAACTTTTATTAAAATTATATAACATTTCCCTAATTTTCACCCCCCCCCCCATAACAAAAACTATAAAGCAGTGTTTCCCAACCCAGTCCTATGGGGCACACCAGCCAGTCAGGTTTTCGGGATATCCCTAATGACTATGCATGAGATATATATGCATTAGAGATATCCTGCCAACCTGACTGGTTTGTGGCCCTCCAGGGCTGGATTTGGAGACCCCTGCCTTACACCTCTGTCATTTAAGATTGTGAGTGGGCAAGGTGCAGATGTCCTAGACATCGAAAGGGTATATAGAATGTGAAACAGTCCTCCTCGATTCTCACCACCACCAAAAAGTTGTCTAATAGACAATATTTTGGTGGTGGTGAGAAGTGAGGAGGAATGTGACACATTCTATATACCTTTTTGATGTCTTGGACATCTGCACCTTGCCCACTCACAATCTTAGATGACAGAGGTGTTAGGCAGGGGTCTCCAAATCCAGCCCTGGAGGGCCACAAACCAGTCAGGTTGGCAGGATATCTCTAATGCATATATATCTCATGCATAGTCATTAGGGATATCCCGAAAACCTGACTGGCTGGTGTGCCCCATAGGACTGGGTTGGGAAACACTGCTATAAAGCATAGGAAATTTTTATTCACACCAGTGACTTTGACATGTGTGATAATCCAGTACCTCAATTTTAATCAAAATTTGAGATGTAGTGGTTAAATGTTTTAAAAATTTGTGGTGATCTGTCGTGGAACAACCTCATTGAAGAAGATAACAGTGGTTACCCAGACTTTGTTGCTGATTGTGAAGGGGCCCCCATAATAGTCCAAGTTTCAGGGTCCCAAAAACGTAGGTCTGCCATTGTGCCCTCTACAAACCTCCCTATTAGTTTCAGTTTCTACCCCAGTAAGTAGAGAGGGGAAGGGCTGGCAATCACACAAAACAGTGTCTTTGCAGGGTTCGTCAGATATAAAGACAGAAGAACGAACTGCTTGACCTTACCGGTACTTTATCAAGTATCAGCCTATATTTACAGCAAGGGAAAACCTTTGGAAGCCTTCTCCCTGTGCATACGAAAGTGGAGTAACACTGCTGAAAAGCATTCATTGCTCTTTGGCTGCCAGTTCACTGGAATGCTCTTGACCAGAGCTTCAAACCTATCTCAGTCTAGGGATAGGCTGTGAATTTTTCAAGTGTAGCTCTCCTTCTGCCCATATTTTTCTCCTTCTAGTGTGTTGAGCTTACACCTCCATTGCCTCAGAAAAATCCAAGTTATCAATGTCCCTGTTTAACGTACATTACTAAGTTTGAGTTACAATGTAAACTGCTCTGACTGAAATGATAAAGCGGTATAAAATACCTAATAAATAAATTTGGGGGCAGCCCAAAGATGATGCGGGGCAATGTGCAGAGACCCAGTGCGGGACCTGATGTGCATAAATATTTACATATCCATTGGGCCTCATTTGCATAAATTTAATTTATTTTAAAATGTATATGCTGCCCAACTAAAATCCCAGGCTTCCCAACATACATGAACAATTTATTATTAAAACAGACATTACGAAAAAATAAAATAACAACCATAAATCAAAATTAACAAAACCACTTTCATGTACCTACAAAAAACAACTCATTATCAATATCTACATACTGGATTTATATGCTAAGACCACTATATTGATGAGGAAGGAAGATATAAAATGAGAAAACGAATCCTGGCAGCCACCATTTCAAGATCATGGTGCCCAGGCTGGACTGGACCATGCTGGAGCAGGAAAAGCCCCAGAAATCAACAGCAGTAAAGCTATGAGGCTAATAAACAAAGGGGTATGTTTACTAAACTGCAGTAATATCACCCATGTTAGGTTCCACGGTAAAGGTATAGATGCCCATATAAAGGCGTGGGTGGTGCATCGTTACAGCAAGCCATATTAGCTAACGCACGTTACAAGGCGCCTTATAAGGCACCTTACAAGGCACCTTACAAAGCACCTTATAAGGTGCTTTATAAGTAAGGTGCCTTGTAAGGTGCCCTATAGGGCTCCTTAGGCTAAGCGCCGTATTAGGCACCCCTGGACACGGCACCATAGAAAGCACCCTGGGCTATGGAACCATAGGTTAAGGTGGCCTAACAAGGTTACGGTGCCCTAGGTTAGTGTGCCCTAAAGGCTGCAAGGTGCTCCAGGATGACATGCATGACCTGTGAGGCACAGAGACAGAAGTACCACCAACACTAGATAGAGTACTGAGGAAAGGCAATGAACAGACGAGTGAAGGAGGGAGAGCTGGGAGCCGCTGGGCCTGCCATATCTGCGGGCATCCCATGTGGCTGCCAGTACTGTTGACAAACATGGTGGGGGCAACTGTACCACAGCACAGGGTGTTGGCAATGTAAAGAAGTGGAAAGACAGTCGGTGGCAGATGATGGGAATACGTGTCCCCCAGTGGAGGCGGAGGTGGCAGGATAGTTACAATGATGGGTGGACAGAGGAGTGGTGGTGCCATGCACATCAGACACAGGCAAGGCAAGCAAGAAGAGGCGCAATGCAGGAAAGGGTAGCAGTGCAGGACATGGGGTGGCAGCCTGCACAGGCAGACAGGACTCTACACAGCTGACAGACGCAGATAGACGGACCGAAGAAATGTTGGCAATTGTGGCGAGGGTATTATAGGCTGGCAGCACAGATCTGCAAAAATATGACTATTACAGGCATGCAAACTATTTGAGTAGGACAGGCATGAAAGGAGGGAACAATGAGGAACTGAACCCAGGAACACTGCTGAGAATGGCATTGTACTAGCCAGTAGGCTATACCTCTGTGGTGTATCTCACAGCAATGGCTGGGTACAGAAGGACTGCAGGTCACCACACAAACTGTCTGCTCTGAGTGCCAGGATAGGGTAACCCCACCAGTACCCATGATGCAATACACATGCTGAATAGTTGTCTGCAGCTGATCACCAAATGGGGTCTGCACCTCTCCGGTACCTCAGCTTGGAAAGACGAACTGACAATGCGTGATACTGGCACAGAATAGCTACAGACCATGCCAGTGTGCAGGTTCTGTGTTCACCCCGAGGGATAGCATGGGTGCCCAGCGCTAGGTTCGCAGTACATGTGGTGCTAGAGATAGGTCCTGCTGTACATTCCCATCACTGCCAGTGTGTGATAGGTGTTCCTTGCAGTGCATCTGAAGGTAATTTGGTATCCATCTGTAACTTGCAGGTACATGTGGTTCTCTGGGACAGGACTCCATATAGATTAGCATGTACCCCGTGTTAGGGTCTGGCTGACAGGGGCACCTGTTATCAGGGCAGAGGGGTTTCTAGACTTGTATGAGGTTTGTGTAGCAGTACCTTTACAGGTCAAAGTGGTATACTCTATATACCCCAAAGGGCCCACAATCACCCCTTTTTATAGGTAAAGAACAGGCGCCTGAGCCCTGGTGAAGCAATCTCCTTCCTACTGGTATAAGACAGCCCTCCAAGGTTGGTGGACCAGAGCCATACCTGTGACTGGGGCAGTGGCAGACCAGCAATAATGCTGGGGTTAGAGCTGGACATCCCCAAATGCCTCACACCACTGTCTGTCAGTCAGTCAGTCACCCACCAGCAGACAGCACCTGCAGGACCCTATAGGTGTTGCAACCATGCACAATCTAACCACAGACAGCCCATAGTGCATGCACCAAGCAGGTAGCTCAATGATCAAGGCCCCAGCACTAAAAACACAAAAGTATCACTGGTGGTAAACAGTGTAAAGTGCTATGTGGGAACCTAGACATGCCATGGTCACTGCTCGGTCAGAGTGAGTGCCCTCCCAGCATGCCATGCTGTGGCCACCCTGTCCATGCAGGCGGTGGTCGGGCACTACAGTGTCCCAGCCATTGCCCCACACCCTGTGAAGATACGTCCTGGCCAATCCGCCCTGTCTGGGCCATACCCACAATACCTTTGCTCTCATTATGCACATATTCAGGCTAACGCTGGTAACAGTGGGACATTGTTTATTTATTTTATTTATTTGGTTTCATTTGTATACCGCTACTTCCAGCGATCAGAAGCGGTTTACTCTACACATCAAACATTGGTTACATATGATAGGAATCAACAATTTACATTCTCATTAGGGTGTACTTGCCTGTGTATTTATACATATTTACATTTTATATTGTTTTGCTTGCTTTTATACAGATTGAATATTGAAATTTTGTTTTCATTTATACAGTGTAAGCTATCTAAATGGTATTTAAATAGTATGAGTCATGTACAGCTTTGTTTCAGTGGTTGCAATATATACGTTTTGGTTACGAATAAATCGATTCTTAATACTTTTGTTCAGATGGGTTGCGAGGTATGTTCAATCTGGATTGGTTATGTTAAGTTGTAATGATCCTGGAAGAGGTGGAAGATTGTGGGCCCAGTGAGGTGTGGGCAGCCCCAGAACAATGGATAGACATACACACACACACACACACACACACTCCTATGGCAGCATTGTGCAAAGATAGGGGTGGTTGGCAACCCTGCCTGCCACACTGGTCCTGATCACAGTGCCGACACTGATAAACTGTGCAGGAGGTAGTAGTGCTGTTCTGGTGATAACTGCAGCTCAGTGCTGCGGCTAACAGCCTGACTCTCCATGCAGCTTTGGACTGTGGAGCCTGTGTGAGTGGGTGTTTATACCCCTGTTCGCCGCTGCTTTGGGCTTTGCACATGCTGCTGTTATATCTGCATTTTAGGGTAAAATATAGGGACATGCTCTGCAGAAACTTGAACCTGTGACCCTCTGCTTCTAGGGCACACTGGCTGGGTGTACTGCACCACACTGTTGCCACAGATGTATTTATTTATTTGCATTCTATTATATACTGCATTATTCTGCATCAGTGCAGTTTACATTGAACAAACTGAAATTACATTGAACAGGGCATTATAACTTGGAGATAACTATTTTACAGGGAACATGGGCTATGGAGGGTTAAGTGGCTTGCCCAAGACCACAAGGAGCACCTGTGGGACTAGAAACCCCAGTCCTTCTGGCCCAAGGTTGCTGTCCTCTAGTGGGATTTGAACCCCCAACTTTCCAGCCTGAAGTACCTTGCCCTAACCACAAGGCCACTCCTCCACTCCACTCCAGATGCATGGGAGTCCCTGGTGCTACCTGTACTTTTCCTCAGCCACCTTTTATGTTCCACTGCACACCACGTACTGGTACAGGGCATGGCCTAGGTCCACTGCAGGCAGGTGCCACTGCCCCCTCCAGCACGGGCACCCCCCCTGCCATGCTGACATGACCATATGCTGTCGGTGCTGGTAGTGTGCAGTCCCAGGCCATCCACTGTGTGGGTAGGCGGTTGCCTAGGGAGCGGGGTCCGGATCGGGGGTCATAAATGAGCATCCTCACATCCCCCCCATCACCGCCTACCAATAGTATGTCCCTTCCACTTGGGGGAGGGTTGGCTGGGGGGATGTCAGGTCAGTGCCTTGGCGACCTTTGGCTTGCTAGATGTACGTGGATTGTGTTTGACCTTTTTCAGCTGCTCTCTTGCTGATTTCTGGTTTCTATATTCTTATGTGCCACCTAGACACCCGCCTAGTCCACCCTGTACCCCCAGCTGCCCCACTACATGTCCTGCCTGCAGCCCCCTATGCCCCACTTGCACCATCGCCATAGTGGCCTTTCATACTTGGGCACTATGCTGTTGCTGCAAATGGAGCACTACTATCACTTTTCTTGGGCTCCCTGCCTATGCTGTACATTGCTGACACTGAAATGGTTTCTCTCTCCTGCAATTGTGCATCTAACAACAGGTTTTCATTCGCGGTACTTTTCAGCCCTTCAGCTCCCCATGTAAAAGGAGCCTCTCCCCGCCCACTCCCCGCCCATTGACACCTTCTCTCCGCCCTCTCTCCACCCTCTGCGGTGTTTACCGCTGCCGGGAATGCTAACGCTTGTTAGGTAACGTTAACGCGCGTTGTTACATAGCGCGCGTTAACGTTACCTAACTTGCGTTAACGTAGCCGCTGCTGTGTTACCGCAGTTTAGTAAACATACCCCAAAATTAAACTGAGACAATCCCTTAAAATTTGAGATTTTTGAATCTGAACTGACAAAATATTTTGTTTAAATTTGTTTATTCATCCATCCAAAATCTGACAGAGTACATATCTTGCCAATCAAAGAACAACAATCTTCTTAATTATATACCATTTGTCCTTACTACATACCAAACATTTGCTTTCTACTTCATATTATCAATATCTATGACAAACAATAACCAATGTACTGTCTAATACATCACTGAGATTAATTACTAAAACAGATTTCCTTATTATCCCCCCCTTTCCCCTCCTTCCCCATCCCCCCTCCCACTCCCTCTCATTGAATAGTTGTTATACTTACAGGTATTATTATTCTAACCCGAAGAGAATCTCCCTTCAACACTACCATTCTATAAGACCTTATAAGACTTTGTACATCTCACACACACCCACATAGAAACATAGGGGCATGTTTACTAAAGTGCGTTAAACGTGACTATCGCGCGTTATACGACGTTAACGACCGTAAGTGCCGTATAACGTGCGTACCGACGCGCTAACGACCGTTAACGTCATACTACGCGCGTTAACCGTAGTTAACGATCGTAAAGCTCCGCGGCGCGTTAAAACAGCGCAGAAGGTGGAGAGTGGGCGGAGAGAAGGGGTCAATGGGCGGAGAGTGGGCGGGGAGAGGCACCCCTCATACTAACGCGCTGAATTTCAGAGCTCAATTCCAACGCGAATGAAAACCTGTCGTTAAAAGGCATTTAAAGGGAAGAGAAACCATTTCCGTCAGCAATGTACAGAAAAACCGGGGAAACCCACAAAACGTGAGCAGTGTGATACATGTGCACAGAACAATATGTCACATAAAACGTTAAAAATGACCACAAGAAACATTTTAAAAAGCATACTTCAGCTGGGCAACAGTGATAGCAATGGGCAACAAGGAACAACACTCCCTGGAAAGCACAAAAATAAAAAGAAATGATGTGTGGAAGGGTCTACGCTCCGCAGACCCTTTCAAAGAGCATTACATTGTAATGGAGCTGTCCTGGGCGTGTGGTGTAATGTTTTCCAATGATATCATTGTTGCCCAGCTTGGTTATGGGTGTGTGCCCCTTTTCTGAGGTTTATGTACACCTTTGTCTGCATAAGGTAAATGAGGCCACAGTAAAACCTGTTGCAGAGCAGGGTTTCTGGCTCGTCAGGCCGGTTTAACTAACTCCAGGGAGTGCACTGTCTCTGTGGCCACAGTGTGGTGCAACAGACACAGCCAGTGCCTGTAAGACCAGAGGGTCACAGGTTCAAATCCCAGCTGGGGCTCTTGCCAGCCCAGTCCCCATAGTTTTACCCACCACTAAACAGTGATAGTAAAGACACTCCTTTATTGCAGAGAACATACACATGGCCTATAGTTTACCACACCAAACACAGACACCAGAAACAGGCACATTACCTAAAGCAGAGTCCCGCAAATGCAGTCCTGGAGGGCCCCACACCATTCCGGCTTCATGCCCCTAATAAAGATGCCTGTGCTGCATAGCTATGCACCACCCCATGGTATGCAGATGTAGCTCATGCATATTTATGAGGGACAGCATGAAAACCTGAACAGTGTTTGCAACACCAGGACTGGAGTTGGGGAACTCTGCCGTAAAGCAGCAGCCAACAGGGCCACACACCCACCCACAGGCCCCATTGGCCAATGCCTCCTGGAGAGGCAAGACATTGGGCCCTGCCTGTATCACCCAATACTAGCAGTTGCATACCTTAGCAATGCCACCCTACACCTGGGTATATGGTACAGAGCTATCAAACGTTCCCTATGATAACTGGCAGATATCAATTCCTACGTTAAGCACAGTTTGCTCATTGCGCTCCACCATAACAATCATTCTGCTGTCTGCGGTGTTTGCTGCAGGTCTGGTCTCTGACAGTGTTCACCACCCTGGGGAGTGACCCCCAACAGCCTTGTGTACCATATCCATGCCTGTACTATGCCCATGACTGGTGTAGTGGGTATGGCTGCTGACCACCTCTATAGTAGCACAATGCTGGCATAGGTGTGGGGGTGGCTGTCTGTCTATCCAGCAATGTTGACAGTATTGGGCTGCCAATGTGCATAATGAGGTGCAAGGTACCATGGGTATAGGCCGGACAGGGTGGCCTGGCCAGGGTGCATCTGCACAGGGCATAGGGCAGTGACAGGCACATTGTAGTGCCCGGCCACCACCTACACAGACAGGGTGACCTCAGTATATCCTGCTGAGAGATCACTATCACCCTGACTGTGCAGTGACCACAGCATGGCTAGGCACTCCTATAGTGCTATCTAGTATTTCTCTCATGTGAGAAATATGGGTTTCCTTTTGGGGCCCAGTCACTGATGTATCTGCTTGCTGTGTATGCTGACATCCCAGTTCTGGGTGCAGGCATCTCCACTGGGCACTAGCAGACTGTTTGCAGCTGGTAGGTGTTGTGATGGAGTGGCTTGCACCAGGGGAATATCAGATAGTGGTGGGGTGCAGCATACCATATCCAGGCCTAATGTCTGTCTGCTGTTGTGCTATGGCTGTGTACAGAGCTGCATTGACTGCCCTGTGGGGTGTCTGTTCCTCAGCAGGACTAGGGTTAATGTTCCCCTCTACTGCCACCTTTGCAGGGAGGTAGACTGTGGGTCTTTTGATGGGAGACCCTGTTTGCCACCCTCAGCCCTGGGGGGGGGGGAAGGGTGGTGGTGCATGGGGGCTACACCTGACTGAAACAGACAAAGATGTCCAAGGTGGTCCTGCAGAACCTACCTATCTCACACAGTAACACAGCTTTGGACCCACGCCATGGCCTCTTTCAGCCAATTCTGTGCTGTGGACCTAGTGCTGGGCGCCTCACTGCACCCTCAGGGTGAGCACAGTACCCGCACAATGTGACGGTGTGTAGCTACTCTGTGCCAGTACAACACATGGTCAGTACCCCCTATCAGGCCGAGGTGCTGGGGGGGTGCACATGGTCAGTTCTCCCTACCAGGCCGCGGTGCTGTGGGGGTGCATTCCCCATGGTGTGTATCTGTGGACAGCTGATTTGCATGTGCAGTGCATCATGGGTGTGACTGGCCCAATCCAACCCTGTGAAACTCCAGCAGCTGCTCACAGGCTCTGATAAACCACATAGGCCAGGGGTGGGCAAACTTGGTCCTGGAGGGCCGCAGACCAGTCAGGTTTTCGGGATATCCCTAATGAACATGCATGAGATATATATGCATTAGAGATATCCTGCCAACCTGACTGGTTTGTGGCCCTCCAGGGCTGGATTTGGAGACCCCTGCCTTACACCTCTGTCATTTAAGATCGTGAGTGGGCAAGGTACAGATGTCCTAGACATCGAAAGGGTATATAGAATGTGTCACATTCCTCCTCGATTCTCACCACCACCAAAAAGTTGTCTAATAGACAATTTTTTGGTGGTGGTGAGGAGGACTGTGACAAATTCTATCTAACCTTTTTGATGTCTTGGACATCTGCACCTTGTCCACTCACAATCTTAAATGACAGAGGTGTAAGGCAGGGGTCTAAAGATCCAGCCCTGGAGGGCCACAAACCAGTCAGGTTGGCAGGATATCTCTAATGCATATATATCTCATGCATATCATTAGAGATATCCCGAAAACCTGACTGGTCTGCGGCCCTCCAGGACCAGGTTTGCCCACCCCTGGCATAATGCATAGGTGCAGGACACCCTACAACATAGGTGTCAAACCTGTCCTGGAGGGCCACAATCCTGCCAGGTTTTGGGATAGCCCTAATGAATATGCATGAGATATATATGCATTAGAGATAGCCTGCCAACCTGACTGGTTTGTGGCCCTCCAGGACTGGATTTGGAAACCCCTGCTTTACACCTCTGTCATTTAAGATTGTGAGTGGGCAAGGTGCAGATGTCCAAGACATCAAAAAGGTTAGATAGAATTTGTCACATTCCTCCTCACTTCTCACCACCACCAAAATATTGTCCATTAGACATCTTTTTGGTGGTGGTGAGAATCGAGGATGAATGTGACACATTCTAGCTACCCTTTTGATGTCTTGGACATCTGCACCTTGCCCACTCACAATCTTAAATGACAGAGGTGTAAAGCAGTGGTCTCCAAATCCAGTCCTGGAGGGCCACAAACCAGTCAGGTTGGCAGGCTATCTCTAATGCATATATATCTCATGCATATTCATTAGGGCTATCCCAAAACCTGGCAGGATTGTGGCCCTCCAGGACAGGTTTGACACTTATGCCCTACAAAGTCTGTAATATCAGATGCCCACACTGGTAAAAACACACGTACCCACGCACGTACCGACGCACAATTGTACGCGCGCCGCTACGCATGTAACTACGCACGTACCAATGCACGCAACCTCGCACGTATCAACGTACGTGGCTAAGCACACTCCGAGGGTGTTTTTCTGACACCAATACTCAGCGTAACGAAAAACATGCCTCCTCTTTCCCTCTGTAATGTGCAGGGTGATGCCTGGGACAGCCTTCTGCGTTAGGCACACCAGGGACTCGAACCCATGCTGCCTGTAATAGCGGTCAGTACCGTAACCATTGTGCTACAGCTTTGTTTCAGTGCTTTGTGTCTGTACATCTTCTTATGATTAACGCGCAGTAACGCGGCACGGCGCCCGGTAACGCTCGTTACGTTTTCTAACGCGCGGTAGTGGTGACGATGTACCGCCCATGTCCTTATTTGGGGTTTCTTTCACTACCGCGGCTCCTAACGCGAATTGCACTAACGCACTTTAGTAAACATGCCCCATAGAAACATAGAAATATGACGACAGAAAAAGACCAAATGGTCTATCTAGTCTGTCCTTCCATGTCAACAACTACAACAATCCCCTTTTTTCCTTTAGAAGGCCTCTGTGTTTGACCCATGCTTTTTTGAATTCAGTTACTGTCCTCATCTCTACTACCTCCACTGGGAGACTATTCAACGGATCCACTACTTTCTCCGTAAAGAAATATTTTCGCATATCACTCCTGAATCTATCTCCCTTCACCTATGAAGAAAGGCTGAAAAGATTAGGGCTCTTTAACCTGGAAAAGAGACAGCTGAGGGGAGATATGATAGAAGTCTATAAATTAATGAACGGAGTGGAACGGGTAAACGTAGATCGACTGTTTACGTTATCAGAATATAGAAAGACTAGGGGACATGCAATGAAGCTACAGGGTAAACTATTTAAGACTAATAAAAGAAAATATTTTTTCATTCAACGTGTAATCAAACTCTGGAATTTGTTACCGGAGGATGTAGTAAAGGCTGTTAGTGTAGCTGGGTTTAAAAAGGTTTGGACAAGTTCCTGGAGGAAAGGTCCATAAACCATTATTAAGAAGGGACCCAGGATATCAATGCTTGACCTAGTACAAGCATTGCAGAACCTGTGTCTTTTGGGGAAACTGCTAGGTACGTATGACCTAGATTGGCCACTGTTGGAAACAGGATACTGGGCTTGATGGACCTTGGTCTGACCCAGTATGGCATATCTTATGTTCTTATGTTCTTATGTTCACCCTCATCCCATGTCCCCTCGTAGCAGAACTTGCTTTCAATTGAAAGAGGCTCTCCCCCTGAACATTTATGCCACGGAGGTATTTAAACATCTCAATCATATCACCTCTATCCCGCCTTTCCTCTAAGGTGTACATATTAAGATCCTTAAGCCTGTCCTCATATGCTTTATAATGAAGACCACTAATCATTTTAGTAGCCACCCTCTGCACCGACTCCATCCTGTTCACATCCTTTTGAAGGTGCGGTCTCCAGAATTGCACACTATACTTCAAATGAGGTCGCACCAAAGACTTATACAGAGGCACTATCACCTCCTTTTTTCTGCTAGCCATTCCTTTCTGTATGCACCCAAGCATCCTTCTAGCTTTTGCCGTCGCCTTTTCTAACTGTTTAGCTACTTTTAGATCATCTGACACAACCACACTGAGGTCCCGCTCTTCTTTAGTGGACAAAAGTACTTCATCCCCTATACTATATTACTCCCTTGGATTGCTGCAGGCCAAATGCATGACCTTACATTTTTTAACATTAAATCCCAGCTGCCAAATTCTAGACCATTCTTCAAGCTTAGCTAGATCCCTCCTCATGTTATCTACACCTTCCTGGATGTCTACTCTATTGCAGATTTTGGTATCATCCCCAAAGAGGCAAACCTTACCCGACAGCCCTTCCACTATATCACTAACAAAGATGTTAAAAAGAATCGGACCAAGGACAGATCCCTGGGGCACACCACTGGTAACATCCTTCTTCTCAGAGTGAGCTCCGTTTACCTACACTCTTTGTCGCATCCCACCAAACGAATTTCTAACCCAAGCAGTAACTTTAGGGTCCATCCCTAGGGTGCTCAGCTTGTTTATAAGTCGCCTGTGAGGAACAGTGTCAAAGGCTTTACTGAAATCTAAATACACCACATCAAGGGCTTTCCCTCAGTCCAACTCCCTGGTCACCCAGTCAAAGAACATAAGAACATAAGATATGCCATACTGGGTCAGACCAAGGTCCATCAAGCCCAGTATCCTGTTTCCAACAGTGGCCAATCTAGGTCTTATGTACCTAGCAGTTTCCCCAAAAGACACAGGTTCCGCAATGCTTGTACTGGTTCAAGCATTGATATCCTGGGTCCCTTCTTAATAATGGTTTATGGGCCTTTCCTCCAGGAAGTTGTCCAAACCTTTTTTAAACCCAGCTACACTAACAGCCTTTACTACATCCTCCGGTAACAAATTCCAGAGTGTGATTACACATTGAGTGAAAAAATATTTTCTTTATTAGTCTTGAATAGTTTACCCCTATAGCTCCATTGCATGTCCCCTAGTCTTTCTATATTCTGATAACGTAAACAATCGATCTACGTTCATCCGTTCCACTCCGTTCATTAATTTATAGACTTCTATCATATCTTCCCTCAGCCGTCTCTTTTCCAGGTTAAAGAGCCCTAACCTTTTTAGCCTTTCTTCAGAGGAGTATTCTTCCATCCCCTTTACCATTTTGGTGGCTCTTCTCTGAACCTTTTCTAATAACGCTATATCCTTTTTAAGATACGGCAACCAGAATTGCACACATTATTCAAGGTGCGGTCTCACCATGGAATGGTATAGAGGCATTATAATATCTTTTGTTTTATTTTCCATTCCTTTCCTTATGATACCTAGCATTCTATTTGCTCTCTTGGCTGCCGCTGCACACTGGGCCGAGGGTTTTAACATGTTATCCACAATGACGCCTAAATCTTTTTCCTGGGTGGTGGTTCCTAATGTGGAACCTTGCATTGTGTAACCATAGTTTGGGTTGTTCTTCCCTAGGTGCATAACTTTGCACTTGTCCACATTAAATTTCATCTGCCATTTTGATGCCCAGTTTTCCAATTTATCAAGATCCTCTTGCAATTTTCCACAATCCCCTTGGGTTTTAACAACTTTAAATAGTTTTGTGTCATCTGCAAATTTGATAACCTCACTCGTTATTCCACTTTCCAGGTCATTTATGAATATGTCAAAAAGCAGCGGACCCAGCACAGATCCCTGGAATACACCACTATTCACCTTTCTCCATTGGGAAAATTGCCCATTTAGCCCAAACCTCTGCTTTCTATCTTTTAACCAGTTCCTGATCCACAGTAGTACACTGCCTCCTATCCCATGACTCTTTAGTTTTGCCAAACGTCTCTGATGAGGGACCTTGTCAAAGTGTAGCCTGGTTCCCACAAGCAGTTGCCCAAATATCACCAATCAAAGAATTACTTAGACGGCAGTTGCTTTAATTACAAAAACGTTTATTTTAGCATAACAAAATAATAGTGTCATGCAGAACAGCAAAGCCTGTCTAGAGATGGCAGACCAAACCAAAGAAAAAGTCATTGATATAGAACGTTGAGTTCTATGCTCGTTTCCCAGCAAAAGCTAAATCAAAATTATGTAGAACACACATCAAATTGCTAAAGCACATTGTAGCTAACACATTTTTTTGTCGGGCATCCCCGGCAAGAGCGAGAAGGGGGAAAGCCCTCTCTCTCCGTTCCGAGGAGTCCCTTTTTTTTAAAACTTTTTGTAAAACAAAAATTAAGTAGTGAACAATCACTTATCTCAATGGTGGCGAGACATGATTCTCCGTAAGGGTACAAATTGCTTGCACGACATGCATGTTTCGGACCCGCTGAAGGCCCTGTGTCAAGTGAAGAAACCCAGCTTGGATCAATCACCCAGAAGAACGCCGAACTCAACGGCTGCTTTTATAGAACCATGGTGGCAACTGATTGGACCATGACACAAAGGGAGGAGTCAATCCAAAACCTGAGCTGTCACCCCTCTAGCGTGGAAAAAAGTTTTTTTTATTAATCAAAGGGGGCACTTGCTTGAAAATGCATTCAGTAAAAGAAAGAGTGTTATAATAGCAGGCAGTTGTAAAAATGTGAAACAATGTGAAAAAATGCTGAAAGAGAGCCAAATTACACCAAACTCCACCAATCGCATTCCAAATTTAAACCCCGAGGGGAAACAGTCTGTAGACGATATATCCAGCGTTGTTCACGTTTCTGCAAGAGATTTTCCCGAGGGCCTCCCCTAGAAGAAAGTGGAATTACATCGATGACACGCCACTTTAAATCAGAAAAAACATGATTAAACTGGATGCAATGTTCCACAATAGGAGCAGAAAGTGTCCGTGATCTCAAACGAGACGCATGCTCTCCCAAACGGACATTCAGTTTACGGCTCATGTTAATACTCATCGGATTGAATTTCTGGATGTACTAGTGTTCAAACAGGACACTTCTTTGGCAACCACTCTTTTCCGGAAGCCCAGCCAACGCAATAGTTTACTGTCACCATCCGGCTCCTTTACGCCGGGGTCTCCCTTTTGGCCAGTTTCTTCGGCTTCGCCAAATTTGTTCCTCCACGGAGGACTTTAAAGAACAAGCTTCTGCCTTACGGTCACGTTTATTGGATCGCGGGTACCCCAAAAAAGTGGTGAGGATGGCTTACCTCCGGGCACGGTTTTCTCATAGGGAGTGGTTGCTTACTTCTGGTTCTCCACCTGCTGGAACGTTTTGCCCTCACAGACCTCTGTAGAGGATACTATCACTGGTGTTTTACCATTTATGTCCCATTCGGTACAGGTGACCCGGCTCTTGAAAAAACATTGGCAGATTTTGCAGTTACATTCTTGCTTCCAGAAGTCGCTGCGAGTGGCTTACACCAGGGGCAAAAATTTGAGAGATTTTTTAGTACACACTCCGGGTCCTTTGGAGTCGTCGGGCCCTTCCTGTAAAGAGCAGCGCCACGGTCATTGGGCTTGTGGCCGGTGTAAATATTGTTCTACTACTTTAGAAGGAGCACAATGGCTCTATCCTGCGTCCAACCAGTGGTTTGTTTTTCGCGGCTCTTCTTCTTGCCAGACCACTTTTGTGGTTTACATTTTGATATGCCCTTGTGGTTTATCTTACATTGGTCGGACTATTCGACCCATCCGGGTCCCTTTGGGAGAGCATGCGTCTCGTTTGAGATCACGGACACTTTCTGCTCCTATTGTGGAACATTGCATCCAGTTTAATCATGTTTTTTCTGATTTAAAGTGGCGTGTCATCGATGTAATTCCACTTTCTTCTAGGGGAGGCCCTCGGGAAAATCTCTTGCAGAAACGTGAACAACGCTGGATATATCGTCTACAGACTGTTTCCCCTCGGGGTTTAAATTTGGAATGCGATTGGTGGAGTTTGGTGTAATTTGGCTCTCTTTCAGCATTTTTTCACATTGTTTCACATTTTTACAACTACCTGCTATTATAACACTCTTTCTTTTACTGAGTGCATTTTCAAGCAAGTGCCCCCTTTGATTAATAAAAAAAAAAATTTCCACGCTAGAGGGGTGACAGCTCAGGTTTTGGATTGACTCCTCCCTTTGTGTCATGGTCCAATCAGTTGCCACCATGGTTCTATAAAAGCAGCCGTTGAGTTCGGCGTTCTTCTGGGCGATTGATCCAAGCTGGGTTTCTTCACTTGACACAGGGCCTTCAGCGGGTCCGAAACATGCATGTCGTGCAAGCAATTTGTACCCTTACGGAGAATCATGTCTCGCCACCATTGAGATAAGTGATTGTTCACTACTTAATTTTTGTTTTACAAAAAGTTTTAAAAAAAAGGGACTCCTCGGAACGGAGAGAGAGGGCTTTCCCCCTTCTCGCTCTTGCCGGGGATGCCCGACAAAAAATGTGTTAGCTACAATGTGCTTTAGCAATTTGATGTGTGTTCTACATAATTTTGATTCAGCTTTTGCTGGGAAACAAGCATAGAACTCAACGTTCTATATCAATGACTTTTTCTTTGGTTTGTACCTGACATGGTCATTGATTTTTGAGGTTTTTTTGGGACTAGAGATGGCAGACAGCACTTTCTCTCTGTAAAGGGAGAAAGCACTGCCCACCCTTCCCCAAAATGGCTGATTTATATACATTTCTCCTTGTCTCAAATGTCTGTTTCAAATTAGTTTCAGTGAATTCATCATAAGTTCTTAAGTGTCTGCAAGGCCCCAGGCATCCTGTAACACTTTTCCCCAGGGGAGGATCCCTTTACATTTATACATCTGGATCTGCTTTTGGGTCTGCTCATCTATGCATGGCCTGTGACCTCTATACATCTGGATCTGCTTTTAGGTCTGCTCATCTATGCATGGCCTGTGACCTCTGTCCCTTCCTGTGTTTTTCCTTCTTGGCACTAATTGAAACCGTGCAGGGCAAGAGAGAGTGCTTTTGCTCATTAGTTTGAATTCGTTGAATTCCCTAGCTTGGCCTGTACTTTCTTTTGCTAGGCCCCAATATTCTGCATACTCCTATCCAGAATATGGTTACCCAGAATCCTCCATAGCAGGCCGCATCTATTATCTTATGGCAAGCATATACTCTCATATAGCTCATATGTATTGTCTTCTTATCTTCTGTGCCATCCATATACTGTGTAGTTTCACCAGGCAAGGGTGCAGTCATATAAAGCCAATATATACAGCAGACCTAAGGCAGACTTAAGTCAAATTTCCCAACAAAAGGCTTTCTGAAAGTCCAGATACACTATATCAACCGACTCACCTTTGTCCTCCTGTTTATTCACACTTTCAAAAAAACTTACAAGATTAGTAAGACAAGATCTTCCTTGTCTAAAGCCATGTTGGCTGTCTCCCATTAGGCCATGACTATCTACATGCTGAGTAATTGTATTCTTTATGATGGTTTCTACCATTTTTCCTGGTACTGACGTGAGGCTCACCGGTCTGTAGTTTCCCGGATCACCCCTGGAACCCTTTTTAAAAATTGGTGTTAGATTGGCGCTCCTCCAATCTTCAGGTATTAGAGATGATTTTAATGATAGTTCACAGATTACTAATAGCGGGTCTGCAATCTCATATTTCAGTTCTTTCAATACCCTTGGATGTATACCATCCGGCCCAGGTGATTTGCTACTCTTCATTTTATCTAATAGTTGTAATACATCTTCCCGATGTATCGCTATTTCCTTCAATTCTTCCGCACCTTTAAATACCACTTCAGTCATGGGTAACATCCCTACATCTTCCTCAGTAAAAACCGCAGCAAAGAATTCATTCAGTCTCTCCGCTATCGCCTTGTCGCCTCTTAGTGCCCCTTTAACTCCTCTATCATCTAATGGACCAACTGACTCTCACAGGTTTTTTGCTACGAATGTACTTGAAAAAATCTTTATTTCACGTTTTTGCCTCCTCAGCAAGCTTCTTCTCAAATTCTCCCTTTGCCTGCTTTATCAATGCCTTGCATTTGACCTGCCAGTGCTTGTGCTGTTTCCAGATTTCGTCGTTTGGCTCTTTTTTCCATTTCCTGAAAGACGCATTTTTGGCAACAACAGCCTCTCTGTCCTCACTTTTAAACCATGCTGGCAGTTTTTTGGGCTTCCTTCCACTTTTCTTAAAGCGTGGAATACAGCTGGTCTGGGCTTCCAAGATAGTATTTTTCAACAACACCCAAGCTTGATGTCTTTAACCTTTGCAACTGCTCCTTTTAGTTTTTTCTTAACTATTTTCCTCATTTTATCATAGTCTCCCTTTCGAAAGTTAAAAGGTAGTACTGTGGATTTCCTTACTATCCCTCCTCCACTAATTAAATCAAAGGCAATCATGCTATGATCACTATTGCCAAGTGGCCCCAACACCCTTATCTCTTGCACTAGATCTGGTGTTCCACTAAGGACTAGGTCTAATATGGCTTCCCCTCTGGTCGGTTCATGAACCAGTTCCTCCAAGAAACAGTCATTTATGTCATCTAGGAACTTTATCTCCCTAGCATGTCCTGCCGTGACACTGACCCAGTCGATACCGGGGTAATAGAAATCACCCATTATTATTACCGTGCTGTAACTTTTGTTAGCTTCCTTGATTTCTTTGAACATTTCATCATCCATTTGGTCATTCTGGCCAGGCGGTCGATAGTACACCCCCACTGCCATTGCCTTCCCCTTTTTACATGGAATTTCAATCCATAGAGATTCTACAGCAAATTTAGGGGTATGTTTACTAAACTGCGTTAGTGCAAATCGCATTAGGAGTCGCGTTAGTGAAAGGAAAGCCAAAAAAGGACATGGGCGGGACATCATCACCACTAACGCGCGTTCCCAAAACTAACGAGTGTTACAGGGCGCCGTGGCGCGTTACTGCGCGTTAATCGTATGAAGGCGTACAGACACAAAACACTGAAACAGAGCTGTAGCACAATGGTTAGTGTACTGACCGCTGTTGCAGGCAGCATGGGTTCGAGTCCCCAGTGTTCCCAATGCAGAAGGCTGGCCCAGGCATCACCCTGTACATTACACAGGGAATGAGGAGGCATGTTTTTCTTTACATTGGTAGTGGTTACAGAAACATACCCTCGCAGTGTGCGTAGCCATGTACGTTGGTGCGTGCGTTGGTACGGGCGTAGCCGCGTGCGTTGGTACGGGCATAGCCCCATGCGTTGGTGCGTGCGTACAAACGTGCGTGGGTACGTGTGTTTTTACCAGCGTGGGTACCTTTTTTTTTTTTTTTTTTAAATTCTTTATTTTCGTTTTATAACAACAAAGGAAAGGAAGACATACAGCTAAAAGACAAATACATACATAGAATGAGATACATACACCAAAGTAAACCCCTACCACCCCCCTCCCCCCTGCTTCTTCTCTGGAAAACTAATCATTCCCGAAACGGGCGTGTACTGACATTATTGTGTTACAAAACCTAACGGTGATCTGAAACATGATGAGTGTACATTAAACAGACATGTCGGAGCAATGAGCAGATTGTACATAATCATTGAGCATCTGCCATTTAGACAAGCGAGAGTGAGTTTGGGTATGGGGAATAGCTCTCCGAGATATCTGCTCATATTTACTATATAAGCAGACAAGGTTCCACCATTCATTGACAGTAAGTCGAGAGCTATCCTTCCAATTCCTCGTGATTAAACATATAGCTATACCCAGCATGAAATCAAGGAGAAAGCGACCCTTCTTAGGAAGAGAGGGGACCTCCGCCACTGAGCGGAGTCCCACAATCTTCCAAGAAAGAGGCTCGTGGAGGTGTAAGATAAATTGAATACGACCCCAGACCCGCCCCCAGTAAACCTGTAGTTGAGGACATTCATAAATAACATGAGCGAGGGTTCCCACAGCAGTATGGCAAGACCAACACTGGCCCCTAGCAGTTGTGTTCCATTTGGCTATTTTTTTCTGGAGTATAAAAAGCATCTATGTGCAAAAAAGAAGAGAGTTTGGGTAACTGAGGCAGATCGGGAAACCCGCACTACTTTGCTCCAGAAAACGCTCCATTGCACAGGGGTTAAAGTGGTTTGCAGTTCGCGCTCCCAGGCTTGTTGGGCTCTACAAGTAGCAGTATCTGTACCCTGACGTAATAGTTTATAAAAGTTAGAGGCTACCCCATGTGTACTACTAATAGAGTGAATTAGGTCTAATAGCCCGTCCTCAGGAGGGACAGAGGGCGGCAGGATTCGAGCACTTTTGAGGCAGTGTTGAAGCTGCATCAATTGAAAGTAATGTTTCGCTGGTAACGCAAATTCCTTTTGTAAATCAGAAAAGGTTTTCCAACGAGCTGCAGAGAAGAGCTGTTGGGGTGTCCAGATCCCCCTAGAGTACCAGGGTTTCCATGCTATCGTTCTATTTAGGACTTGAATTCTGGGGTTGTTCCACAGCGGGAGTCCTTCCGGAGGACATACATTTGGGCCCAGTGATAGAATGAGAGTATTAAAGGCCGCAAGAGTATCGACAATCATTGGGGGATGGCGGGTGTCTACTTGATGGGACATACCGGGGAGATGGATCAACGAAATTGGGTTACTAAGCTCCTCTTCTATGTCAAGCCAAACTGGTCTGCTGTCTGTCGAGGCATCTAGCCATCGGGCACCTTGTTTAAGTAAGAAGGCTTGATGATATCTGAGAAAATCAGGAAAGCGGGTACCCCCTAGTTCCTTCGCAGACTGTAGTTTTTGTTTAGCTATCCTTGGTGGTTTGCCCTGCCAGAGATAGCGGACGAGAAGGCCCTCAATATCTTTGTGGGTGTGTAGCGGGAGTAAGCATGGCAGCATTTCTAAAATATAGTTCACTTTGGGGACTATCATCATTTTCACAGTTTCTAGGCGGCCCCACCATGTAAGGGATAAGGGAGACCAACGATTGGTGAGCTCACGGACTTTGGAGACTACCTGTTTGGCATTAAAACTAATAGTATCTTCTAAAGGAGAACAGTAATGGACCCCAAGATATTTCACCATGCGGGATTGCCAAAGGAAAGGAAAGGCCTGCATGTCAGCCTCATGTACCCAGCGGTTCAGTGGGAATGCTACGGATTTAGTCCAGTTTATTTTATAGCCCGATAATTGCGAGTATCCATCAATCAGATCCAAGATAGCTGGAACCGAATCAAGGGATACGAAGAAGAGCATAAGGTCATCTGCATATGCAGAGAGTTTAATCTCTCTGTGACTAAAGGGGACACCTCGAATACGTGCAGACTGTCTAATAAGGAGGGCGAGGGGTTCAAGAGCGAGATCAAAGAGCATTGGTGATAGGGGGCAACCTTGATGCGTGCCTCTTTAGAGATTAAAAGGCTGAGACTTAATAGCATTTACACAAATACTGGCAACGGGTTGAGTATACATGACTTGGAGGTATCGGAGGAAGCCCTCCCCAAAGCCATACCATCGGAGAACTGCAAATAAAAAGGGCCATTCTAGGCGATCAAAGGCTTTTTCAGCATCTAGGGAAAGACCCACCCAGGGGTGGTCCAAGTTGGCAGCACTGGATAGCACATGGCACAAGGTCCGAGCATTGTCAGCGGTGGATCGGCCGGGTATAAAACCGCATTGGTCGGGATGGATTAAGGTGGCCATCCTGTCAGATAGCCGGGAGGCCAAGATCGTTGCGAAGATCTTATAATCGGCATTAAGTAGGGAGATTGGACGATAGTTGGCGGTTAGCAGCGGGTCTCTGCCTTCTTTCTCAAATACTACCACATTAGCTGCAGAAAAGGATCCCAAAGAGGATGTATCTACCGCAAGGGCAGTAAAATAGAGTTTTAAGTAGGGAACTAAATCTGCACTGAACGTTCTGTAGAATTCGGTCGGGAGACCATCAGGCCCGGCGGCTCGGCCCGAGGCTGTGCGTTTTAGGGCAGATTGGATCTCTGAAGTAGAGAAGGGTTCATCTAGCGCATCCCTATCAGCTTCAGAAAGGGTCGGCCGCTGAATACCAGAAAACAATCGCTCGAAGGTCTCTGATGAGAATTCACATTCAGATTGATATAGACGGGTATAGAAATCCCGAAAGAGTTCTACGATATCGGAGTCTGTGGTCAGTATGCCCCCTCCCTGTGGGGCTCGAAGGGCCGCTACGCGTTTGGCTTCTTTTTGACCTTTCAAGGCGTTGGCTAAAAGTCGACCGGCTCGGTTGCTTTCACGGTAGTATGTCCCTCGTTGAAGCTCAATACTCTTAGAAGCTGCAGTTGAGAGGATTGCATTATATTGAAAACGGAGACGCTGTAAGCGAACTAAGACGCATGGATCAGTACGGGAAGTTAGAACTCGTTCGCCTGCTTTGATTTGTTGGTCTAGGATAAGTAGCTGCTGTTTGCGTTGTTTCCGCAGGCGAATTTGATAACTAGTGATCGTTGCACGAATGGCCGCTTTGAAACCCTCCCACCAAGCCCAATTTGCAGTATCCTGGGGTAAATTAAAATGGAAGTAATCCTGTATGGCTGCTCGAATTTCTAACTGGAACTCTGGCTGAGTTAATAGGGCTCTATCAAAGAACCAGGCCCCCGAATTCCCTTGGGGGTGCAGTAGTGTGTAATTGAAAAGAAATAGCAGCATGATCTGAAATATGTTGGGAGTGAATCTTTGCAGTGTCCACCTGAGGGACTAACAGTTTTGATATGAGAAAGAAATCTATACGAGACTGGGATTTATGAGGGGAAGAAAAGAAGGTAAAGTCAAGCTCATTGGGGTGTAGTAACCTCCATAGATCGACTAAAGCAAGATCTTTGATCACAGAGGTAAGCGTGGTGTGACTCTTGGGGGGACCACTTGTCCTAGGCGGCTGTTTGTCAATCAGGGGATCAAGAACTAAATTGAAATCCCCCCCTATTATCAATGAAGTATTAGCAGAGGCCTGCGCAACCTGGGCTATGGTAGCAAAAAAGGCAGGGTCATCCACATTAGGAGCATAAAGGCATATACATGTAACTTCAAGGTTACCTATCTTGAGGTGAACTCTGGACCATCTACCTGCTGTATCTGAGCTGGTCGCAATAATAGTAGCATGCAGAGATTTCCTAACCAGTATGGCAACCCCACATTTCTTAGAAACGGCTGGAGAATAGGCGGCCACCATGTAAGGTTTAATATTGAGCTTAAGAGTTTCCTTCGAATTTAAATGCGTTTCTTGGAGGAAAATCAGATCCGCAGCTTCATGACTTAGATAGCTTAGGATTTTCTTCCGTTTTATCGGATTATTGATTCCTTTTACGTTCAATGAGAAAATCTTACATGGTGCCATCGATCGGTAATAGACATTTTAGATAAGGGCGCTTGAAAACATAAACATAATCAGAATCTGTACAACAATGATATAATCACCGAGTCTGCTGACTAATACACCCCATATTGAAAAGTATGTACCAAAGTAACTTAGAGAAGAAGCAAAACCCCCAATGAAAATGGCGACCATATGTCTGCGGGAGGAGGCCCTAGAGAGGAAGATAGAGACATAAAAAAAGAGAAAAAAAAAGAAAACACCAGAGTCCATAATTAACACTGTCTCTGATACTCATCGAGGCTACGATGGGTAGATGGAGTCGGGTCACAGATATCATCAAGATAAGGCAACAAACCGCCCTCGGCAGACATTTGCTGAGCCGCGGCAAATCCAATATGGCAGGCACAGCGGATATGAGAATACTGGCAGGAATATTCTGGAAGTCAACGCATCAAGTCGGCTTCTTTAGCATCCAAAAACTCCGCTAGTAGATCAGGGTCCTCAAATGTTCTTGTCTGATTGTGAAGCGTGACTCGGAGCTTGGCCGGGTACATCAGGCCATAGCGTGCTTGTAGTTGTTGAAGCCTCGGCCGGAATTCCAGAAAGCGCTTTCGGCGGTCGACCGTGGGTTTAGCCAAGTCAGGATAGAAGGAGATCTTATGGCCCTCAAACTCCATATGGCCCTTTGCCCGAGAGGCACTGAGAATTTGCTCCACATGTTGATATCTCAAAAGTCGAAAGATGATAGGCCGCGGGGTCTTCCTGTTGAGCGTTATGTTTGTGGGTACACGATGAGCGCGATCGATCTCCAATTCTTTGGTAAAGGTGATTTGGAGCAAGGAAGGGAGGATTTTATATAAAACTCCTTCATGTCTCCCGATTCCGCTCCCTCCGGTATGCCCACGAGTCGTAGGTTGTTGCGGCGCGCTCTATTATTGCCATCTTCCACTTCTTTCTGCAAGGCCCGCACCTGACGTTCAACTTTGTCGAGTTTGGACAGCCGGACCGCGTGGGAGTCTAATACGCTCTCCATTTTGTCCTGACGCGAAGAGAGCCCCTCTAGCCTGCCTTGCAATACACCAAGATCTTCCCGCAGCGCTCGGAGTGCTTCACCGTTTGACTGCACGAGGTCCTTAACCCCTCTAATCTCTGCGAGGATTTCCTGCTGCATTTCGGGGCCCTCGCGCAAAGCCAGCCCCTTCTGCGGGGACGGGGATTCAGTTTTGGAGCGTTTGCCGTGAGAAGCTGCTGGAGATCCAAATTCCAGGCGCGTAGGTTTGGTCCCCGCCATCTCACCAATGTGCCCCGGCAAGATCAGAGCAAAAATTCAAGTATGTCCGGTGTTAATTCAGGATTCTGAGTAGGCCTCTCGGGAGCAACAGCGTTATGCGACCATCCCGCTGGACATCGGGCTCCGCCCGCCCACCAGCGTGGGTACCTTATATTACAGACTCTTTAGGGTATCTTGCACCTATGCATTATGCTAACAGATGTACGTGTGATGGCCTATGGTGTCTCTGAGCCTGTGAGCAGGTGCTGGATTTACCCAGGGTTGGATTGTGCCAGTCACACCCATGATGCACTGCACATGCAAATCAGCCATCCACAGATACACACCATGGGGAATGCACCCCCACAGCACCTCGGCCTGGTAGGGGGAAGTGACCATGTGCACCCCCACAGCACCTCAGCCTGGTAGGGGTACTGACCGTGTGTTGTACTGGCACAGAGTAGCTACACACCGTCACATTGTGCGGGTACTGTGCTCACCCTGAGGGTGCAGTGAGGCGCCCAGCACCAGGTCCACAGCACCGTCCATGGTGCAGGTCCGAAGCAGTGTTAATGTGTGAGATAGGTAGTTACTGCACGAACACCTTGGATTTCTCTGTCTGTTTCAGTTAGGTATTGCCCCCAGGCACCACCACTCCACTCCCACACCCCAGGACCAAGGGTGGCAAACAGGTTCTTCAAACAATAGATCCACATTATACCTCCTTGCAAAGGTGGCAGTAGAGGGGAACAGCAACCCCAGTCCTGCTGAGGAACAGACCCACCACAGGGCAGTCAATGCAGCTCTGTACACATCCATAACACAATAGCAGACAGACATCAGGCCTGGATATGGAAGCTGCACCCCACCACTATCTGATATTCACCTGCTGCAAGCCACTCCATCACAACACATACCAGCTGCAAACAGTCTGCTAGGTAATCAATACTGCATGCACCCAGAACTGGGATGTCAGCATACACAGCAAGCAGATAACTCAGTGACTGGGTCCCAAAAGGAAACCCATATCTATCACATGAAAGAAATACTATAATAGCACTAGGGGGGTGCCTAGCCATGCTGTGGTCACTGCACAGTCAGGGTGAGAGTGATCTCTCAGCAGGACATACTGAGGTCACCCTGTCTGTCACTGCCGTATGCTCTGTGCAGATGCACCCTGGCCAGGCCACCCTGTCCGGCCTATACCCATGGTACCTTGCTCCTCATTATGCACATTGGCAGCCCAATACTGGCAACATTGCTGGCAGTGTGGGCTGTGGAAGGTGTTTGCAGCCACCACACACTGGATAGACAGACAGCCACCCCCACACCTATGCCAGCATTGTGCTACTATAGAGGTGTTCAGCAGCGATACCCACCACACCAGTCCTGGGCACAGTACAGGCATGGATATGGTACGCAAGACTGTTGGGGGTCACTCCCCAGGGTGGTAAACACTGTCAGAGACCAGACCTGCAGCACACACCACAGACATCAGAATGATTGTTATGGTGGAGCTCACTGGGCAAAATGTGCTTAACGTAGGAATTGATATCTGCCAGTTATCATAGGAAACGTTTGATAGCTGTGTACCATGTACCCAGGTGTAGGGTGGCATTGCTAAGGTATGCAACTGCTAGTATTGGGAGATACAGGCAGGGCCCAATGTCCTGCCTCTCCAGGAGGCATTGGCCAATGGGGTCTGTGGGTATGTGTGTGGGTGTGTCTGGCCCTGTTGGCTGCTGCTTTACGGCAGAGTTCCCCAACTCCAGTCCTGGTGTTCCAAACACTGTTCGGGTTTTTATGCTGTCCCTTATAACTATGCATGAGCTACATCTGCATACCATGGGGGGTGGTGCATAGATATGCAGCACAGGCATCTTTATTAGAGGCAGCATGGAACCTGAAAGGTGTGGGGCCCTCCAGGACTGCATTTGCGAGACTCTGCTCTAGGTAATGCACCTGTTTCTGGTGTCTGTGGTTGGTGTGGTAAAATATAGGCGTATTAACCATGCGTATGTTCTCTGCAATAAAGGAGTGTCTTTACTATCACTGTTTAGTGGTGGGTAAAACTATGGGGACTGGGTTGGCAGGAGCCCCAGCTGGGATTTGAACCTGTGACCCTCTGGTCTTACAAGCACTGGCTGTGTCCATTGCATCACACTGTGGCCACAGAGGCAGTGCAGTCCCTGGAGATAGGAAAACCGGCCTGTCGAGTCGTAAACCCTGCTCTGCACAGGTTTACTGTGGGCTCATTTACCTTGTATGGAGACAGAGGTGCAAATAAACCTCAGAAAAGACCTCAAAAAAAGGGGCAAACACCCATAACCAAGCTGGGTAACAATGCTATCATTGGGCAACATTAAAAAACACTCCCAGGACAGCTCCATTACAATGACAGCGTAGACCCTTCCAAACATCATTTCTTTGTTTTGGTGCTTTCCTGGAAGTGTTTTTCATTGTTGCCCATTGCTATCACTGTTGCCCAGCTGGATTATAATTTGTACAATGTTTCTTGTGGTCATTTTTAACGTTTTAGGTGAAAGTTTGTTCTGTGCACATGTATCACACTGCTCACATTTTGTAGGTTTCCCCGGTTTTGTTGTACATTGCTGACGGAAATGGTTTCTCTTCCCTTTAATATGCCTTTAACGACAGGTTTTCATTCGCGTTGGAATTGAGCTCAGAAATTCAGCGCATTAGTGTGAGGGGAGCCTCTCCCTGCCCACTCTCCGCCCATTGACCCCTTCTCTCCGCCCATTCTCCACCTTCTGTGCTGTTTTAACGCGCCGCGGGGCTTTACGATCGTTAACTACGGTTAACGCGCGTAGTATGACGTTAACGGTCGTTGGCGCGTGATTACGCGCGTTATACTGCACTTACGATCGTTAACGTCGTACAACGCACGTATTAACATTTACCGCACTTTAGTAAACATACCCCTTAGTTTCCTGCAAAACTTTAATCCTTTCTGACTCAATGCCCTCTCTAACATAGAGCACAACCCCTCCACCAATTTGATCAGCTCTATCATTACGATATAGTTTGTACCCAGGTATCACAGTGTCCCACTTGTTGTCCTCCTTCCACCATGTCTCTGATATTCCAACCATATCTAACCTCTCATTTAGTGCTATATATTCTAACTCTCCCATCTTATTTTTTAGACTTCTAGCATTTGCATACAAGCATTTTAGAGACTGTATTTTATTCATATTAATTTGGCTATTGGTAGACATGGGTAATCTGGGATCTTTAAGCTCTGTCTGCTCCATACTTGAGAGCATTTGGGCTACTTTACTCTTTTTTGGAACCTCTCTGCTTTTGGTAGTATCCTTCAAGGATACATTCTTCCGAACCATCCACTCTTGGGTGACTGTTGGCTTTCCCCTATTATCTAGTTTAAAAACTGCTCTATCTCCTTTTTAAAGGTTAATGTCAGCAGCCTGTTTCCATCCCGGTTAAGGTGAAGCCCATCCCTTTTGAAGAGCCCCTCCTTTCCCCAGAATGTTCCCCAGTTCCTAACAAATCCAAACCCCTCATCTCTGCACCATTGTTTCATCCACGCATTGAGACTCCGGAGCTCTGCCTGCCTTTTGGGTCCTGCACGTGGAACGGGAAGCATTTTGGAGAATGCTACCCTGGAAGTTCTGGATTTCAACTTCCTACCTAAAAGCCTAAATGTAGCCTCCAGAACCTCCCTACCACATTTTCCTATGTCATTGGTACCGACATGTACCAAGACAGCAGACTCTTCCCCAGCACTATCTAAGACCTTATCTAGGTAGCGCGTGAGGTCCGCTACCTTCGCACCAGGCAGGCATGTTACCAGGCGATCCTCGCGTCCACCAGCCACCCAGCTATCTACATGCCTAATGATCGAATCACCAACTATAACGGCTGTCCTAACCCTTCCCTCATGGGCACATGGCCCTGGAGAAACTTCCTCGGTGCGAGAGGGTTTTACATCACCTGGAGGACAGGTCCTAGTTACAGGATCACTTCCTGCCACACCAGGGTGATGCTCTCCTGTCACGTGACCTCTCTCCTACATGGCAACAGGGATGCTGCCAGACTGGAGGTGGGACTTCAGGACTATATCCCTGTAGGTCTCGTCTATGTACCTCTCTGTCTTTCTTATGTTTTCCAAGTCTGCTACTCTAGCCTCTAGAGAACAGACTCGTTCCCTGAGAGCAAAGAGCTCCTTGCACCTAGTGCACATGTAAGATCTCTCACCAACTGGGAGAAAATTATACAAAATGCCTCAGACAGCCTTATGAAATAACCCCACTGTGGGATCAAACCCATGACCTCTGGTTCCACAGGCAGTGAAGTAACCAGTGTGGTTTGCCTGACACCTGATTTGTCTGACACCTGGGCATTGGATATCCTAGTGCAGGGGTGTCCAACATATGGCCCGCGGGCCAGAGTGCAGCCCACCAGGCATTTATATCTGGCCCGAGATGCACTCAGATTTTGTCTAGGTCAGACGTTACATTAAGGATACCTAGTCACTGTGTCTCAGACAGAATAGCCATCTGCCGTAGCTCCTCCTTCTCCTTCTCCCCCCAGGAGTGCCTTCTCCTCACACGCCTGCACCCCTTGATGACGTTCCTTGTCGGCGCCGAGGTGAATGTGATCACCCACAGGCTGCTGCAGCTTGGCCACGGGCTCAAGGAGGATGCCAAGTCATCAGACTCCAGCGCTGAAAAGCCGGACACCTCACTCCTGCCACCACAGGCTGTCACTCCAAACATTGAAGGTAAGTGTCCAAGGGACCGGAATGCACAGGCAAGGCAGAGGAGGTCTTTCATGCAGCCAAGGACTGCTTGACCAACTTGACCTTCCTCTGACCCATATAGCGGTAAATGCATCAGAATAAAGAGAACTTTCCATCTGTCATCTTGGAATCCTCCTTCTGATACCGTAAGACACCTTTCTGTAGTTTATAAGATGTAACCGATTATAAACAACCTATCAAGGTATGGGAGTTCCAGAAACCCACAAAGGCCATGTTTTGGCATGAAATGTCTGCATCAGAGGCAACTGGAACTTCCATAAGGGTTTGAGAAATGTCAATACTACCATTTTATACTATACAACTCAGTGTTCTGATTTGGCTTTCTGTCTGACTGAGAAGTTAGGGATGCACGTGGGAGATGAGTCCTTCTCCATGTACAGTGTTTAAGTCCACAAGGGTAGAAGAGGATTCAGCTGGGTGTAATGGTCCTTCCTTCAGCCTTACGTTAAAATCTATTTTCTACAACAGATAATTGGATGGTTGCCACATATATTTGTAATCCCCCTTTTCTGTTTGGTCCTCGTAGCTGCCACTAGCTGCTTGGTGTGGACAAGGGGAAGTCTAATCTAGTGAGCCTTTTTGCAGTTTTGTATTCTTGGGCTCTTGGAATTTAAGATCAGGGTTCTTTTGGTGGGGACTAGCATACACAGAAGCAAATGAAGAGCAATACACATTAAAAAGGGCTAAAACAATATAGAGCACAATACATTGGGTAAAAAAAGGAATGTTAAAAAGCTTCACATTATGGGGAATGTTTATTAAAGGTCTTAATGTGCATTAAGTTCTACAGCCTTTTTGTTTCTGTTGGGTGCAGTGGTACATTAACCTTTAATGAACACACCACTATATGTGCACAACTGGAGCAGGGTAATAGAATAACGTGTGGTTGCATTTAGGTGTGGGGTATGCTACCCGTGTAGTATCTGTTCTATAGTGGGAAAGTGTGTGCGAGAGAACCTTGTATTAATACTGCCAAGGCTGTTTGTGCATCTTTCCTGTTTCATAGGGTTTGGAGTAATATCAAAAACACTTCTAGTAAGGATAAGGGCCTTAGGTTGTGGAGAGAGATGTCAGATTCATGAAAGTTGTTGTTAGATGAGCATAGAAGACTTGTATCTCTTTATTTTCAAATTATTTTCATGAGACATAAAAAATAAAGTTGATAATTTCATAGCATCGAATTGCAATACTACACAGGGCCATGTTGACTGAACAGCACATGTTATCTGCTGCAGCACTCATGTTATTCCTATGGGCACAGTGGCAGATATTTGACTAAACAGTTTGCGCTATCTGCCACTGTGCCCTTAGGAATAACATGAGTGCTGCAGCAGATAGCGTGTGCTAATGATTAGTCAACATGGCCCACGGTGCATGATTATTACAGTTCTTACCGAAACAGTAGTAGTGTCTCTGCTGTGAACCTTAGAATAGCTATTTGAGCCTTTCCCTCCATTTTCTGATGAAGGCCTGGAAAATTTGCAAAGTGTAAAGTGAATGGCGGCGTCGGCGAGTAAAAGTACGCCGGTGAAAAAACGTAAAGTTGATGTCGAGTGTCGTGCATTCCAAAGTTCGTGGACGGAAGATTTTTTGGTGATGGAACATTCTGATCGCATTTTGTGCTTGATTTGCCAAGAAACCATCGCTGTTCACAAACAGTACAACATAAAACGACACTACACTATGAAGCATGCTAGTAAATGCAATAGCCTTGTTGGTCAGCAACGAACTTAACGCATAATTTCAAAGAAACAAAGCATAGTTGGTCAACAGTCTTTCTTCAAAGAAGCTAATTTCCAAAGCAGCAAGAAAGGTAAGCTTTTTAATAGCAGAATCCATAGCCAAGAGAGGAAAACCATTCACAGATGGGGAGTTTGTGAAGGATTGTTTGGAAAGTTTTATGGATGTTGTTTGCCCCGATACAAAGGGGTATGTTTACTAAAGTGCGGTAAATGTGAATAACGCGCGTTGTACGATGTTAACGATCATAAGTGCAGTATAACGCGCCAACGACCGTTAACGTCATACTACGCGCGTTAACGATCGTAAAGCCCCGTGGCGCGTTAAAACAGCGCAGAAGGTGGAGAGTGGGCGGAGAGAAGGGGTCAATGGGCGGAGAGTGGGCGGGGAGAGGCTCCCCTCACACTAACGCGCTGAAGTGCAGAGCTCAATTCCAACGCGAATGAAAACCTGTCGTTAAAGGCATATTAAAGGGAAGAGAAACCATTTCTGTCAGCAATGTACAGCAAAACCAGGGAAACCCGTGAAACGTGAGCAGTGTGATACATGTGCACAGAACAAAATTGCAAATAAAATTTTAGAATGACCACAAGAAACAGTGTACAAATTATAATTCAGCTGGGCAACAGTGAGAGCAAAGGGCAACAATAAAAAACACTCCCAGGAAAGCTCCAAAAAAAAGAAATGATGTGTGCAGGGGCGGCCCAAGGGGGGTGCGGGGCCATGTGCGGAGACTCGGTGCGGGGCCTCATTTGCATAAGTGGCCTTATTTGCATACATATTTGCATAATGTTACCAAACACTAACTTTTAGTAAACATGTCTCTTAATGAGTGTATGGATAAAGAAAGACTAAAAGATTTCTACATTACTATAATCCAGTGCCAACCGCCAGGCACATTAGGAACTACTACAAACGCTGCCCATTTAGAACCCATAGCAAACCCGCTGTATCCTGACAGCATTACCAGGACTCACAAAGCACCAGACCCTACCTATAAAAAGGAAACACTGCAAATATTAAACCAGTACATTTCAGAGAATACTGGGGAAAGAGAACAAGTGGCAATGTCAAATAGGAATTACATAAACAGAATACCTCAGCTCAGTTACACATGCAGAACATAGACCATCACCAAACAAGGAATCGCAATTTAGAAACAGGAAGGCAATAATTAAACTGGGAACCCCAAAAGCCAAACTTGGAATGTACAACAACACTGTAGAAATAAAACTATAAATCAATTTCCTCTTGTACCAAACAAAGCACAGACATTAATGATGCACATTTCCCAGAGCTGACATATTCCAGTTAATAAATTCAAAATAAAGAGATATCTTTCTACCTTTTGTGCATTTTTTTTCAGTTGCAATTGCTCCAGCCACTTTCTTCTGGTTTCTTCATGTTTTCTGCTAACTCTCCATCGTCTGCTGTCCATTTGTCCTTTCTTCTCTCTTCTAGTTTTCTTTCCATCCTCTCTCTCTACATCTGCTTTAACATACTAATCTTTCTCCTTTTGCTCTTTCCTCATTCTTATTTCATCCACACAAATTTTACCCCTCCATCCTCAATCCCCACTTACTCTCCCAATACCCGGCCAATTGTAGATTTTTCATCCCTCCTACACAAAATATTTTTCCCCTCTCCATTTTACTCTCCCAGCCCCATCCCATTCTAATCCTCCCCCAACATCAGCTCCCTTCTAGTTCCAGTCTCACCCAGCATCCATTCCCTTCTAGTCCCTGCATCAACCCATTTCCAGTCCTAGCTCCCCCATCCATTTTCAGTCTGAGTCCCTTCATCAGCTCATTTCCAATCCTAGCCCCCCATCAGCCCATTTCTAGTCATTTCCTAGCCCCACCATCAGCCCATGTCAAATCCTAGCTCCCCTCCACTCAGCCCAATTCCAGTCCAAGCCCCCCCATGAGCCTACTTCCAGTTCTAGCCCCTCCATGAGTCCATTTCAATTCAAGCCCCCACCACAGCCCATTTCCAATCTTAGCTCCCCCCAACAGCCCATTTCCAGTCCTATCCTAGCTGCTCCATCAGCCCATTTTCAGTCCTAGCTCCCTTCCCTCACAGCCCATTTCCATTCCAAGCTCCCTCCCCATCAGCTATTTGCAGTTCAAGCCTCCCCGTCCACTCAGTCCATTTCCAGTCATAGCAATCCCACAACCCTTTACAAGTCCTTGCCCCCCATCAACCCATTTTCAGTTTAAGCCCCCCCTATAACCCATTAACAGTCCTAACCCCCCCCCCATCAGCCCACTTCCAGTCTTAACCCCATAAGCCCTTTTCCAGTCTGCCCCCCATAGCCCATTGCCTGTCCTAACCCCCCCCCATCAGCCCACAGCCCATTTCCAGTCCTAACCACATCAGCCCACCTCAAGTCCTAACCCCTCCCCATCAGCCCATTTCCTGTCCTAGCGCCCCCATAGCCCATTAGCAGTCCTAACCTCCCCATAGCCCATTAGCAATCCTAACCCCCCATCACCCTATTTCCAGACAGCCCCCATCAGCCCACAGCCCATTACCAGTCAACCACCCCCCCAGCCCATTTCCAGTCCTAATCCCCCATCACCCCATTTCCAGTCAGCCTCCATCAACCCCCAGCCCATTACCAGTCTTAAGCCCCGCAGCCCATTTCCAGTCCTAACCCCCCCAGCCCATTTCCAGTCCTAACCCCCCATCACCCCATTTCCAGACAGCCTCCATCAGCCCCCAGCCCATTACCAGTCTAAAACCCCCCAGCCCATTTCCAGTCCTACCCCCCCAGACCATTTCCAGTCCTAACCCCCCTCACCACCCCATTTCCAGACAGCCTCCATCAGCCCCCAGCCCATTACCAGTCTTAACCCCCCCAGCCCATTTCCAGTCCTACCCCCCCAGCCCATTTCCAGTCAGCCTCCATCAGCCCCAGCCCATTAGCAGTCTTGACCCCCCTAGCCCATTTCCAGTCCTAAACACCCCCCCCCCAGCCCATTTCCAGTCCTAACACCCCCCCCAGCCCATTTCCAGTCCTAACCCCCATCACCCCCATTTTTCCAGACAGCCTCCATCAGCCCCCCAGCCCATTCGCAGTCTTAACCCCCCCCCCTCCCCTTCCCTTCCCTTCCCTTCCCTTCTCTTCTCTTCTGGAAAATTTTTAAAAAAAACCTGTCTCTGGCTGCTGCCGCTGCCGCGTCCGTCGCAGCAGCGGCAGAATGGAGTGTCCCGCGGGGCCCCTTCTCCTCGTTGAGCCCTCTGCAAGGGCTTTCAGATTCGCGAAGGGAGAGTGCTCCCTCGCGTCTCTGTAAAGCCCGCTGGGGCTAATGGGAAATTTCCCATCAGCCCCTCGCGTCTAAAGGGGCAGATGGGAAATTTCCCATTAGCCCCTGCGGGCTTTACAGAGACGCGAGGGAGCACTCTCCCTTCGCGAATCTGAAAGCCCTTGCAGAAGGCTCAACGAGGAGAAGGGGCCCCGCGGGACACTCCATTCTGCCGCTGCTGCGACGGACGCGGCAGCGGCAGCAGCCAGAGACAGGTTTTTTTTAAAAATGTAATTAAAAAAAAAAGCAGAATGTTCTTTGCGCGGGGCCCCCTGAAACGCGGGGCCCTGTGCAAAAAACATTCTTGCTCAATGGACGGGCCGGCCCTGGATGTGTGGAAGGGTCTACACTCCGTAGACCCTTTCAAAAATCATTTCATTTTATTGGAGCATTCCTGGGAGTGTTTTTTAATGTTTCCCAATGATATCAATGTTGCCCAGCTTGGTTATAGGTGTGTGCCCCTTTTTCGAGATCGTTTTTGAGGTTTATGTGCACGTTTGTCTTCATACAAGGTAAATGAGCCCACAGTAAAATTGTGCAGAGCAGGGTTTCTGACTCGTCAGGCCAGTTTTCCTACCTCCAGGGACTTCACTGTCTCTGTGGCCACAGTGTGGTGCAACAGACACAGCCAATGCCTGTAAGACCAGAGAGTCACAGGTTCAAATCCCAGCTGGGACTCCTGCCAACCCAGTCCCCATAGTTTTACCCACCACTAAACAGTGATAGTAAAGACACTCCTTTATTGCAGAGAACATACGCATGGTTAATACGCCTATATTTTACCACACCAAACACAGACACCATAAACAGGCACATTACCTAGAGCAGAGTATCGCAAATGCAGACCTGGAGGGCCCCACACCATTCAGGTTCCATGCTGCCTCTAATAAAGATGCCTGTGCTGCATATCTATGCACCACCCCCATGATATGCAGATGTAGCTCATGGATATTTATGAGGGACAGCATGAAAACCCAAACACTGTTTGGAACACCAGGACTGGAGTTGGGAAACTCTGCCGTAAAGCAGCAGCCAACAGGGCCAGACACACCCACACACACACCCACAGGCCCCATTGGCCAATGCCTCCTGGAGAGGCAGGACATTGGGCCCTGCCGGTATCTCCCAATACTAGCAGTTGCATACCTTAGCAATGCCACCCTTCATCTGGGTATATGGTACACAGCCATCAAATGTTTCCTATGATAACTGGCAGATATCAATTCCTACGTTAAGCACATTTTGCTCATTGAGCTCCACCATAACAATCATTCTGATGTCTGTGGTGTGTGCTGCAGGTCTGGTCTCTGATAGTATTTACCACCCTGGGGAGTGACTCCCAACAGTATTGCGTACCATATCCATGCCTGTACTGTGCTCAGGACTGGTGTGGTGGGTATGGCTGCTGAACACCTCTATAGTAGCACAATGCTGGCATAGGTGTGGGGGTGGCTGTCTGTCTATCCAGTGTGTGGTGGCTGCAAACACCTTCCACAGCCCACACTGCCAGCAATGTTGCCAGTATTGGGCTGCCAATGTACATAATGAGGAGCAAGGTACCATGGGTATAGGCCGGACAGGGTGGCCTGGCCAGGGTGCATCTGCACAGGGCATAGGGCACTGACTGGGACATTTTAGTGCCCAGCCACCACCTACACAGGCAGGGTGGCCTCAGTATGTCCTGCTGAGAGATCACTCTCACCCTGACTGTGCAGTGACCACAGCATGGCTAGGCACCCCCATAGTGCTCTATAGTATTTCTCTCATGTGATAGATATGGATTTCCTTTTGGGGCCCAGTCACTGATTTATTTGGTTGCTGTGTATGCTGACATCCCAGTTCTGGGTGCATGCACTATTGACTAACTAGCAGGCTGTTTGCAGCTGGTATGTGTCTTGATGGCGTGGCTTGCAGCAGGAGAATATCAGATAGTGGTGGGGTGCAGCTTACCATATCCAGGCCTAATGTCTGTCTGCTATTGTGTTATGGATGTGTTCAGAGCTGCATTGACTGCCCTGTGGGGTGTCTGTTCCTCAGCAGGACTGGGGTTGACGTTCCCCTCTACTGCCACCTTTGCAGGGAGGTAGAAGGTGGATCTATTGTTAGGAGACCCTGTTTGCCGCCCTGGGGGAGGGGTGGTGGTACATGGCCAACTAGGAGTTCATGGGGACTACACCTGACTGAAACAGACAGAGATATCCAACTACCTATCTCACACATTAACTACTGCTTTGGACTTGGTGCTGGGCGCCTCACTGCACCCTCAGGGTGAGCACAGTACCCGCACAATGTGACGGTGTGTAGCTACTCTGTGCCAGTACAACACACGGTAAGTACCCCCTACCAGGCCGAGGTGCTGTGGGGGTGCACATGGTCAGTTCCCCCTACCGGGCCGAGGTGCTGTGGGGGTGCATTCCCCTTGGTGTGTATCTGTGGACAGCTGATTTGCATGTGCAGTGCATCATGGGTGTGACTGGCACAATCCAACCCTGTGAAAATCCAGCACCTGCTCACAGGCTCTGATAAACCATAGGCCATCACACGTACATCTGTTAGCATAATGCATAGGTGCAAGACACCCTAAAGAGTCTGTAATATAAGGTGCCCACGCTGGTAAAAACACACGTACCCACGCACGATTGTATGCACGCACCAACGCACGCAGCTACGCCCGTACCAACGCACGCGGCTAGGCACACTTCGAGGGTGTGTTTCTGACACCACTACTCAACGTAAAGAAAAACATGCCTCCTCATTCCCTATGTAATGTACAGGGTGATGCCTGGGCTAGCCTTCTGCGTTAGGTACACTGGGGACTTGAACCCATGCTGCCTGTAACAGCGGTCAGTACCATAACCATTGTGCTACAGCTCTGTTTCAGTGCTTTGTGTCTGTACGCCTTCTTATGATTAACGCGCAGTAACGCGCCACGGCGCCCTGTAACGCTCGTTAGTTTTTGGAACGCGCGTTAGTGGTAACGATATACCGCCCATGTCCTTATTTGGGGTTTCTGTCACTACCGCGGCTCCTAACGTGAATTGCACTAACGCAGTTTAGTAAACATACCCCAAAGTCTCTGGTGAAAAATGTCAGTCTTTCTCATCAGACAGTTGCTAGAAGGGTTGACAATCTGGCCAGAAATATTCAGGAATCTCTGATCAAGAGACTTGATGACTGTGAATTTTACATCTTGGCACTTGATGAAAGCACCGACATTAGTGACACTGCCCAACTTGCGATATTCGTGAGAGGAGTTACTGGAGCGTTTTCTGTCGTTGAGGAACTGTTGGATATTTGTCCGATGAAAGGCACGACAACTGGAAAGAATGTTTTTGAGAGTCAACCAAGTAATGGAGAAATTCAATCTTCCCAAGAACAAACTTGTTGGCATAACAACTGATGGGGCACTGGCCATGACAGGGAAACAAAATGGCTTTGTGGCCTTATTGGCAAAATCTGTGCCTCAGGAAATCATCACACACCACTGTATTATTCATCAAGAAAATGTATGCGCCAAGATCCTTGAAATAAAGCACGCGATGGAAAAAGTTGTATCAGCTGTTAACTTCATCCACTCAAGAGGCCTCAATCACAGGGAGTTTAAAGCGTTTCTTGAAGAAGTGGGCTGTGATCACAATGATGTGGTATACTTCTGCCAGGTTCGGTTGCCACCTTATCCAGGTTCTGGAGTTTACGCGATGAAATAAAGACTTTCATGACTAAGAAAGAGAAGGATGCAAGATTTCTGAATGATAACTTATGGTTAAATGACTTGGCATTTCTGGTGGACTTGACCAAATACATGGCTGAATTAAATCAAAGAAAGGATCAGCTGGTTCACAAACTGTATGAACATGCTGTTATATTTGTTCAGAAGTTGAAGCTAATTCAGACTCATTTGGTTGAGAAGAAATTTGTACATTTCACAGTCCTTTCTACTAGACCTGCAGACACAGTACAACCTCTGAAGTACTCTGAAATAGTTGCCAAACTAGCTGATGACTTCAAACACAGATTTGAAGATTTCAGAAAACATTGACATGATAAAACTGATGAGTAATCCATTTGAAGTTGATCCTACAGGCACTGCTGGATAAATATCAAATGGAACTTATTGACATTCAAAATGACAGTGACTTGAAGAGAGCTTTCACTGAACATGATCTGCTGAGCTTTTACAGTTGTTATGTTTCATCACACAGATATCCCAATCTGTCACAGGATGCAAAGAAATTTGTTGCTCTGTTTGGTAGCACCTACTGCTGTGAGCAATTGTTTTCAAGAATGAAGAACACAAAAACAAACTCAAGGTCTCTGCTTAGCGATGAACACTTGATAGTGTCATTGCGTGTTGCGACTTCTACGGTTGGAGGAGACATAGACTATTTATGCAAGCAGAAACAATGTCAGATTTCACACTAAAGTGATTAGCTCATGAGGGACTATAGTTCAATAGTGCTGTAATAAAATTTATTTTGTGTTTTACTTGTGATAGTGCTGCTCTGGCCTGCGACCTTTTTAAAAATTGCCCATGTGGCCCTGCAAGCTAAAAGGTTGGACACACCTGTCCTAGTGTATGCTCCACCAGAGTATGTTACTAATATCATACCCCATCTTAAGCCATTTCTCTGTTTCATTCTTCCTACTAGAGGCAAAAATTGTTACATACCTAGGATCTTAGTCTTACTATAGTCCCTAAAGAACTTTATTAGGCTATATCATTGACACTTGTAGGATTTAATTTGATTTACCCAAGATCCCTCCCCCTCCCAGCAAACTTTGTAACCTCCTTTCCCCTCCAATGAATTAGATAATCGAAGCATGAAGTGTTCCAATGGGCATCCTTCCTTCCATGAGCAATGGGGACTACTTTCATATCCATAGTCTCCCATCCCATCTTAGGATGCCTTACTTCTCATCAGTAACCAACCTTCCGATTCCCCCTTCAATATAACTTCATCCTCCCCAACCCAATCTTTGCCTATTAATCCGTATTAACCTATATCTACAACCCCAGCCTAAGATCCCCAGACTAACTTCCCCTTCCCCCTTCCCAATCCATATTATACTTCCAAGATATTAGCCAATGAGCCAGGGGTGGTCTCTTCTCCCCAGCCTGCGTTCCAACACCCCCTTTTATCCCAAACAAGTCAATTCTCTATTTTACTTCCTCCCCTCTCAATCCCTCCCCACCTTCCCAAAAACCTGGCAGACTAGCCAAATATGTTTACCTATTCTACCCATCCATATTCTATCTGCTAGCTATCCCCACCAATAATCCTACTCCTTGTCCGAGCTGGCACAGACTGGAGGTGCAGACCCCAGCCCGTCAAAAAATCTTCCCATCTTTTCTGGTGACCCCGTGCCCTGTATCTTTCCATCATTAATAAGGTGTGCAGACGAATCCTCCACTGTCCATATGTCGGTCCTCATGTATCCACCCAATTATGCAATATTGCCACTCGAGCTGTCACTAGCACCAATCGCATCTACGCCCATTCTACTTGTCCCATACCAGCCATTGATTCTTCCCGCCAAATATTCAGTATCATGCCCACCGATGACAATATCAACGTTTTCCCCAAACACTTCTCTAAATATCCCTGTATTTTCACCCAAAAAGCCGATACTTACAGGCAATGCCAAAACATATGGCCCAATGTGGCTTCCTCAGCCCCACATCTTGGGCAACAATTAGTGCTCACTATTCCAGCCGACCATGCCCTACATGGAACAAAATATAGCCTACGAATGAACTTATATTTCATATCTCTATGGTCCACTACCACACTCAACTTAGGGATATGGGCTATAGCCTGCACTACCCATTCTCCATCTACCTGTTCCCCGAGATCCCGTGTCCAAACACCAGCTAGATCCTCTTCGGATGCCCGAAACTCAAGCTCGAGTACAGCTTTATGTACTTGGGTCACCCTAGCCACCTGTTCCCCTCCCATCATCAATTCTTCTAATCGCGAGCATACTTCCCCTCGTAAGGAGTCCATCATCAGACTTCTGATATAGCTCCACATGTAGGCATATGGGAACAGATCCAACCCAGTCAATGCATATTGTTCACACAATTTGGCAAAAGACTCTAAAGTTCCTTCTTCTGTTATCAAGTGCTCTAAATTGATTATCCCCGCCCTTTCCCAACACAAATAATCCCTATCTGTCATTCCCGGCAAGAAATCTTTATTCCCACATACTGGAAGGAAAGGCGAGCTGTAAGCCGATCTTCCCATCTTGTCGCATAAATATCTCCATGCTCACCTGACCGGGATCAACAGCACTTCCCTTGTCACATGGTCAATTCCTTCCACAGACTTCATATGCAGCACATACCTTACACGAAGAGGTTTAACCAAAGCACCAATCATATCTATTGGGGTATAATCCCCTGTTTCCCAAATCCAATCTCAAACATGTCTAAGGAGACACGCCATATTATACCTTTTGATATCCGGGAGACCCATTCCCCCATAAGACCAAGGCTGCCTCAGTACTGCCAGGCGAACTCGAGGTTGCCGGCCCCTCCATAGCAAAAGATTTATCTGATTTTCCATCTTAAGAATATCTTGTCGCTTCAACATTAATAGAAGTGTCTGTAGCATATATAGCCACTTGGGGAAAAGAGTCATTTTAAATAAAGCAATCCTACCTCCAACTGACAATGGAAGATCTCACCATTTCTGCCCCCTCAGAGTCAAATCATTCAAGAGATTTATTACATTAACTTGGTAAAGCTCCATCAAGTTGGCTTTCAGATATATCCCCAAATATTTAAATCTTCCCCCACCCCACTTCAACAGGAAGCTACCCTGCCACATTAGGGATATTTGTGGATCCAGCGGGAGAACCTCAGACTTATCCAGATTCAGTCTTAGTCCTGATGGCTTGCCATATTCCTTGAAAAGCTTCAACATAGCTGGCAGCCCTTCTTGAGGATCCTCAATGTGAATCAAAAGATCATCAGCAAATGCTGCCACCCTAAATTCATTCCCCCCCACTTGAATCCCCCGGAAATCCATTGAAGCTCTGATCTTGCTTAGTAAGGTCTCTAGAGTCAACACAAATAATAGTGGGGATAGGGGGCATCCCTGACGGGTTCCCTTTTGAATCTTAAATTCTGAGGACATACTGCCATTGACCATGATGGCTCCTCTGAGATCAGCATACAAAAGATGTACCACATCTACAAAGAGTCCTTCAAACCCCATCACTCCTAACACTTGATACATAAACGTCCAATTCACTCTATCGAACGCCTTTTCAGCATCAAAGCTTATTAACATGGATGACCTTCTTTCCATCCAACTAGCACACATAGAAGCCAAGATACGATACAAACTGTACACCGCATGACCTTGGGAAACGTCCGTGGTGCCGTTGCCAGCCCAAAGGGCAGCACTTGAAATTGGAAATGTCCCATGGGTACCGCAAACCTCAGCCACTTCTGATGCTCTTGCCGAATCGGGATGTGCAGGTAAGCATCCGTGAGATCTAACGACGTCAGGAACTCCCCGGTCCGGACCGCTGCCAGCACGGAACGCAAGGTCTCCATCCGAAAATAGGTAATCCAGAGACAACAGTTCACCCTTGTCAGAGCCAGGATCGGGTGAAATGTGCCCTCCTTCTTTGGCACTATGAAATAGATGGAGTAGCGACCGGAACCTCACTGCTCCGCGGGTACCAGCAGCACCGCTGCAAGCTGCAGCAGCCGCTGTAGCGTGTCCTGGACCGCCTGCCTGTGCCCAGGGCTGAGCAGGGAGAACGGACAAAGGAACCTATGATGGGTCGATGGAGTTCTAATACGTACCCCTCTCGCATGACCTCCAGGACCTACCAATCTGACTTAATTCTGACCCAGGCAGGGTAAAACTCCCGCAACCGACCTCCCCTGGGAACTACCATCTCCTGAGCCCGCCTTATCTCATTGTGTCTGTTTTGTGGCTGAGGACTGGAAAGGAGCGAACCCCCGACCTGCTCCCCTGAATCCTCGAAACTGTACACGGGTTACACTCTAGATAACCCTACCTGGTCTCTATGTACTAGATCCGGCAAGAACTCAGCCAGTCGGTCCACCATTATTTTCGCCAGTAATTTTATGTCCACATTCAAGAGTGAGATTGGTCTATAGGAGCTCGGGAGGACCGGGCCCCTATCAGGCTTAGGCAAAACCGTAACCAACGCCTTATTCACCTCTATGAAAACTTTCCCTTGTGGATTGGATCCTCAAAGTATTCTGCTAAAGGGACTGCCACCTTTCCCCCCATTATTTTATAAAATTCCCCATGGAGTCCATCTATTCCTGGAGCTCGCCCTCTCTTTAGAGCCTTGAAGCCTTTCTGTACTTCTTGTGGAGATATTGGTGTATTCAAAACCTGCAATTTTTCAGTTGTCAACTTCAGGAGAATACAGTCTTGTAGGAATTCCCTTCCCCCACCAGCTTCCTCTCCTTCCACCCCATATAACTGTTGAAAATAATCACAAAACACTTGTTCAATTTCCGCTGCCTCCGACCATAATGTGCCATCCCTATGTCTAACTGCCCCTACCTGTCTGGGTCCCCCTTCAGATCGCACCAGAGTGGACAATAACTTGCCAGCCCGATTCCCATGTCGATATAGCTGATATCTATAATAGATTAACGATTTTTTTTGTCCTTTGATGTATTAATATCTCCAGTTCCTTTTGCAGTTCCTGTAATCTGATCCTAGACTCCCCACTCTTACTTAAGGCATGCCGCCGTCTCGCTTTTTATCAATTCTTTCTCTAACTGCACTATTCTGCTATTCATCTGTTTACGCTTCTGACTACAGTAACTTATGATTTCACCCCGCATCACGGCCTTACCTGTCTCCCAAAATAGGGCCAGATTGTCCGTATGTTGAGCATTATATGTTGCATACTCCTTCCACTTAGTCCGTATGTGTTTTGCTATCAATATGACCACCCCCCTCTTTTTCCCCACTGCTGGTGCCCCATATACTTTACTAAACCATCCTCTACATAGTTTATCATGCTCCATTGACGTTTGATGTGTTTCTTGTAGCATCGCAACTTCGATACGCCTGGTTCTCAACTGCTGCAACATCTTATATCTCTTTATGGGAGAGCCTAGTCCACATACATTCCAAGACGCTATCTTCATGGTTTTACCTATTCTTCATCCTCTTCAACGTCACTATACCAGAGTATTTTGCATATACAATCTGGTGCAAACCCCACCAGCCTAGGGCCCGCACCTCCACCCCAACACTTTTCCAGCTCCAGAACTGTTCCAGCATTAAAAATATATCCACCAGCTCAAACATTCTAAACTCCTTTTCCTTCCTACCCCCCCTATACCTAGACCCCGCTCTCTCCCTACCAGTCCTTGTGATTGTTCTGCATAACCTCCCCTTAACCCCACCAATCCCCCTCCCCAACTCTGATTCCTCACCCTCCTTCCCATTGCTCTTACATCGCCCCTCAGGCCCCTCCAGTACTCCCGTATCATGCAAAGCCCCTCCCTCCCCTTACTTTGTCCCTTCCATCAACTGCCACTCAGTCCCGAATAATTATATTATTATTATTACCTTCCCTCCCTACCGCCCCCACTTATCCACATCTCCCTCCCCAATTCAAGTACTATATTCAATTTGTCTTATATAATTTCAAACAATTACAAACTTCATTTCTCACTACACCCACTCTTCTATTCCAAGCCATTCCCCCATGCCTCTAAGCCTGAGAAATACCCTTTAGATTGTAAATGATCGGGTGTATATACCTACAAGGGGTCAAAAGGGGAAGGGAAAGAGAAAGAAGCAAAAGGAAAGAAGAAAAGAAAGGAAAAGAAGAAATCCAAAACAAACACCCCACTCCGATCTTATTCTTCCCACGGTACAATAAAAGAATTATCAAAAATTGACATGTGCCCCCCCCCCCCCCCCCGCCCTCCCCATAGACTCTTCACACATCGAACTGTGTAATTTAACAAGAGCAACTTAATTAACAATATACAGTTTCACACCTAATATACCAAAATAAAATTACATATACTGAGTCCATATGTTATCTCCACCGTATGGCAAGTCCTCCCTGTTGTCTCTCTCTCAATCAGTCTGCTATGTTGGCATCTTATAGCTTCTGATGTACGACCTCCCAGTTACTTAAGCAGACAAAGCCTGACCCTGGACCTCTTATTATGGCTATTCACCACAGTCTTGAGTGCCAAAACCACATCCACTCTGGCAGTCTTTCTCCACTTTTACTCTACGCTTGTGAGCATCCCTTACCAACGCTTCTGGCAAAATGTCATAGCCTCCACTGGGCTAGAGAATACATGCTGCAACCCCTCGCACTCCACTCTCATCTTGGCCGGGTATGCCAGTGTAAATCTTATTCCATGCTCCAGCAAAATACTGCATACCTCCTTGTAGGCCCTCTGTCTCGCTGATACTCCTGCTAAATAGTCCTGAAAAATGAGGATTTTAGCTGCGTTTCCATCTCCCTTCCGTTGCTTGCATGCAGCCCTCAGAACACAGTCTTTCTGGTAAGCATTAAGAAACCAGGCTATCACAGCTCGAGGTCTTTTATCTGCAGTTCTGTGTTGCCCCAGCCTGTGAACTCTCTCTAGTATTATCTCGCCTGCTCCTTCCTCCATACTCAGATTAGCTGGACTCCATTTCTCCAGATATTTTTTCAGCTCTCATTCCACAACCGAATCTTCGATTCCTATGAACCAAAGATTTTTCCTCCTTCCACGGTTCTCTAGATCCTCTAGCTTCTCTGCCTGTTTAATGGTTTCCTCCACACTTTTGAGCCTTGCTAGAGCCTGGGCCTGCACATCCTCCAGGGAGCCTATGCGTTGTTCAGCCTGCTCCACACGCCCAGTAAAATCAGATACTGCTTGTGCTACTGACGACATCTGGGTTGCCAAACCACTCAGCCTATCCTCCACTGCTCTAGATACTTCAGCCACCATAGCGCCCGTCGATTCCATGCTTGGACTCTCTGCTCTGCTGTCTGCCATCTTATTCTCCACCACTCGAGGTTTTTCACGCCTCGCGTTTTTCGTTGCCATTAGCCTTCGCTGTGTGCTTTCAGGGATCTATTCCTCCTCTCACTCCTTCCCACCTTACACACCACTGCTCCTCTGAAGGATTTCAGTATTAGGTAGATTTTAAATGCCCGGGGAGGGATAAGGGCTCCGGAGCTAAGGAACACACATCTTCCCTAGTCCACCATGCCACTGGAAGTCTGACAAAATATTTTAAATTTCAGACTGGCAGCATCAAGAACACAAAACTTCTCAAAAATTCTCAAAGACGATCCTTATTGCACTACCAACCAACACCACCCTACAGTTGACTACACACCAAGAACCCCCAGTACAGGACCTATAGAACAAATCTACCATTGCTTAACAGTACTAACTTACAAAATTTACAAAACAAGGAGCATATCCAGAAAAAGAGTGGCACCATAAATACTGCAGTAGAACCTGGAACATACATACACCTACTAGGAAAACGAGTCACACACTGAGAATGTAGATAGACCTTCACCAAGTACAGAAAAAGTTACCACAAACTAAAATGAGAAATATATTGACAAAAGTTAAACTTAAACCCCAAAAAAGTCATGCTCTGCATGCAATGCAATACCAGAGAAATAGAAAGATGCATATATATATGGGGGGCGGAGCCTGATGTCCAGCGGGTAAGACGCTTCGCGCTGAAGCTCCCGAGAGGCCTACTTAGAATCCTGACTTAATACCTATACAAACTTACTATTTCGCTCCGGGCTGACCGGGGTACCTCGGGGGGGATGGCGGCCCATAAACCAGCGCGCTTGGACTTCGGGTCTCCTTCTTCTTCTCACGGAAAACGCTCCAAAACAGAGGTGTCCTCCCCACAGAAGATGGTTCCATTTCGGGAAAACCCCGAAATGCACCTGGAGATTTTAGAGGAAATACGTGGCGTGAAGGAATTGGTGCAGTCCAATGGAGAAGCGCTTAGAGCCATGCGAGAAGACTTTGGAGTGCTCCAGGACCGACTTGAAAGTCTCTCATTACGGCAGGACAATATGGCGGGGGTCCTCGACTCGCACGCGGTGCGCTTGGGCACACTGGACAAGGCTGAGCGCCAGATACAGAATCTTCAAAAGGAGTTAGAAGATAGCAATAATCGAGCCCGTCGCAACAATGTGAGGCTCATTGGAATACCGGAGGGGGTGGAAGCGGGAGATATGAGAGAATTCCTGCTCAAAACTCTTCCCTCCTTGCTGAAGATCACCTTTCATAAAGAACTGGAAATCGATCGTGCACACCGTGTTCCTACCCACATGGCGCTCAACCGAACGACCCCCCGGCCTATTATCTTTCGCTTGCTACGATATCAACAAGTGGAACAAATTTTAAATGCTGCTCGGGCGAACCATCATTTGGAATTTGAAGGTCACAAAGTCTCCTTCTTCCCTGATTTGGCAAAGCCTACCGTTGACCGACGGAAGAAACTCCTTGCTTTTCGCCCTCGACTTCAACAGCTACAGGCTCGCTTTGGCCTGTTGTATCCCGCGAAGCTCCGAGTGACTCTCCACAACCAAACCAGGACATTCGAAGATCCTGATCTACTATCAACATTTTTAGACTCCAAAGAAGCAGAGCAGATGCGCTAATCCAACGACTTGGACTTTTATTTGCCGGCTCTGTCCGCCATTTTGAAGGGCCCGATGCGGCGGTCATAGTCAAGCACAGAGACTACCTGGACTTTCTTTCTTTCTTTCTATGACTTTTTGTTTTTTGGTCTCCTATCCCTCCATGATGTGTGCCTCGGTCGGATTCGGAGCACGCACAGTCCTACAGGTTATGTGTTTTTTCAATTTCGGCCTTCTCTGGGGCTTCTCCCCGCAGACACATGGTCGCCAGTAATTTTTGGGGTTCTGCTTCTTCTCTACCGCGCTGTGGTTTTTCTTTTTTAATGTGGGGCGCTTCATTGTATTATCTAAGCTTATTTTCTTTTATGCCATATGTACAGCCAGATACAGTCAATATGAGGGACATTGTGAAATTATGTGCGCTATCATGCTCAGAATTTTTAACTTGTCTGAATGGCCTTATGTAAAATCTTATCACTCAACGTAAAGGGCATTAATAGTCCAATCAAAAGAAAGAAAATCCTTAGCTATCTTAGCCATGAGCATGCTGATTTAGCGTTTCTTCAGGAAACGCACTTAAACTCTGCTGAAACACTGAAACTCAATGTTAAGCCTTACATGGTGGCTGCCTATTCTCCCGCCGTTTCCAAACGGTGCGGGGTAGCCATTCTGGTTAAGAAATCTTTGCAAGCTACTGTAATTGATACTAGCGCTGACAAGGAGGGTAGATGGGCCCGAGTACATCTTAAGGTTGGAGATAGTGAATTTACATGTATTTGCATTTATGCCCCGAATGTGGACAACCCTGCTTACTATGCAAGTATTGCGCCGTTGGCACAGGCCTCTGCCAATACTCCATTAATACTTGGTGGTGATTTTAATCAAGTGTTAGACCCTCTGATAGATAGACAGCCGCCTAGAACGAGTAGTCCATCCAAGAGTCTTGCTACCCTTACAGCTCTGATGCAAGATCTTGCGCTGGTAGATATATGGAGGCTGCTTCACCCCTCCGACTTAGAGTTCACTTTCTTTTCTGCCCCCCATCACTCCCAATCTCAAATAGATTTCTTTCTCATTTCCAAAGCAATGATTCCTCAAGTAGACACGACTAGGACTCATCCTCTCCATATTTCAGATCATGCTGCCATATCTTTATCATTACATGTCACTGCGCGGGACGATTCTCCCCGAGCTTGGTTTTTTGATAGATCCTTACTGGGTCAAAAAGATTTTCAGGTTGATATAAAGGCCGCTATCCAAGATTATTTCCATTTTAACTCACCCCATGACACAGCGAGCTGGGCTTGGTGGGAGGGTTTTAAAGCATCTATCCGCGCAACTATAACTAGCTATCAAATTCGGCAGGGGAAACAAAGAAAGCAGCAATTACTGATTCTAGAGCAGCAGATACAAGCTGGGGAGCGTCTTCTCACGTCCCGTACTGACCCATGTATTTTACTCCGTTTACAACGCTTGCGTTTTCAATACAATCAGCTTTTGTACACTGCTGCTGTTAAAAATATTGAATCACAACAAGGGCTATATTATCGGGAAAATAATCGTGCTGGCAAATTATTAGCAAATGCCCTAAAAGGTCAAAAAGAAGCCAAGCGTGTTACCGCCCTCCGTAATCCGTCGGGGGGGGGGGCTTGGTCACTAAAGATACCGAAATCTTAGAACTCTTTCGTGATTTTTATACTCGGCTTTATCAATCTGAATGTGATTTTGAGCCAGATGTATTTGAACGCTTACTTTCAGGGGTACAAAGACCGACCCTATCTGACGAAGATAGAGTGGCCTTGGACACACCATTTACTGTCTCAGAAATTCATTCTGCTATCAAGAAATGTGCCTCAGGTCGAGCCGCAGGCCCAGACGGTCTCCCTGCTGAATTCTACAAAACCTTTCACGCTGACTTAGCTCCAGTTTTGAAACTTTATTTTTCTGCTCTGGCCGAGGAGGGTTCTCCTTCTGGGTCCTTTTCAATGGCAAATGTAGTAGTTTTTGAGAAAGAGGGGAGAGACCCGCAACTAACAGCTAATTATCGTCCAATTTCCCTCCTAAACGCGGACTATAAAATATTTGCCACCATTCTCTCTACCCGGCTCTCTGATAGGATGCCTACCTTAATACACCCAGATCAATGCGGTTTCATTCCTGGTAGATCAACTGCTGACAATGCTCGGACTCTATGCCATGTACTGACTACCGCAGTTAATCTTGATCGCCCATTTGTTGGTCTCTCACTTGATGCTGAGAAGGCCTTTGATCGCTTAGAGTGGCCCTTCCTGTTTGCAGTCCTCCGCTGGTACGGATTCGGGGAAGGTTTTCTCCGTTGTCTTCGCACCATGTACGCACAGCCTACAGCCAGTATATGTGCCAATGCTTTAAAGTCTCAGCCTTTTCCCCTTCAACGCGGCACTCGCCAGGGATGCCCACTGTCTCCACTTCTCTTCGATCTTGCACTCGAACCCTTGGCTTTACTAATCCGGCAATCGGAGGAGATTCATGGAGTCCCCTTCACCCATAGGGAAATCAAAATTTCAGCGTATGCTGATGACCTTATGCTTTTTGTCTCTATAGACTCAGTACCGGCTGTCCTAGAGCAAATTGGTAAATACTCACAACTGTCCGGTTATAAGATAAATTGGACCAAGTCGGTAGCCTTTCCATTAAATCCTTTGCTTCATCAGGCAGATATGCAACCCTTCCCCTTTTTATGGCAACCTCGCATGGTCAAATACCTTGGGGTTCACTATTGTTCTCCTTTGGAAGACACTATCTCCTTCAATGCCAAAGACTTAACCTCTAAAGTCCGGGCGCTTACTCACCGCTGGACTCCTTTAACACTTACCTGGTGGGGTCGATTAGAAACCATAAAAATGATGATTGTTCCGAAAGTGAATTATATCTTAGAAATGTTGCCCTGTCTCTTACCTCGACGTATATAAAGATATAGAGGGCCTTCTGACTAGATACTTGTGGCAAAACAAGACACCTAGGATAGCGAAACATAAGCTGCAAGCAGATAAGGAAAATGGGGGTGTCAGATTCCCTGATTTCCTGAAGTATCATCAATCTTTTCTTCTCAAACAAGGCGCTCGTTGGCTGGAAGATCCAGTACCGAGTAGACCTGTGTGGCTAGACATAGAAGAGGACCTTTGCAAACCGATTCCTCTTACTTTTCTCCCTGGTATGACTCTCCCATCAGACTCCCACTTTCCACCAATGCTTTTAGACACCTTAGGTGCCTTTAATAATCTTATGCAATCTTTAGACTCCCGACTCTGTCCGTTAGACAAGCTCCCACTTTGGTACAATACTCGATTTCGAATACAAAATAAGCCGATGGCGTGGAGCCCCTGGTACACTAGGGGCATTTGGATTCCTAGTCAGTTGTTCCATGAAGGTCGCTGGAAAACTTTTAGTGAATTGCAAATTGAATTTGGTCTCCCAGCGAAACACTACTTTCAGTTGGTGCAACTTCAGCATTGCCTTCGGAGTGCTAAGGTGCTCCCGCCATCGGCCTCCCCTACACAAGGTTGGTTGGAGACTATCCGATCTATCGGTAATTCACCGGGTGTAGCATCCAATTTTTACAAAACCTTATGTAATGCTATAACTAGAGATACCCCTATAGCGCAGAAAGCATGGGAGAGAGAATTGCATGTGACTTTGACCCCGGAGCAATGGAGCCTTGTCTGGAGTAGAGTGACACGGGTCTCCCGATCCGCCTCACTCACTCAGACACTCTTCTTTCTAGCCCACCGGTGTTTTTACACTCCTGACAGATTAGCCAAATGGAACACTACTCAGGGCAATAGCTGTTGGACATGTCATGCGGCCATTGGTTCATTACCTCATGTTATGTATGAATGTCCCGCACTACAGTATTACTGGCGTCGGGTCTGGGGTCGTATCAGGTCTATTTTGCACTTTCAAGAGCCCCTTTCTTGGAGGATAGTGGGACTTCGCTCAGCTGCGGGGATCCCCTCTCTTCCAAAAACGGCTTACTTCCTTTTGGACTTTATGCTTGGCATTGCTATTTCCCTAATCACGAAATACTGGAAAAATAGCTCTCATCTGAGCCCCAATGAATGGTGGAATCATGTCTGTCTCTACAGTAAATATGAACAAATACCTCGTATGTTTGCTTCCCCCATTCAGACTCCTCATCATCGGTCTAAATGGAAGATGCTCAATGACTATGTACATTCTGCTCAATGCTCTCATCTGACTGTCTAAATTTGTATATATCTTTGTCCCATGATTATTCTGTATCGCAGATACTCTTTTGATTGTTTTGATGTATAATCACTGTTGTTTGGAAGCGTTCACATGCTGACATAATCAGCTAGAGAAGAAGCGTGGGGGTGGGGGGTAATTGGGTTTACTTTTCTTTATTGTATACTTGTTTTGTCTCCTTTGGTGTGTTGTTTCTTTTGTTTGTTGCAAAATGAAAATAAAAGTTTAAAAAAAAAAAGAAAGATGCATATATAGAAAGCACATGTACATTACAAAAACTGATATATTGCAATCACTTTGCTCTCTGACATTGATCTTTTCTTTTCAACTTTCTTCCTTTTATATTTTTCTCACTCTGTCCACCCAGATTTCACTCCTCTTCCTCTTTACTATCCATTCCTTATTATCCCCTCTTTTTATTTCATCTTTCTATAGCTCTCCAACCCTCATCCTATCCTCCCATTTTCCACCTCTCGTTCCTCAACCCCCCGTCTTTCCTAACTGCCTCCAACTAGCATCTTCACCCCTCTCACCTTCCCTGCCCAGCGTCTTCGCCCTTTTCTCTCTCCCCTATCTGCTATTTTACCACTACTACTACTACTACTCCCCACCCTGCCTGGTGTCTTCCCCCCTCTCTAACTACCCCTGTCCTGTATCTTTCCCCTTCTCTCTCTCCCTCACATCCAGCATCTCCCCCACTCTCCCTATCCCCTATTTCTAGCATATCCCTTCTCTTTCTCCCTAGCCTCAGCATCTCTAGTTCCCTTGGCCCTTCCTGCCCCATGTCCAGCATCACCCCTGTCTTCCTATGTTCCCCCCATGCCCATCATCACCCCTCTGTCACCCAATGTCCCCTCCTATGTCCCCCAGTATCGATTGGGTCAGTGTCACAGCAGGACATGCTAGGGAGATAAAATTCCTAGATGAAATAAATGACTGCTTCTTGGAGCAGCTGGTTCATGAACCGACCAGAGGGGAAGCCATATTGGACCTAGTCCTTAGTGGAACACCAGATATGGTGCAAGAGATAAGGGTGTTGGGGCCACTTGGCAATAGTGATCATAGCATGATTGTGTTTGATTTAATTAGTGGAGGAGGGATGGTAAGGAAATCCACAGTACTACCTTTTAACTTTCGAAAGGGAGACTATGATAAAATGAGGAAAATAGTTAAGAAAAAACTAAAAGGAGCAGTTGCAAAGGTTAAAGACTTACTTCAAGCTTGGGTGTTGCTGCAAAATACTATCTTGGAAGTCCAGACCAGCTGTATTCCACGCTTTAAGAAAAGTGGAAGGAAGTCCAAAAAACTGACAGCATGGTTTATAGGTGAGGTCAGAGAGGCTGTTGTTGCCAAAAAAGCATCTTTCAGGAAATGGAAAAAAAGAGCCAAACGACAAAAACTGGAAACAGCAAAAGCATTGGCAAGTTCAATGCAAGGCATTGATAAGGCAGGCAAAGGGAGAATTTGAGAAGAAGCTTGCTGCGGAAGCAAAAACACATATTAAAGACTTTTTCAAGTGCATTCATAGCAAAGAACCTGTGAGAGAGTCAGTTGGCCCATTAGATGATAGAGGGATTAAAGAGGAACTAAGAGGCGACAAGGCGATAGCGGAGAGACTGAATGAATTCTTTGCTTCGGTCTTTACTGAGGAAGATGTAGGGATGTTACCCATGACTGAAGTGGTATTTAAAGGTGTGGAAGAATTGAAGGAAATATTGATACACCGGGAAGATGTATTACAGCTATTTGATAAACTGAAGAGTAGCAAATAACTTGGACCGGATGATATACATCCAAGGGTTTTGAAAGAACTGAAATATGAGATTGCAGACCTGCTATTAGTAATCTGTGAACTACCATTAAAATCATCTGTAATACCTGAAGATTGGAGGATGGTGAATGTAACGCCAATTTTTAAAAAGGGTTCCAGGGGTGATCCGAGACACTACAGACCAGTAAGCCTGACGTCAGTACTAGGAAAAATGGTAGAAACCATCATAAAGAACTAAATTGCTGAACATGTAGATAGTCATGGCTTAATGGGAGACAGACAACATGGCTTTAGACAAGGAAGATCTTGTCTTATTAATCTCTTATGGTTTTTTGAAGGTGTGAATAAAAAGGTAGACAAAGGTGAGTTGGTTGATATAGTATATTTGGACTTTCAGAAAGCCTTTGACAAGGTCCCTCATCAGAGACTTTTGGCAAAACTAAAGAGTCATGGGATAGGAGGCAGTGTACTATTGTGGATCAGGAACTTGTTAAAAGATAGAAACAGAGGGTAGGGCTAAATGGCCAATTTTCCCAGGGATCTGTGCTGGGCCTGCTGCTTTTTGACATATTCATAAATGACCTGAAAAAGGGAATAATGAGTGAGGTTATCAAATTTGCAGATGACACAAAATTATTTAAAGTTTTTAAAACCCATGAGGATTGTGGAAAATTGCAAGAGGATCTTGATAAATTGGAAGACCGGGCATCAAAATGGCAGATGAAATTTAATGTGGACAAGTGCAAAGTTATGCACCTAGGGAAGAACAACCCAAACTATGGTTACACGATGCAAGCTTCCGCATTAGGAACCACCACCCAGGAAAAAGATTTAGGCGTCATTGTGGACAACATGTTAAAACCCTCGGCCCAGTGTGCAGCTGCAGCCAAGAGAGCAAATAGAATGCTAGGTATCATAAGGAAAAGAATGGAAAATAAAACAAAGGATATTATAATGCCTCTGTATTGTTCCATGGTGTGACCGCACCTTGAATATTGTGTGCAGTTCTAGTCGCCGTATCTTAAAAAGGATATAGCATTACATACATATGACCTAGATTGGCCACTGTTGGAAACAGAATACTGGGCTTGATGGACCTTGGCCTGACCCAGTATGGCATATCTTATGTTCTTATTATTAGAAAAGGTTCAGAGAAGAGCCACCAGAATGGTAAAGGAGATGGAAGGATACCCCTATGAAAAAAGGCTAAAAAGGTTTGGGCTCTTTAACCTGAAAAAGAGATGGCTGAGGGGAGATATGATAGAAGTCTTTAAATTAATGAATAGAGTGGAACGGGTAAATCTAGATTAATTGTTTTTTATCAGAATATAGAAAGACTAGGGGGCATGCAATGAAGCTACAGGGCAAACTATTTAAGACAAACAAGAGAAAATATTTTTCCACTCAACGTGTAATCAAACTCTGGAATTTGTTACTGGAGGATGTAGAAAAGGCTGTTAGTGTAGCTGGGTTTAAAAAAGGTTTGGACAAGTTCCTGGAGGAAAAGTCCATAAACCATTATTAAAAAGGGACCCAGGATATCAATGCTTGACCCAGTACAAGCATTGTGGAACCTGTGTCTTTTGGGGAAACTGCTAGGTACGTATGACCTAGATTGGCCACTGTTGGAAACAGGATACTGGGCTTGATGGACCTTGGTCTGACCCAGTAGGGTATATCTTATGTTCTTATGTCCAGCATCACCTATCTGTCACCCAGTGTTCCTCATCCATGTCCAGCATCTCTTCTGTCTCCCTTCACCCCCATGTCTTGGATCTCCTCTTTCTCGTTCTTCCCCAGCATTGATCCTTCAATCCCCACCCCACCCCGATCCACGTACCTACATTTTCTTTTCATTGAATGTCCGGGTGAGCCAGATAGTGTTTAAGTTAACTGGGCAGCGATGATTTTCAGCTGCTATCTGGTTAGCTTTGGTGGTGAAAGATAGGATAGCCTTTACTGTGCCTAACATTTGCCACTGAGGGATAATTAGGCAGTGGCTGCTGCTTGGTTATCCCCAGGAGTCCTCCCCGCTCTCCATGTCCCGACGCTAGTCAGCAAGCATCGGGTACCTAGCAGTAGCACCCAGGAATATTCAGCAGCACTAACCATGTTAGTGCTGCGGAATATCACGGTCAGCACGGATAAAATGCTTAGCAGGTCTACTAACCACGTTAATTGCACTGAATATCAGGCCCATACTCTGTTGGCAGAGTTGAGATCTTACGGCTGAACTGTGTTCTTGCTAAATATCCAAAGCTGTTTTGCTTGAGGGAGCTCACGTTGTTGGTCATCAGCATAGTTATACACTTTAATAAAATCATTTGTAAGGTTTGGAAGATTTTCAAAAGAATGTTGTTGTATGCAATGATCCGGTAGATATATTAGAAGAAGTTTCTTATATATAACAAAGTGTTTGAAATTCCTTAAGATGACTCATGACATTAAGGAGGTAATGTTACAAGACACGACTAGGTTATTGTGCACTCCTACATGCACCTACCAGGGCTAATTTTTAAAGTATGCACATACTTTATGTTATAAAATAGGGCGTAAATGGTGAGATACATATACCAAATCTTGGTGCAATCACTTATATCGACCTTAGACATGTAGACCCTAGATTTATAGAGAATGCGCATAAGTTATAGTATTCTGTAACTTAAAGTGCATAAATCTGTACTCCACCTTGCTTGGTTTCAAAGGCTCTGAGGTGTGCATGTCTCTTACTGCTTTTGGTGTCGCTCCCATCTTAGGGAAGAAGATTTCCGGGGGAAAAGAAGTGGAGATGCTGGACCAGGGGATGGGAGGAAGCAAGAAGGCGAAGAGGTGAAAAGGCTGGACTGAGGAAAGGAAAGAGAAAGGTGGAGATGGGATGTAAGGAAGGAGAGAGAGAGAGGTGGAGATGCTGGATAAGAGGAAAGGGATGAGAGAGGGGAAGAAGCGGGATTGGTAGAGAGGAGTGGGAGAGACAGAATACTTTGGGGGGAAGGGGGTGAAGGAGACGACTGGGGAGAAATAGGGAGGGGAGGGAGAGCCTCCAATATGCTTTGCAATTCAGCTAACTAGTTACAAGGAGAATTTATCTACAGGTTGAATTTCAAAGGGGGCAGTCAGTTAAAGCAATTTCTCAACAATCTGTACAGAAAAGTGTAGTTAATAGTTTCAGTGTCACTTAATAAAGACCCTTAATAAAAACTACTGCTAATTCAATATTGTACAAATAATAGACAGAACACTCAGTTATCAAATAATTGAAAACAAAAACATTACATTTTTATAGAGGAAGCATCAAAAACTGGTGTGAATTCAGCCAATTATTGAATACTGGTTCACAAATTCAACACCTTCTTTCATCATAGGTTTTCATTTTAATTTTCTTCTCTTTACTATTTTTAACTAAAGCACAGAAACAGATGTGTCCTTGTTAAAAATGAGAGAGAGAGAAAATATCCAAAAAGTAGCTAAATAATTATAATTTATAATGTTATTCACTTCAAGAAGATTCACAAAGATTTTTTACTTAACTTTAAAGTGTTATACTTTTCATCTCAAAACCTGCAGAGGATCCCTGATGCCCAGCATAGGTGTTTCAGAAGGTGCCTGCTTCAAGGAACAAAAGAGGAACTCTTGCCTTGAAGAACACATCTCAAAGACAAAACTCTTTTCCAAGTTCTCTGGCAACTGTGCTGTGAAATGCTGCATGCAGCTGCCTTTTAAAAAGGAATTAACGCCACTCTGTTGGACAATGTAATACCTGAATTCCCCAATTAAATTGTAAGTAAATGCTGGATTAGAGCACTTACTCATGATTAGAGTCAAATGTATCTTGATGCCTGTTGAAATGAAGACCATAAGCCTCAAAATGAATATCATTCCAAATATACTTGAAAAGAAAAAAATATGTATAAATAAAGCCTAAAACTGACACCCTGTGCCACTAGTACACTCAGGTTATCAGCTTAATAAGTCCAAATATATTAGAGAAATTATACCAAAAATTCATCTTTAAGCGGGACTTGAACACCCAACAGGAACCATAAAACGTTTCAAAATGCTCGTTTGACATCTTGTATCCATAACTTGACAAGAATTCAAAAATATTGAATCCACATTCGCTATTATAAAAATATTATAGGCACGATTACTCGCTAAAACCTTTCTAACAAAATGTACTTCCATAGAAATTAGAAATTGTGGAATTCAAACACCAGTTGGCAGCCACAAAAAATACCACTGTGCACTGAACCTCCTCCTGTTATGGTGGATTAGTTGACAAGGGCTCTGAAGCATTGATTGCCCACCATGGCCGGCCCACCTTGAACCAAGGGGTGGCCCACCATGGCTGGCCACCTTGAACCAAGAGTTGGTTCAAGGTGTTGGTGCCCTAGGCAAATCTTAAGCTTTATGCCTACCCTGACTGTCAGAATCTATTGTTTAGCTGTGAATACCCTGTTCTTTGCCCCCCCCTTACCCAGATGCTGAGGCCCTAGGCAGCCCGCCTAGTTTGCCTGATGGTTGGGCTGGCCCTGTTGCCCATTCTCTATACAGATTATTCATAATGATTCACCAAGCATCATGATCCTATGATAGCAGTCTTGATTTAGATGCAGAAAATATTTTTTCTTGCAAAACATTAATAATGTGCAGTCCATTCTAAATCAGTGTTGAAACTATGTGGTTCAATGGTGTTGAGCATAAAAATCCATCTCTGCTTACTTTGCCAGAGTTTCAAACTTAAATACCCTCCACATGGGCTAGATGAAACTTGATCTATGATAGCTAGTTTCAGGTCAGAAAAACTGGTGATGGTGTGTAACATGGTAAGCCAGCATGGAATGTGTATAACTTTGGGCCTGATTAGCCTGTGAAAGAACTGAGCACAGCTGAGGCCTGCATAAAAAGGCTTCAGATCCCTGCACTGCTGAGGCATTCCTAACAGGGGCTATACATTTCAAACAAAGGTAAGAATTTGTGTTTTTTTAAATTGCTAGCTCTCTGACTGGAAGCTCTTAAAAGGGTTTTGGTACATTTTTAAAACAAAGTTACATTCTTTTTGGTACTTTAGTTTAAAAGGAGAAATATTTTCTTTAGTGGGGCAGGTTTAAAACTCTGCTTTAGTAACTTTCTGAGCTCTTTGGAGCCACTGACACCTAATAAGGTGTTAGTTCCCTCCCTACCCCCCCTCTAACTCCCACCCACCCTTAGTGAGCAATCTTGCTTTATAGGGCACCTCCTCAATTAACAAAACACAGGGACTTGGAACAGCACATTTTAAATATAATTAAAGAGATTTAACTGCTTTTTCTCTAAAAGGACAGCTGGGAAACCAGCTGGTACTTTGGAAGATCTCTCTCTTTTGCTTTAACAGATAGCTAGGTTCCATGAACTGAATAATGGCTGGGAAAAATTGTATCGCTAAAGCTGTTACCACCGATACATCTTCTTCCTCTGTCCAGACAGAGGTCCCAATGCCAAATTGAAAGACCAGCTCCATGTGCAGGGTGCCTGCATGCTGAAGCTCTCAGGAAGCAAGTGGAGGAACTCAGAGAGGAGGTGGCGAGGCTGAGGAACATTCAAGACAGTGAGAAGTACATTGATGAGATGATGCTTGCAAAAACCAAGCTCTCCAGCAGAGGAGAAGATGGGTGCCTACAGAATGACGAAGGTTGGACACAAGTAACCAGAGCCTGCAGAATCACCAATCCAGCTTCTCCAGCCCTTGAATTGAAGAATCATTATGCAGCCCTGGAAGTGGAGGAGATGAAAGCATCCCTGGAAAGGGAAAAACCAGAGCTCTAGTACCCCAAAGTTGAAGAATCAGTGACGACTAGGAAGCAAAGAGTATTGGTGGTTGGTGACTCTCTTCTGAGGGATACTGAGGCATCCATCTGCCAACCACACTTGATGTCCAGAGAGGTATGCTGTCTGCCAGGGGCCAAAATCCAAGAAGTTACGGAGAGTTTGCCGAGATTCATCAAGCCCACTGACTATTACCCAATGTTACTAATCCATGTCAGAACAAATGATACTGCCAGGTATCCCTCTGAGCATATCAAAAGTGAATTCATGGCTCTGGGACAGAGGGTGAAGCAGATAGGTGCACAGGTAGTGTTCTCTTCAATCCTCCCTGTTGAGGGTAAAGGCCAAGGCAGAGAGGCTCACATCCTGGAGATGAATGCATGGCTGTTTGGATGGTGTCATCGAGAGCGTTTTGGTTTCCTGGACCATGGGATGCTGTTCCAAGGGTTACAGAGCTGAGATGGGATCCATCTGTCCAAGAAAGGTCAACACGTCTTCAGTAGTAGACTGGCTAATCTACTGAATAGGGCTTTAAACTTGATTCTTTGGGGATGGGTGAAGACAGCCTCCAGGTAAATGAAAGCCCCCAGGTAAGTGAAACATTAAATACCTTTATGGAAATGGATAAAAGGGGTAACATATGGAAAGTAGTGTGTATAAATGCCTGTAGCATGGCAAATAAGATCCTTGATGCTAACGTTTTGGTGGGAATGGCTGACTTGGATTTAGTGGCAGTTACAGAAACATGGTTCACAGAAAACCATGACTGGGATGTAACTATACCTGGCTATACTTTATTCTGAAAGGACAGGGTAGGAAGAAGGGAAGAAGGAGTGGCACTATATGTAAAACTTAATATTAAAACTTTGGAATTACATAGCTTAAAAGGGAGAGAGGAGTTAAACTGTGGGTTAAACTAGAAAGAGGAAAAGAGAAATCTATTTGCATTGGCGTGATATACAGACCTCCCTCACAAGAGGAAGAGGTGGACAGAGAGTTAATTGAAGGCATACGTAGCATTGCTAGGAATGGGGAAGTGCTACTGACAGGGGATTTTAATATGCCAGATTTTGATTGGCACAGTCATGCTGCGGTATCATCTAGAAGTAAGGAGATCCTGGATTCTCTACAGGGAGAACTATTCAGGCAATTGGTAACAGACCCCACACGTGAAGGGGCCATACTGGACTTGGTGCTTACTAATGGTGAAAGTGTTTCTGATGTTATAGTGGGAGATCATTCTGCATCCAGTGATCACCAGATGGTGTAGTTCAGTATTAGGACTACGGCTGTTAGAATCCATTCAAAAGTGAGAGTCTTAGACTTTAGGAAAACGAACTTTGCCAAGTTGGGCCAATACCTCAGGGAGTCGTTAGCGGGATGGGAACAGCTGGGGGATGTAGAAAAACAGTGGGTAAAACTGAAAGGGGATATATTAAGGGCAACCAACCTTTTTGTTAAAATGGTAAATAAAGGTAAAAGGAAAAGGAGACCGCTATGCGTTCATAAGAAGTAGCTGAAAAGGTGAAGAAAAAGAGGGAGGTCTTCATGAAATACAAGAGATCACAGAGAAAGGAAGACAGGCATCTATATTTGGAAAAACATAGAGAGGCTAGCAAAGTAGTCTGGAAAACAAAGATTCAAAAAGAGGAGGAAATAGCCAATGCAATAAAATGGGGGAATATGACATTTTCAGATATGTTAGTGAGAAGAGGAAGGGCAAAAGTGGTATTGTCAGACTCAAGGGTGAAGGAGAGGAATATGTAGAAGCTGATGATAAAGCAGAATTGCTTAACAAATATTTCTGTTCTGTGTTCACAGGTGAAGAACCAAGAACAAGGCCTCAGAAAACACCCACAAACAGGAATAGAAGCAAGGGGCATCTTGAACAATTTTCAGAAGACTGTGTTCGAGAGAAAATAGCTAAACTTAAAGTAGACAAAGCGATGGGACCAGATGGGATACACCCTAGAATGCTGAGGGAACCTGGGGACATTCTAGCAGCTCCACTGACTGACCTTGTCAATGCCTCGTTAGAGTTGGAAGTGGTGCCAAAGGACTGGAGAGAGGCTCATGTGGTGCCTTTACACAAAAGCGGAAACTACAGGCCGGTTAGTTTAACTTCGGTGATGAGTAAATTATTGGAAACGCTGCTTAAACAGAAAATAGTGAGGTTTCTGGAGTTCAGCGGATTACAGGATCTGAGGCAGCATGGATTCACCAGAGGCAGGTCTTGTCAGACAAATCTGACCAGGGAGTTGGATGAGGGAGAGCCCTAGATGTGGTGTATTTAGATTTCAGTAAAGCCTTTGTCACCGTTCCTCACAGGCCACTTATAAACAAACTGAGCATCCTAGGGATGGACCCTAAAGTTACTGCTTGGGTTAGAAATTGGTTGGGTGGGAGGCGACAAAGAGTACAGATAAATGGAGCTCACTCTGAGGAGAAGGAAGTTACCAGTAGTGTGTCCCAGGGATCTGTCCTTGGTCCGATTCTTTTTAACAACTTTGTTAGTGATATAGTGGAAGGGCTATCGGGTAAGGTTTGCCTCTTTGTGGTTGATACCAAAATCTGCAATAGAGTAGACACCCAGGAAGGTGTAGATAACATGAGGAGGGATCTAGCTAATCTTGAAGAATGGTCTAGAATTTGGCAGCTGGGATTTAATGTCAAAAAATGCAAGGTCGTGCATTTCGGCTGCAGCAATCCAAGGGAGCAATATAGTATAGGGGGTGAAGTACTTCTGTCCACTAAAGAAGAGTGGGACCTAGGCGTGGTTGTGTCTGATGATCTTAAAGTAGCTAAATAGGTAGAAAAGGCGACAACAAAAGCTAGAAGGATGCTTGGGTGCATACAGAGAGGAATGGCTAGCAGAAAAAAGGAGGTGATAGTGCCTCTGTATAAGTCTTTGGTGTGACCTCATTTGGAGTATTGTGTTCTGGAGACTGCACCTTCAAAAGGATATAAACAGGATGGAGTCAGTACAGAGGGTGGCTACTAAAATGGTTAGTGATCTTCATTATAAAGCATATGAGAACAGACTTAAGGATCTTCATATGTACACCTTAGAGGAAAGGCGGGATAGAGGTGATATGATTGAGACGTTTAAATACCTCCATGGCATAAATGCACAGGGGGAGAGTCTCTTTCGATCGAAAGCAAGTTCTGCTATGAGGGGACATGTGATGAGGGTGAAAGGGGATAGATTCAGGAGTGATATGCGGAAATATTTCTTTACAGAAAGAATGGTGGATCCATGGAATAGTCTCCCAGTGGAGGTGGTAGAGATGAGGACAGTATCTGAATTCAAAAAAGCATGGGACAAACACAGAGGATCTCTAAAGGAAAAAAAGGGGCCTGTTGTAGTTGTTGATATGGAAGGACAGACTAGATAGGCCATGTGGTCTTTTTCTCTTGTTATTTTTCTATGTTTCTGTGTTTCTAGGTACATGAGACCTGGAATGGCCACTGCTGGAAACAGGTTACTGGGCTTGATGGACCCTTGGTCTGACCCAGTATGGCATATCTTATCGTCATATGTTCTTATTTACTATGTGTGCCTTATATGTGGTATTAACTAAAAGATATAAAAATTAGGGAACCTACAAACAAATCCAGGAATAAATTTAATCCCCAAACACCACAATAAGAACATTGATGCAATTCTCAATAAGCTAACATTTTGAATGAATTCAAAATTCTTTTTTGGCAGACCGAATCACATCCGATGTGACAATGTGTACATCAGCCTCATTTTCAGTCCTTTTACAGAAAATCGACCTACAAAGCATCCTCAAATTTCAGTGCTCAGAAGATCCTTTATAATTCACCTCACAGAACATTGTTCAAGGTTGAATACTTGTACGTCAACCCCGATGGTTCAACACAGACATGAAAACAGGGCCATACATTTCAAAAGTTTGGATCCTGATCCCCTTACTCGCTTGCTCATCACCTATCTGTATCTTTGCCATTTCCCTAGATCTATCTTAGTCAGTAGTTGTTGTATTGTCTGTCTTAATTGGATTGTAAGCTCTGATGAGCAGAGACTGTCTCTTATATGTATCTGTAAAGCGCTGCATATGCCTTGTAGCACTTTACAAATGATAAGTAGTAATAGCAATATTAGGAGCAGCAGCCAGTCAAGAGTCAGGAGCTGGAAGTGTTGGCACAGGACAGGGGTAAGAAGCAGGCAAAAGACTTAGGGGTATGTTTACTAGACCGGGCTAATGGTAAACCCGGGCTATCTGCAACTAGGTCCCATTGAATAATATGGGACCTAGTGGCAGATAGCTCGGGTTAACCGTTAGCCTAGTTTAGTAAACATACCCCTTAGAAGTGTTCACCAGTGATAGCAAAGACAGCAAAGATTATAGAGAACTGTTATATGGTTTCTTTTTTTTTTTGCTAATCCATCTCAAACATTTATGGATAGAAGCAGGCTACAAATGATAGATTAGATTAAGAACATAAGATATGCCATCCTGGGTCAGACCAAGCCCAATATCCTGTTTCCAACAGTGGCCAGTCCAGGTTCCCAGAAGGTACTGTAGACAGATACCAGGGGAAAGCAGTGGATTTCTGTGTTTGAATGGACATTTTTTTTAAGTGCCATCAAGTTGAGGATCACATGATGTGGTGAGCTGAGCAGGACACATCTTGTTCAGCTCCAGGGTTCCTCACTTGCTAAACCCACCACTCTACACTAATACTCCATACCCCCACAAATGGAAGGGAACAGCTTACTGACCCATAGTTGGATATGCTTGGAGCTCCGACTTGCACATAAAAAAGCCTCAATAACAGCAAAACAGCCGAGGAGAGGAAAAACACAAACAATGGAAAATAAAATGGCCGACGGAACATCACCAAGCCTGATAATGGAACAGCAAGCAAGTTTTATAGAGAGTATTTCAGAGGTGGTGGTTAAAGACTTGGACGCCTGATTTCAAAATCTGGCCGAGCACATGGAAACAATTTCAGCCACCTGAGCGAATTTAATCAATGGATGGGCACAGCTGAGCAAGGAATTGCAGACTTGAAGAGTTTAAGTCAAAGCCAAAACACCACCATCCAAAAGCTGAAGCAACAACTAAATGCATACAAGGACAAACTAGATGACTTAGAGAATCAGGGCTGTCGGAAAAACATTCGGATTGTGGAACTTGCAGAACTGTTCTCAATGCCAAACTATGGGGGTTCCTAGAAACGTGGCTACCACTTAGCCTGCACTTGGAGGCCCTGACAGGCAAGATCAAAATTGAGTGGGTGCATAGACTAGGACCCAGAAAGGAAGGAGAGCGCAGGCCGAGAGTAGTCATAGCCTGGTTCCTCAATTACATGCAAAAAGAACAGATCTTGAGAGCGGCCCGGAATCAATGGAACCTTGAGAAAGATGGAAACAAAATTTTAGTCTTTCAAGACTACTCCCAAGCAGTCACAAAGCAGCGCCAAAAATATATAGAAATATGTAGATGCCTGGTACAACATGGGATCAATTTTACATTGCTATACCCGGCTAAATTGAGGGTAATTCATCATGGAAAACCGGACTATTTCACATCCCCATAAGAGGCGCTGACTTTTACAAACACTGTGACAATGTACAGAAGATGACAACAACACAATGAATCCACAACTAACACATACTGAAGAAACTGATCCAACTGAGAACTATGCAGATGCTTGTAAGGAAGGTAGTGAGAATTATTAGAGGCAAGGCGGGTGAGATGAAATCATCGGCAAAAGAGACTTGCAGGAAACTTGGCCACAAAAGATTTAACATTCGGTGTGGATAACAGGACTCACTGGGACACTAGGACCAACAGAGATAAAGAATGTACCACACTGGGATGAGGTGGAACACCAGAGGTACATGTGGAAGTGGTAAGATAATACAACGAACTCTGCAACAGAGCTTTGACAAAGGAGCAGTCTGTTACAGGGAAGAGAAGTCAACACATTAATCAGAGAACATTGTCTATGCAAGTAGACTACCTCATACCACAATAAAGACTGGGCTGAGACTAAAAATGACTCCCAGGGTGAGGCTGATGCTGAATGAAAAGATCGGGCACTGTGTGAGGAGGAAATAACAACTACGTTGAAGTTCTATGGGTTATACAGAAATTGTTTATTTTCTGTGTTTAGTGATGGTAAAATTATTAATCAGCTATAGTATTAATCTGAATGTAATAGTTAAATGGTTAAAGGTTATGCAATAGTTGGGTAATAGCATGGAAGATGGGTTGGGGTGCATAAGGGAGGTATAGGGAAAGAATTAAAATTAGAAGGCATAAGAGGCAAAATCACTGCACCTTAATCAAAATTTCCTACCACTTTCCTAGCACTTAACATTTAGGGGCGGGGGTAGGAGAGAGGAGGGGGAACTAGAATCAGGATAAAAACAGGAATGAATGAAGGTGCTGAGGGTTCAGCAAGAACGTGGAATGATAGGAAGGTCCTCCCAATGGTGGAAAGGATAATGAGGAATATTGAAATTATATAAGCTCCTACATTTGCCTTATTGACTATCTTGATTTTCAATGTTAAATGTTTTGAAACTTGCCTACACATATGATAAGATTAAAGGTAAGGGGGGGATACAGAAATGGGAGGGATAACCACAGGGGATATGGAGGAAAGGGAATAACCAGATACTGAAAGTCCAATAATTGAGGGAAAGTACAATATGACACAACAGAAGATAAAACAGCAAAGCAAGGAAATCAAGATACATCTTAGAGTGCATTCTAAACAATTTAAAGGAAGGCCTAGGAGAGGATAAGCACTTGGATAGGAGGTTAAGATAGAGAGGGGTGGGGAATGAGGCACAGTGGGGATCCCCCACTGGTCACATAATCCCTAGGAGAGCAAGGGTAAAGGAGAAGAGACGGTGGGGAAAGAAGAAGGAAGGAGGGGGGATGGGAGGGGAAAAGAACTTAACAAAGAAAAGAGATGTGGATGGATGGAGGAGAGCAGGACTAGAGACAGCCACTGGAGGACTTGGGCTGGGAAGTCCTTTAGGGATACTAAAAATTGGGATGGAAATACAGTTTAATGAGTCCTACGAGATAGACGATCATGGCTAAATTACTAAGAATAGCCTCCTGGAACGTGTGCGGGATAGGCAATCTTATAAAAAGATACAAGCTACTGAAGGTATTACAGAATCATACGATTGATGTAGCTCTGTTGCAAGATGCACATATGACAGAGGAAGAACATTGAAAACTGAAATGTTGGTGGGTAGGAGATACATATGGAGCATCATCAGGCGGACGGCAGGCAGGGGTTGTCATACTGATAGGAAGCCATGAAGATTAGTAAGATCTAGGCAGACTCCAAGGGTCACCACCTATTCATACAAGGAGAGATGCAGAGAAAACAGATCACCCTGGGAACAATCTACGCCCCCAATACTTATGAGGCGGGCTTTTTCCAAGAAGTTATATTTGGATAGCGAAACTAAACCCAACCCAACTAATTCTAAGTGGGGACTTCAGTTGTGTATTAGATGACACTTTAGGCCACTCAGCCCAGAGAGGGGGAAAAGATGTGAGGAAGGTCAGACGAATACAGAGTATGTGCAATGGATATTAACTCCTTGATGTGTGGCGACTCCTACACCCAACCGAGCAGGACTATACCCACTTCTCTCGAGCCCATGGGTTGGGGTCCCGAATAGACTACCTTCTCATATCAAAATACCTCTTGAATAAAGTTTGAAATGCAGAGATTGGTCCCATTGTAGTATCAGACCGTGCATCGTTTGGATTGACCTAGACTGGGGAGGTCAAACTGGAGGGAGCATATGGAGATTCCCACAAAGCTTAGTAGGAGAACATGAGTTTCAAATTTACTCAAGAAAGCAATGGAGAGAGTATGAACAACATAATGCTAAGCATAGAAACAACCCGGTATTATTCTGGGAAATTGCTAAAGTGTTAATGAGGGGATACATCATAGGATATAGTAAAGCTAAGCAGAAAGAACAGAGCAAGCGCTTAATGCAATTAGAAAGAGACTTATTGATACCATTGATACCATTTGTATCGATTTGGGAATAAAACGGGGAAACTTCTTTACTCATTAATCAAGACAAGAGAAGGACAGAGAGGGGTATGGGCAATGCGAGATCAAAATAGCCAAATACACAGGAAGAACTTGAAAAACCTTTTCGAGATTTCTATCAGAGGCTATATGAGACAGAGCCCTATGATATGGATCGCGCTCAGAAGTACCTGAAAGAGGTGGCATAGCCACCTCTTTCACAAGAACAAGTACAACAGTTAAATGCCCCACTATCAGCTAAAGAGGTCCAGAATTGCATTCATGGCCTACGTAAATACTGGGCTTCAGGACCGGATGGATATCGAAGTGAATTCTACCAACTACTTCAAGATAAGGTGATGGTCCCGATGGTAGAATACTTTGAGGATCTTTAGATTTCAGTAAAGCCTTTGACACTGTTCCTCACAGGCAACTTATAAACAAACTGAGCGCCCTAGGGATGAACCCTAACGTTACTGCTTGGGTTAGAAATTGGTTGAGTAGGAGGCGACAAAGAGTACAGATAAATGGAGCTCACTCTGAGGAGAAGGAAGTTACCAGTGGTGTGCCCCAGGGATCTGATTCTTTTTAGCATCTTGGTCCGATTCTTTTTAGCATCTTTGTTAGTGATATAGCAGAAGGGCTGTCGGATAAGGTTTGCCTCTTTGCGGATGATACCAAAATCTGCAATAGAGTAGACACCTAGGAAGGTGTAGATAACATAAGGAGGGATCTAGTTAAGCTTGAAGAATGGTCTAGAATTTGGCAGCTGGGATTTAATGTTAAAAAATGCAAGGTCATGCATTTGTGCTGCAGCAATCCAAGGGATCAATATAGTATAGGGGGTGAAGTACCTTTGTCCACTAAAGAAGAGCGGGACCTCGGTGTGGTTGTGTCTGATGATCTTAAAGTAGCTAAACAGGTAGAAAAGACAACAGCAAAAGCTAGAAGGATGCTTGGGTGCATAGGGAGAGGAATGGCTAGCAGAAAAAAGGAGGTGATAGTGCCTCTGTATAAGTCTTTGGTGTGGCTTCATTTGGAGTATTGTGTGCAATTCTGGACACATCACCTTCAAAAGAATATAAAAAGGATGGAGTCATTACAGAGGGTGGCTACCAAAATGGTTAGTGGTCTTCATTATAAAGCATATGAGGACAGACTTAAGGATCTTAATATGTACACCTTAGAGGAAACGAGGAATAGAGATGATATAATTGAGATGTTTAAATTACTCCGTGGCATAAATGCACAGGGGGAGAGCCTCTTTCGATTGAAAGCAAGTTCTGTTATGAGGGGACATGGGATGAGGGTGAAAGGGGATAGATTCAGGAGTGATATGTGGAAATATTTCTTTACGGAAAGAGTGGTGGATCCGTGGAATAGTCTCCCAGTGGAGATAGTAGAGATGAGGACGGTATCTGAATTCAAAAAAGCATGGGACAAACACAGAGGATCTCTAAAGGCAAAAAGGGGACTGTGGTAGTTGTTGATATGGAAGGACAGACTAGATAGGCCATGTGGTCTTTTTCTTTCGTCATTTTTCTATGTTTCTATGTTTCTGTCTTATACAAAGAAAAGATTTCCCATACGAGAAAAACAAAGCTCTGATCACTGTTCTGCCAAAACCTGGCAAGGATATACTGGCACCGGGATCCTACAGGCCTATTTCATTACTAAACGTGGATATAAAAATATTAGCAAAAATGATGGCAGAGAGACTGGCACCATTAATGCCCGAACTGGTAGGAGACTCTCAGGTGGGGTTCATAAAGGGTCGGAATGTTGCCCGTAATGTACAGAAGATCCTAACAGCCCAATATGTGAGCTAACAAACCTCTGACAATGCTTATCAGTTTTGACTCTGAGAAAGCATTCAATAGAGTGCAGTGGGAGTATATGTATTTAGTATTAGACAAAATGGATATTAACGGATACTTTGTGGACACGATTCACCTTCTATATACGGATCCCTGTGGGTTGGTACTGGTGAATGGGATACCAACCATTGCCTTCATGCTAGAACGAGACACAGGACAGGAATGACCAAAGTCCCCTCTCCTTTTCTTATTACAATTGGAGCCTCTAATAGAAGGTATACAAACTCTTCCAAAGCTACATGGGGTGCAAATTGGCGGGGAAGAGTTCTGGATTTCTGCATTTGCAGATGATATGTTGGTGTGTTTGCAGGATCTGAAAGTATCCTTGGATATACTGCTACAAGAATTCTCTACCTATGTTATGTTTGTGGGATTAAAGCTGAATTTGGAAAAGTCAGAGGCTCTCCCTGTACAGAAAGAAATGAGACAGCAATGGCAGGGACCATTTCCTTTAAGCTTGACAGAGGACGGTTTCAAATACCTGGGTTTCCAGTTACCAAGTGACCCCTTCTTGGAAAAAGCCAGATCAGATTGCTAGTATCAATGTAAGGGCATTGTTTAGGGATTTGGACAAGAGATTACAGAGCTGGCAAGAATTACCCCTATCTCTCAGCGGACATATAAACTTGTTTAAAATGATTTTATTTCCTAAATGGCTCTACATCCTCCAAGTGTTACCTATCCTCCTAACACACAGAGAACGTAAATGACTGGACAGACAACTGGGGTCATTCCTTTGGAAAGGGAAAAAGGCATGCATAAAACTCACAGATTTAAGGAGACCTTGGGAGAGGGGAGGAATGAGCCTTCCTGATATATATCAATGTAATCTAGTATGTGTGGTGTGTGGGCTGTCACTTTTGAGACTAGTTATATGACATATCTGATTACTCGCCATTGGAAATGGAACAAGCTCGGGTGGTTCTATGTCACTACAAGGAGTTCTGCATATGGGCTCTTTAAAAACTATAGGAGCAAATGGCAAGAACTTGCTATTGACATCCATGCACCAATGCTGGCGCATGATATGTCGGCGACTAAAATAGTCATACCGATACACGACATACCTGTCTCTAAGAGGAAACACAGAACTTCAACCTGGAATGATGACCCAGGCCTTTGCTAGATGGGCACAGAGAGGGGTCGAAACAGTCAAACAACTTATCATGGAAGATGGAGAAATAGTGTCATTCTCAGACCTTAGAGAACAATACGAGCTGGGCGAAGGAGATTAGTTCCCATACATGCAAGTTTGAAGTTATATAAAGAGTACAGCCAGAGTGCAATCTGTAGCTCCTTCAGTTCCAAAATAGATGAACTATTCATGGGGGTATCAGAAAGGCTGGACAAAGAATCAGACTTACAGAAGGCGATAGAGGCAGTTGAAGGCTCAATAACACTAGAAGCATTAGCAAGTAAATGGAGCAAGGATTTATCCACCCAAATAGCGGGGTCAGAGATGCTAATAGCATTGTCCAAGATACCCGAACTTAGGGGTATGTATATCACACGGAAGCCGCTACTGCTGTTTAGTAAACATACTCCTTAGTGTTAATGCAGACCAGCGAGAAACCCAGTATAAGATCCTTAGGCAACTATATTATGCGCTAAACTGAGCACACACAGTACTAGGATTGTGGAAACCTCAAAATACCCCCTCTGTGAAACAGAACAAGCCGACTTGGGACATATGTTTTGGAAGTGCCCCATTGCCACTGCTTTTTGAGATGGGTGCACACCTAAATAAGACAGGTCCTTGGGGATGTCTCCAATTTAATGCTCCGAATGGCAATATTAGATATTGGGGAGGAAATAAAAGGGTGGTAGGGAGAGGAGAACTAATGGCTGCATCTGTCCCTCGTTGGCATGAAAAAGCATCTTAACTGCTTGGTTGACACAGAAGGGTCCACTTGTTACACAATGGGAAGTGGCCCTACACCAACCAATGCTGTGGGAGAGAGAAAGGTTGAGACAAGGAAGGAAAGGGTGGAGGCTATTCTTATCGATCTGGGGACCATACATTGACACACTGCCTACCAAGATCTGCAGCTACATAATAAATTATTGCTCTAAAACGACCGGTGTATAAGTAAAGGTAGAAAAAGGAAGGGGATGGGGAATTCATAAGGAAGAAGCAAGGGTATATGGTAAGATGTAAAATAAAAGAGGAAGGCACATGGGAGAAAAGATGATCTCATCTCCTCTCTGTCTATCTGTAGTTAATCACTACACTGCATCTCTACAGCTTTTATAGGAAGGGGTTGGGGGAGGGGAAGGAAGGGGAGGGGAGGGGATTTATTAATTTACTATCTTATTAGGTACTCCTGGTATCGTGAAGAGCCAACATGAGCCAGGAGGGCAATATTTTGAAAAAACTCTAATGGATTGGGGGAGAAGGGGGGGGGGCAAAAGAGGAAAAAGGTGAAATAGACCAACATGGTTATTTAATTTTATCATATGTGTAGATATCGCTGCAATGTAGACATGTGATACAAATGGTAGATATTTGATTGTTAACTGAAGATAGCAGTGATTATTAGATGTCTGAATTGTAATTCACCAATAAAGAGATTGAAACGTAAGTGTCATCAAGTCAATGCTGACTATTGGCAACCCAGCAGCCCCTGGGTTTTTTTTGTAAGGTATGACTGGAAGTAGATTGCCAGTCCGTTTCTTTTGAGGCAATGGAGGGGAAAGTGACTTGCTCAAGGTCACAAGGAGTGCCAGTGAAAAGTGAACTCAGATCTCCTCCACTACACATACTTATATATTTGAAGCTAAAACTTTTATAAGTAATTTCTTAACAAATCTGTATTAAAATCCATTTTCCCTTTTTCTTTTCCAATTTTGGATAAATCATACAGATTCTCGCTAGATACTGCAGCCTACATACAATTTTGATCTTTTCAAAGGCTTCTTGTAATGGTTTGTTTCTGTGTGTCTCGTCTATTTTTGAAATACTGCAGTTGTCTATTTATGAAAAGTTTCTCTTAACTTCCCTATTTTAAGCACAGAACAAGAAGACATTCTTTACATAAGAAATCAAGAACAGCCCTCTAAGTTGTAAGAAAAGCCTTGGTCTCAGTGTATTGTTAATGAGTAAATTGTAACTATTGGGGTTAGTTACAGGAAAGAAAGACAATTTTTTGACAGCTTTATGGACAGAACCATACCAACATTTATCACAACCCAAGTGAATTGTGCACAGCCATTTCTGCTAAAAAGGTTAGTGACACTCTTCTAACGTATTTAATTTGCATGAATTCATTAATTGTGCAACAGAATTGGAATTTATTAATCTCACTTTTTAGGTTTGGAGATCATAGAACATTTTACAGGCAACTTCATGAAGATTAAACATCTAGAGATCTTACAAAAATATGTCACTCATATGACTCCTAGTGACCCAGCAGCTCCTGGGTTTTCACCACCATGCAAGCATGAATGCACACACACACTCGCATGCACAGCCCCACACCTTCCTCTCTACTCATGTGCAGTCTTTCATCCCACCCTCTACCCTCTCACACATACACCTCCCCATTTCCTCCCTTCCACACACCACACTCTCTCATGCATGCACACATCCACACAGCTCCTCATGCCACCCTACTCCACCCCCTCTCACTCACACACACAGAGCCCCTCACTCCACCTCACCCCCTATGGTTGCCTACTCGGATTCAGATAACGTTCGGCATGACAATTTTACATTTGTTGTCAAAGTGAGGTGGCATTTTAGAAAGGTTGTCCAGGTATGGACTAGGACATTGAAGACAAAATGTCTGAGAAAACCCCAGGATGTTTACATTTTGGCCTGACTTTAGACATTTAGATGCCCCCAAATGGGCAGCTTTTTGGATGTCCCTGCTGGCATTTTCCATATTCAGTGGCATTTCAGACACTAAGATGTGCATTGGTGGGTTAGTAATCTGTGTGGGATTTGTACTTACATGCAGGTTTCTTTGCCAGGAAATATTGACAGTGATGATGACAGCGCCTTGTGCTCATCCCCTGGTAACATTGCCCATGAAACAAGCCCTTTTTTGCTAGTTATGTGTGGTCAGGAGTAGGTATACACATGGGCGCCTCAACAACCAGGGCCAAACGTGCTTGTGGCATTCAGGAATCATGGCATAATGTGCATCTGTGTTGCTCTGCCCAGGACACTAATCTGCAATGCCTCTGTTCTACTTGGATGTCCTCATGCTAGGGACATCAATACACCTGGTTTCTAAAATGACTCTAGGGATGCCCTTGTGAACTGGACGCTTGCATACCAATTTTCAGACATCCAAAACACAAACAGAGCTTCTACTGTAAAATAACCTCTTTAAGGGTTAGGTTAAAAGGAAAAGACTGAAGGAGATGATTTGCAAGGTAATAATATTGACAGTAAAATAATGTACAGAGAGATTAATAGCAAGAACAATTCCCAGGTTCTGGCTCTGGTCTGCATTGTCTCTGATCAGGTTACATTTCTTGCTCCCTAGCAAGATGCAACATTTCTCCGTTCATTTATTTGGAATGTCTTTCTATACCGCCCCTTCCAAAGATCAAGGGTGGTTTACATTGAAACTAACAAGTTACATAGAACAGTATCAAACTGTTTATACATTTAACTTTTTACATAGAAACTATTAACATATATACATATAGCTATAAGCATTAACAAAGATACTTGCTATGTTGCTGACTGGGGGGTAGATTCTGGTGGGGAGGGTGGGGGGGGTGCATTGGTGGGTGAAGGTGTCGATTGTGTACTGGTTACTGTTGAAGTTATGGCTATTACAGTGTTCAGTGAATAGCAGGGTCTTAATTCTTTTCTGAAGGTGTGAAGGTCTTTCTGGTAGTGTGCTACATAATTTCGGGGCTATGTATGTGAATGCTCTATTGCTTGTCATTTGTTTAGTCTTGCAGATGAATGTCAGTACTAGGAGGACATTTTGGTTGTTTTTTCTTCTGTTTCCAGTATCTGTTTGCATGTTTATTAGTGATGTAAGAAAGGAGGGGGCAATGTTGTTGATTAACTTGAATGTGGTTGTTATTGTTTTGTATTTTATTCTACTAGCTATCGGGAGCCAGTGAAGATTATATAAGATGGGTTGATGTGGTCAGCTAGGTGTGCTTTAAATATAATTCTTGCAGTGACATTTTGTGCCATCTGAAGGATGTTTAGGTTTTTCTTGGGTATTCCCTGCAACAGGCTATTACAGTAGTCAAAATGATTAGTGCTTGTACTACAGTTCTGAAATCATGGATGTCTAGGAGGGGTCTGAGGTGCTGTATGGTTCTTAACTTAAAGAATACAGTTCTGGCTGTTTGTTTTATGTGTGATGACCTGCTCAGGGATTTATCAAGTATGAACAAGCAGGATATAAGTCCTCACATATGGGTGACGTCACCGATGCAGCTCTGCGCGGAACGCTCCCCAGCTTCCAAAGGAAACTTTTGGGAGGTACATCGTGCATGCATGTCTGCCTTCCTGCCCACCACAGAGCCATATTTTCCAGTCTTTTTTTCTGTGGAACCCCTAGGACGTGTTCCTGCAGTCTGGAAAAATGTTTTACTATCTGGCCCTCGTGGCCGGATTTTTCTCTTCATTCCCTTTCTGCCTGTCATTGGTTAGCCATTTTTCTCTTTTTAGGGCTTTTTAATGTATTTTTTCCTATGCTTTTTGTATATTTTTCCTCCTTTGGAGTGGTTTTCCTGCTCACAGCAGTTTTTCAGTTTGACTTTGCCAAGGCGGTGTTTTTTGGCACGTCTAAGCCCCCTAATGGCTTTAAGAAATGCACCTAGTGTGTCAAGACCGTTTCTACTACCAACTGACATAATTGATTCTTGCAATTCTTTGGGCCCAACTACAAGCTGGAATCCTGCAAACTCTGCTTATAGATGACACATTGAGGGCTGAAGGGCCAAGAAAAGCAGGAGTCCCTCTTCAGCTCATCTGATTCAGCATCCTCAGACCCAATCCTTTCATCTACACCTGCAAAAGGACTTGAGTCGACGAAGAGGATGGAACAGCATGCTTAGTCAGAGCAGAGGGACCAAAGCAGTGAGGGAAGACTCTCTGCAGAGACCTCACCAGCGTTGAAGGGTGAGCACCAGGAGAAATTCTGGGTACACAGTCATCATAGCCCTTCTCGATGTGATGTGGAAAGCAATGGCCAGGAGCAGCCAGCCAAGTTTCCCTGGCAGGATGATCTGACCCAGATGGCGGAGTCCATGTCCAGTGCCCAGGAGGGCAGCTGGATGTCTTCCAATGCATCTATCATTGTGGCATCATCATCTGAGGTTTCAACGCTGATGTCCATGCTGCGGCATCAGCCCCCTCAGAGGTGGGGATTCTGGAGGAATGCCTTTGAGCTCTAGAAGCTCACTTGGCAGTTGTAGAAGCTTTGAGGAATGTAGGTTTTGCGGTGTGGAACATGTCATCACTGCACTCCTTCCAGCCTATCCTGGAGACCCATGCCCTGCCTGCTGAGGTAGAGACATCAGGTGGGAGATCGGTATCAACTCCAGTTGCTGGAGCTATCTCCCTCTCCAGTGTGTCAGAACTTGAGGCTCAGGAACATTGCCATTGGCATGCTGGGTGGCACGAGGGCCATCAGCATCCTCTCTCTCCTAAGCCGCATAGCCCGCAGGAGGAGACTCGGCATTATTTTGACTTCCTCGTGGAATCCAAATCGGAATGGGAGACTGAGGTGGAATTGACAGTGATGGACCTCCTGTGCGACTCATTGCCTCCATCCAAACAGCTTAAGTCACCCCCAGAGGACATGTCCTTCCAGGACTTCATTAGGGACATGGCCAAGGCTATCGTCTTTTCTCTGGAATCAGAGGAAGAACAGAGAGTGGAAGAACTCCTCCAGTACCCCTTGGCCCCTCGGAAAGTGGTGACGGTTCTCATCCACCATGTCCTGCAGAAGCTGCTACGGCTGTGGGAGGAGCCACTCATACTTCCAGTCATCAGCCACTGGGTTGATTCCCTGTACCAGATCCAGATGGTCCCAGGGTTTGAGAAGCCTCAATTGCCCCACAATTCCATCATGGTGGAGTCAGCTTTGAAGTGTGCAAAGAGTGCTAAGAAGCACTCCTTGGTCCTGCTGAATCATGAGGCTGTACTCTGGACTCTTTTGGATGAAAGTGCTTCCAGGTTTCCATGATAATCACCAGGATTCTGGCTTACCAGACCTAATGAGCATGTTCCTCAGGGATATCATGTTGGACCTGGAAGACTCTGCCGATCTTGTTCCCAAGGACCGATATGAGTCCTTTCAAGGCCTAGTGGCTCATGGCAAGGATTGCTTGAAGTTCAACGTGCAGGACCCCTATGATCCCTTTGAATCCACAGGCAGAGTGGCAGCTGTGGGCATTGCGTGGCTGCAGTCTTCGGACTTGGAGCAATAGGTCCAGGACAAGATCACCAACATCCCCTGACAGGTGAAAACCTCTTTGGCAAACCCACTGAGGAGAAAGTTGAGGAGTTGGAGAAGGAACAGGTGACTCTCACTAGGCTCTTCAAAAAGACCGTGGATACTGCACAGAAGAAGCATCAGGGCAGGAAGGCCTTCTATCCGTGCCCACTCTGGTATTTCCTGGCCCAGCCACAGGCAGAGCCTCAGGCACAGACTCCCTGCCACAGCAGAGGGAGAAGACCCCGAAGGCGCAAGCAGGTGCAGGATTTTGACAGGCTCCTCAGGAGCATAGCCTGTCAACTGTTGTCCATTGAGGTCCCCCATCCTCCTCAGATTGGGAGCGGCTCGTCCACTTTACCCACTGGTGATGACATGTTCCACACCGCAAAACCTACATTCCTCATCACCTTGGACATCTGGGTGCTGCAGATCATCCAAAGTGACTGCACTTCGCCCTGTTGCCATCTCCATATGACGCCGGGAGTACCTCATGGACCCCGCACACTGCAGCCTGCTGCAGACCAAGTTGAGGGCCTGCTGACTGACCTTGTCATTGAGCCAGTCCCCCCAGCTCAGATTGGGAAGAACTTCTATTCCAGGTACTTCCTGGTCCCCAAAAAGAGTGGTGAGTTCCATCCCATTCTGGATCTGCAAAATCTCAACTGGTTGCTGGTGTGTGAAACATTCAAAATGGTCTCATTGGGAACGCTGCTCCTATACCTTATGCAGAATAATTGGCTATGATCCTTGGATTTGAAAGATGCATATACACATATTCAAATCCACCCTCAACACAGGCCATACCTTCAGTTCATATTGGGCGGCCAGCATTTTCAGTACCGAGTGCTTCCTTTTGGGTTGGCCATGGCCACCAGGGTCTTCATGAAGTGTCTGGCAGCTGTGGCCACCTTCCTCCGGATCCTGAGATTCTTTGTTTATGTTTATGTTTATGTTTATTATTTACTTAACCGCCCTTCAGGGTAAACAGAGCGGTTTACAATGAGAAAAAAAACAACAATACAGCAAGGCTCGGGGCCAGAAAAAAAAAAGAAGTTACAACTCAATAATAGGACAGAGAAAAGAGGACAGGGAAAGAGTAGCAGACACATGGGAGTGGCTAAGGCTGGGAAGATGGAAGGTTGAAGGCAAGGGTAAATAAGTGGGTCTTTAAAGCGTGTTTGAAGGTGGGGTGATGTGGTTCAAGATGGAGGGTAGCAGGGAGGGAGTTCCAGAGGGCGGGACCTACAAAAAAGAAGGCTGAGGAGCGGGTGGAATGAAGGTGGGCCTGTGATGGAGGGGGTAGTGCAAGGCGATTGAGGTGGAAGGACCGAGGGGTGTGCCGAGGGGTATGAAAGTGGATGAGATCGGCAAGGTATTGCGGGGTGGTAGTATGAAGGGCCTTATGAACGAGTGTGAGAAGTTTGAATTGGATACGAAAGGGTATGGGAAGCCAGTGAAGACAAAGCAGAAGGGGAGTGACGTGGTCTCTAGGGGAGGAGTGGGACACAAGTCGGGCAGTGGTATTCTGGATTCTTTGCAAGTGTGTCAACTGGAACTTAGTGATACCTGAGAGAACAGAATTAGAGAAATCAATCCGGGAGATGACCAAAGATAGCAGGAGGGTAGCAAGAGCAGAGGGAGAGAAGAAGGGGAGGATTGCACGAATCTGACGAAGATAAAAGAAGGAAGTCTTTGAGACATGTGAGACATGGGCAGAAAAAGAAAGATCAGAGTCGAAGAGTACCCCAACATACCGAAAGGTGGAAACTAGAGAGATAGAGGTACCTGGGAAGGAAGGTGCCAGTGATGGGGAAGGGTGACCATGAGGGAACCAGATAGCAGTGGTTTTTAATAGATTGAGGTGTAAGCAATTTTGGGTCATCCAATTGGAGATAGCAGCAAGACAGGAGTCAAGTAGGGAAAGATCGGAACACAGAGGGGAGGTGTGGTATAGTAGAAGAATATCATCCGCATAATAGAATGCTGAGATACCGAAATGTTGAATTAGCAGTGTGAGAGGGGTTAAGAAGAGATTAAAGAGCAGAGGGGCCAGAACAGAACCCTGGGGAACCCCACAGGATAGGGGAAAGGAGTCAGAGGAAGTGACAGATGGAGAAGATGAGAGAACAGTGCCAGACCGAGAAGAGAGGAAGGAGTAAAACCACCGAAAAACAGTGCTACAGAGACCAGCATCGTGAAGTCGAGAGAGGAGAAGGGAATGATCGACCAGGTCAAAAGCGGCGGAAAGGTCGAGAGCCACCGCCACCGAGATGTCACCACGATCGTGAGCCACGTGCAGGGAATTAGTGAAGGCGAGAAGAATGGTTTCAACATATCTTCCCATATCTGGGTGACTAGCTTATCAAGGGTCCACGTCAGCCAGCGTTCAGCAGTCCACCACCACTCAAAGGCCTCGGTTTCATGGTCAACTACCTGAAGTCCCACCTCTAACCAGCCCCACAGCAGGAGTTCATCAGGGCCCTCCTTGATACCGCTCGGGTACAGGCCTTTTAGCTGGTGGACTGCCTGCAGTGCCTTATCAAAGCGGTGGGCACATTGCATTGCCAGCACTACACCATGACCTGAAGGCTGTTGAGAGCCCTGAGACACATGGTTGCCACGGTGCATGTCACTCCTCAGGCCCACCTCTCCATGCAACAGGCCCAATGGACCTTGTGCATGCAATGTAAGCAGGCAATGGGTCATCTTTGCGACAGGATAGTTGTCACCATACCACTGGCGCAGTCCCTGGCATGGTGGCTCAAGCCAGACAACCTGCTCTGGGGCCTTCCATTCCAGGCAACGTCCCTCTGCAAGATGCTCATGATGGACACATTCAAGCTCTGCTGGGGTGTGCATCTGGATGGCCTGCATGCCCAGGGTCTGTGGTCCGAACAGGAAAGTCTCCATCAAATCAACTTCCTTGAGCTTCGGGCAATAGCGAATGCCCTCCGCGTCTTTCGGGCGCACCTGGCGAATCAGGTGATCCTGATTCAGACACCAGGTAGCAATGTTCTATGCATACCTCCTGTGAGAGGCTGTTCACCTTTGTAAGTTCACCCTGCTCCACGGCATGGACCTCAAGGCAATTTATCTGCCCAGCAAGCTCAATGGCCTGGTGGATCGCCGCAGCCAGATGTTTCAAACACATGAGTGGACCCTCGAAAGGGAGGTAGTGGACTGGATCTTCCAAGAGTGGGGCACCCCAGTGGTGGATCTCTTCACTACAGTGCAAAATGCCTAGGTAGCTCAGTTCTGCTCTCAGAGGCTGTCCAGCAGTTGCCTGGCCTCGAATGCTTCCTTCTCCACTGGAGGGAGGTACTGCTGTATGCCTATCCCCATTACCACTTGTGGCAAAAACTCTCCTGAAGTTTCAGGCTGAGAGGGGCTCCATGATTCTCATTGCCCCTTACTGGCCTTGGCAGCTGTGGTTCCCCTTGCTGCTGCATCTCTCACTGAGGGAGCCTGTTCACTTGGGCTCCGACTCAGACCCTCATCTCACAGGATGGCAGATCCTTGCTGCACCTCATCCACTCACAGCATGGATGCTGACAGGGTAATCCTTGCAAAGTTTGATTTCCCTGAGGGCATTGCCAACATCCTGTGGTATCCAGCAAGGACTCAATGCATAAGGCTTATGCGTGCAAGTGATGGCGGTTTGCCATCTGGTGCATGGGTAGGGCACTGGACCACTTCTCCTGCACTGTGGACTGGCTGCCAGAGTATCTCTTGCACCCCTCTGACTCCTGGCTGAAGTCTAACTTGGTGTGAGTTCACCTCAGTGTGATTGGGGCATATCATTGAGGCTGGGGGGGGAACCCATTTCAGCCCAGCCTCTGGTGTCCCGGTTCATGAGGGAGCTGCTTTTGAAGTCCCTGCTCAAGCCCCCTACAGTCACTTGGGACCTCAATGTGGTCCTTGGCCAGCTAAAGTGGGCTCCTTTTGTGTCACTGGATTCATGCCCGCTGAAATTATTGACCTGGAAGGTCCACTTCCTGGTGGTCATCACATTGGCACAATGCATCAGTGAGCTCCACTGCATCTGTGGTCACTCACACTCCATATACCAGTTTTCACCAGAACTGGTGGTGCTCCATACACACCCCCAATTTCTGCCGAAGGTGTTCTCTGAGTTCCACCTCAACCAGTTCATTGTCCTTATGACATTTTTCCCTGGCCTCACGCAAACCACGGTTAGGTGGTTTTGCACACGCTGGACTGTAAGCATGCATTGGCCTTCTAAGTTATTATCCTTCATGGTCTCCCCAAGAGCACACTCAACCCATTGCAAATGGTGATGAATGCAGCAGCCCGTATTCTCTGTGGCCTATCGATGAGGGATAACATCACGCCCATACTTATGGAGTTGCATTGGCTACCATTGGACAGCAGACTTACCTATAAAGCACTACTCTTAACTTTTAAAGCAATTAACCTCATTGCCCCCTCATCCTTAATTGCCCTCATCACTCCCACCCCCAACAACAGACTCAGGAGATCAGTAGCTACAAACACGCTTACTATCCCTTTGGAAGCGATAAAATGCACGCAAACTACCAGGAATAGATCTTTCGCCTTCTTTGCCCCGAGATGCTGGAACAACCTCCCTTCACATATCAGAGCAATTATCGACCTTTCTCAGTTCAGGAAAGCTCTTAAGCACCATTTGTTCCTCCTACACTTTTCCCACCCTAACCTAACGCAACCATCCCCCACACCACATCTTACTCATGAAGACACTAACACACCCATAACATGATTTACACAAAACACAAACCAGACCTTTCCAGCACGGGTTATATATTGTAAATAATTTTCCAACTCTATGGTGATACTTGTATATAGTTTATAATGCAACTGTACATAGTTCCCCTGTTCTATCCCAAGTTATACATCCTGTTATAATGTAAGCCTATGGCCGTTTGTCTGTGGCAATATTTCTGTTATTTGTAAACAGCACTGATACGAAAAGCGCAGTATAGAAGAACTGTAAATAAATAAATAAATAAATAACTGGAGCTCACAAAGGTGCACCATCGATCCATCCAACTGTTAGTATCCTTCGACCCCAATAAGCTGGGCATCGCTTTTTTGAAGCATAAGCTATCCCTCTGGCTAGCGGACTGCATTGCTCATGCATATTCTCTGGCTGGATTGAAGATCATGTCACGCCTTATAATGTCCATGTGATGGCTACATTGGTGGCCAACCTCCGTTCTGTTTCTGTAGAGGAAATCTTCAGGGCTGTGTCGTGGTCTGCGGTCCATATCTTTGCAGCCCACTACTGTCTGAATGGGAATTCCTAACAGGACAGCAATTTTGGCCAGGCCATACTCCGACATCTCTTTGGGTCTTAAAGTCAACTCTTACCCACTGGCCCTTCTGTCCGTTCATGCTACCTGCTCAAAATTCCCTCAGGTCAATGTCTGCTGAGGATACCGAACAAGATGAGTCCCTAGGCGGGACTACCTTTCTGGTCCTGAATTCTGCATTTCTATTTGACTAGTTGGGCTGCTTATTCCCTTGTGTTCCAGCAGTCTGTAGCTTGGAAGTCCCATATGTGAGAACTTATTTCCTGCTTGTTCACAGAGAAAGCATAGTTACTCACCTATAGCAGGTGTTGTCTGTGAACAGCATGAATAAGTTCTAACAACCCTCCCCGGGGAGTTGCCTTTTTGGCTCCTGCTATGTTATTGTACTGGAGAATATGGCGCCATGGTAGGCAGGAAGGCAGACATGCATGTGCAGTTTACCTCCTAAAAGCTTACTTTGGAAGTAGGGAGCATTCTGCGCAGGGCTCCATTGGTGACATCACCCATACATGAGGACTTATTCCTGCTGTTTATGGAAAACACCTGCTACAGGTGAGTAACTATGCTATTTTGCTGCTATAGCTGCTGTTCTCTTTCCCACAAGATTATACGGAGTGTTTCCCACAAAAGAATGAAAAGGAAGTTGTTGATTTTCTCTGTTATTTTGGGAAATATGTTTCTCTGATGTCTGCGAACTTTGCACTATGCAGGAAGAAATACATTTTTGTTTCCATTTCTCCAGTACTACATTCTGGCTTCTGAGGTTTCCATTTCAGTTTTTGTTTGCATCTTTCTATTTTCAGTCTGTGGTCACCTCAATCTGTATTTTGTGAACATCTGTCTGTGTTTCGCATGTGTGACCAAGGTCCCACATACAGAGTGCCTTGCGAAAGTATTCATCCGCTTGGTTTTTGTCCTGCTTTGTCACATTATGTACAGCCTGGAATGAAAATGGAGGTTCATTTGGATGTTAGGTAATGGACCTAACGATATAGTTCAAACTGGTGAAGTGGAATGACAATACAATACCTTGTATATATAAAAAAATAAGTAAAAACTGAAAAGTTGGGAGTGCATATGTATTCATCCCTTTTGCTATGAAAGCCCTAAATAAGATTCGGTCCAACCGACTAACCTCAGAAGTCACATAATTAGTTGATTAGCAGCATCCACCTGTGTGCAATCAGTGTCACATGATCTGTCACATGATGCCTGTATAAGGCAAAGCTGTGGAGAAGTATAGATCAGGGTTGTGTTATAAAAAAATATCCCAAATTCTGAATATCCCACGAAGTACCATTAAATCCATTATAACAAAATAAATAGAATATGGCACACTACAAACCTGACAAGAGAAGGCTGACCACCAAAAATTACAGACCGGACAAGGAGGGCATTAATCAGAAATGCTACAAAGACACCAAGGATAACACTGAAGTAGCAGCAAAGATCCACAGTGGAGATGGTAGTATCTGTCCATAGGACCACTTTAAGCCGTACACTCCACAAAGTGGGGCTTTATGGAAGAGTGGCCAGAAAAAAAGCCATTGCTTAAAGAAAGAAATAAGAAAACACATTTGAAGTTTGCACAACAGCATGTGGCAGACCTCCCAAACACATGGAAGAGACGAAAATTGAACTTTTTGGCCTTCGTGGGAAACGCCATTTGTAGCGCAAACCCAACAATTCCCATCACCCCGAGAACACCATTCCCACAGTGAAATATGATAGTGGCAGCATCATGCAGTTTGGATGTTTTTCATTGGCAGGGACAGGAAAACTGGTCAGGATTGAAGGAACGATGGATGGCACTAAATACAGGGCAATTCTTGAGGAAAATCTGTTTCAGTCTGCCAGAGATTTGAGACTGGGACGAAGGTTCACCTTCCAGCAGGACAATGACCCTAAACATACTGCTAAAGCTGGTTTAACTGGAAACATTTAAATGTCTTAGAATGGCGTAGTCAAAGCCCAGACCTCAATCCAATTGAGAATCTGTGGCATTACTTGAAGATTGCTGTACACCAACGCAACCCATGAAGGAATTGGAGCAGTTCTGCCTTAAGGAATGGGTGAAAATCCCAGTGGCTAGATGTTCTAAGCTAATAGAGACATATCCCAAGAGACTTGCAGCTATAATTGCAGCAAAAGGTGGCTCAACAACGTGTTGACATTGGGGAGTGAATGCATATGCACACTCCTGCTTTCAGGGGTTTTTTTTTGTCTTAATTATTGTTTGTATCACAATAAAGGATATTTTGCACCTTCAAAATCATAGGCATGTTGTGTATATCACATGCTGCTAACCCCCAAAACTCCATTTTAATTCCAGGTTGTATTGCAACAAAACAGGATAAACACAGAAGGGATGAATACCTTTGTAATGTACTGTACACAGACCTTCATTTCACACCACACACACACACACACACACACACACACACACATGCACATACACTCAGCTGCTCATCCTGCCCCACTCTATCCCACGTCCTCACACACACACAAACAACAAGCCCCTCACCTCTCCACCCTTGCACCCAAACACACCCACACCCAGACACCAGAAATAGAGACGATACACACAAAACCACACACAGCCCCTGATACCCTAATGAAGCAGACTTTATCTTCACACCTAGTTTCTCTACAGCCGTGCATGAGTTTGCAAATGGAGAAAGGGGAGATGCATCATTTTGTCATATTATGAAGGTAATTTTATAAGGGATGTGTGCTTAACATTCATTTGTACACATCCCTATTTTATATGAGTGTACTTTACTTTACTAAATAGGGGCATACGTGGGAAACGGGTGCCAAAGCTAGACTCGAAAGCTTATGCCAGCTGTAATGCTGGTGTAAATAAACACACATATCTAATGCATGTACACCTATATTCTATAAAATACACATATCAGTGTGCACACTGCCCAAGCTCCACCCATGTGAACCCCCACAGTGAAAACATGCACCATCTGCTTAACATGCTGAAGTACACATTGACACGTATAGATGGTGCATAATGTTCTGCAGTTCCCTATAAGATTGCCTCCTATATGTATGCATTTTTTTGCATATTATTAGTAGTATTCAGTAGAAACATAGAAATATGACGACAGAAAAAGACCACATGGCCTATCTAGTCTCTCCTTCCATAACAACTACAACAGTCCTCTTTTTACCTTTAGAGATCCTCTGTGTTTGTCCCATGCTTTTTTGAATTCAGTTACTGCCCTCATCTCTACCACCTCCACTGGGAGACTATTCCACGGATCCATTACTCTTTCCGTAAAGAAATATTTCTGCATATCACTCCTGAATCTATCTCCCTTCACCCTCATCCCATGTCCCCTCGTAGCAGAACTTGCTTTCAATTGAAAGAGGCTCTCTCCCTGAACATTTATGCCACGGAGGTTTTAAACATCTCAATCATATCACCTCTATCCCGCCTTTCCTCAAAGGTGTACATATTAAGATCCTTCAGTCTGTCCTCATATGCTTTATAATGAAGACCACAAATCATTTTAGTAGCCACCCTCTGCACTGACTCCATCCTGTTCACATCCTTTTGAAGGTGCGGTCTCCAGAATTGCACACTATACTCCAAATGAGGTTGCACCAAAGACTTATACAGAGGCATTATCACCTCCTTTTTTCTGCTAGCCATTCCTCTCC